>ONZH01026239.1:0-568815 GCA_900303285.1 Rhinella marina
GTTGCATATTTGGAAGCCCAGATCTTGGATCTATATAAGCAGCTTGACATTCTTAGGGGCATTGAACACCTGGAGAGAGGCTTAGACCTCACAGTGCAGGCACTGGCTGGGGCCAGTGAAGAGGAGGAGGATGGAGAAGGGCAAGAGCAGGACTATCAGGTCAGCAGTTGGGTTAATGTAGTAAGGAGGGGTAGAGGCAGAGGCGTAGCTAGAGGTTCAGCACAGGGGGGGCGAAACATACTTGAGTGGGCCCCCCACTTGGCTTCCCAAACGCATGTTTCCAACTTCACAGGCACATACTACTAGTTGTGGTTATAATATTGTATTAGAAAGATGACTGTATAAACTGCTAGATCATCTATGCTAAGTACAGTACAATAGACTTTCTACATACCCTACTCTAAATACTGTACCATATAATGCAGTAAAATATAGGATTAATAGGATTAAAAAACAACGGGACTCCTATGTTAAAGGAAACCTGTCCCCAGTTTTTACATCACTAAACTAACAGTCCCCTGCCCCCATCAGACCTCAGATCAGCCTACTGTGCCCCCATCAGACCTCAGATCAGCGTATTGTGCCCCCATCAGACCTCAGATCAACAGAATGTGCCCCATCAGACCTCAGATCAGCCTACTGTGCCCCCATCAGACCTCAGATCAGCCTACTGTGCCCCCATCAGACCTCAGATCAGCCTACTGTGCCCCCATCAGACCTCAGATCAGCGTATTGTGCCCCATCAGACCTCAGATCAGCATATTGTGCCCCCATCAGACCTCAGATCAGCAGAATGTGCCCCATCAGACCTCAGATCAGCGTATTGTGCCCCATCAGACCTCAGATCAGCGTACTGTGCCCCATCAGACCTCAGATCAGCATATTGTGCCCCCATCAGACCTCAGATCAGCAGAATGTGCCCCCATCAGACCTCAGATCAGCAGAATGTGCCCCCACCAGACCTCAGATCAGCGTATTGTGCCCCCCACCAGATCTCAGATCAGCGTATTGTGCCCCCATCAGACCTCAGATCAGCGTATTGTGCCCCCATCAGGACCTCAGACCAGCTTATTGTGCCCCATCAGACCTCAGACCAGCGTATTGTGTCCCCATCAGACCTCAGACCAGCATATTGTGCCTCCATCAGACCTCAGATCAGCGTATTGTGCCTCCATCAGACCTCAGATCAGCGTATTGTGCCTCCATCAGACCTCAGATCAGCGTATTGTGCCCCCATCAGACCTCACATCAGCCTACTGTGCCCCAATCAGACCTCACATCAGCCTACTGTGCCCCATCAGACCTCACATCAGCCTACTGTCCCCCATCAGACCTCACATCAGCGTATTGTGCCCCCATCAGACCTCAGATCAGCCTACTGTGCCCCCATCAGACCTCAGATCAGCGTACTGTGCCCCCATCAGACCTCGGCATCAGCCTACTGTGCCCCCATCAGACCTCACATCAGCCTACTGTGCCCCATCAGACCTCACATCAGCCTACTGTGCCCCATCAGACCTCAGATCAGCGTATTGTGCCCCCATCAGACCTCAGATCAGCGTACTGTGCCCCCATCAGACCTCAGATCAGCGTACTGTGCCCCCATCAGACCTCAGATCAGCGTACTGTGCCCCCATCAGACCTCAGATCATCAGCTACTTGTGCCCCATCATCAGCCTACTGTGCCCCCATCAGACCTCACATCAGCCTACTGTGCCCCATCAGACCTCAGATCAGCCTACTGTGCCCCCATCAGACCTCACATCAGCCTACTGTGCCCCATCAGACCTCAGCACCATGTGCCCCATCAGACCTCAGATCAGCGTACTGTGCCCCATCAGCAGCCTCATCAGACTCAGCCCCCTGATCACATCAGCCTACTGTGGAGCCCATCAGGCCTATATCAGTGTGTGGCCTCAGACCTATATCAATCATGCACAGTAATCAGAATGCGTCCCATCAGACCTATCAGCGTATTGTGGCCTCGATCTAAGGTCAGTGACCTCCATCAGACTTCGCAGCCCCCATCAGACCTCACATCAGCGTTTGTGCCCCATCAGACCTACCCCATCCCTATCAGACTCAGATCAGTATGGTGCCCCCATCAGACGTCAGATCAGTAGCATCAGTGTCACCTCCATCAGATCCTCAGATCAGCGTACTGTGCCCCCATCAGACCTCAGATAGCGTACTGTGCCTCAGACCTCATCAGTTGCCCCCACATCAGTGCCCTGTGCACCCATCAGACCTCACATCAGCCTACTGTGCCCCCATCAGACTCAGATCAGCGTATTGTGCCCCATCAGACCTCAGCAGATCAGTTTAATGTGCCCCCATCAGACCTCAGATCAGCGTATTGTGCCTCCATCAGACCTCAGATCAGCGTATTGTGCCCTCCATCAGACCTCAGATCAGCGTATTGTGCACCCATCAGACCTCACATCAGCCTACTGTGCCCCCATCAGACCTCACATCAGCCTACTGTGCCCCCATCAGACCTCAGATCAGCGTATTGTGCCCCCATCAGACCTCAGATCAGCGTATTGTGCCCCCATCAGACCTCAGATTAGCGTTTTGTGCCCCCATCAGACCTCAGATCAGCGTATTGTGCACCCATCAGACCTCAGATCAGCATACTGTGTCCCCATCAGACCTCAGATCAGCCTACTGTGCCCCCATCAGACCTCATATCAGCCTACTGTGCCCCATCAGACCTCATATCAGCCTACTGTGCCCCCATCAGACCTCAGATCAGCGTATTGTGCCCCCATCAGACCTCAGATCAGCGTTTTGTGCCCCCATCAGACCTCAGATCAGCCCACCCAGCCACATAGGATTAAAATAAAAAACCTTACTTACCTGTTCTGCGCTGCGGCTGCCCTCCGGTCCGCGCTCCGCTCTCTTCCCTGGCCCGCGCACACTATGACCTGAGTCCACAGAAAATCTACTTCTAAATGAAATAGACGAGGAGGCAAAACATAATGAGGTCGTTATTATGGGGGATTTCAACTACCCAGATATAGACTGGGGAACTGAAACCTGTACATCTCATAAAGGAAACAGGTTCTTGGAAATAACCAAAGACAATTACCTTTCCCAACTGGTTCAGGACCCGACTAGAGGGACGGCCATACTGGACTTAGTATTAACCAATAGACCTGACAGAACAACAGATGTGCAGGTTTGGGGACACCTGGGAAATAGTGACCATAATATAATAACCTTCCAACTGTCATTCAAAAGAGCGTTTCTTCAGGGAGGAACAAAAATACCAAACTTCAAAAAAGCAAAATTTAGCCAACTAAGAGAGGTCATAGGCCTAACTAACTGGGAAAAATCCTCAAAAATAAAAATACAGCCACAAAATGGGATATTTTTAAAGCATCCTATTATCTAATTGTGAGAGGTACATACCTTATGGGAATAAAAGGTTAAGACTTAGAGATGAGCGAGCACTCAAATGCTCGGGTGCTCGTTATTCGAGTCGAACTTTTCCCAATGCTCGGGTGCTCGTTTCGAATAACGAACCCCATTGAAGTCAATGGGAGACTCGAGCATTTTTTGCAGGGGACCAAGGCTCTGCCTAGGGAAGGCTGGGTGAAAACCTGGAAACCTCAGAAAATGATGGAAACACCACGGAAATGGACAGGAAACAGCAGGGGCAGCATGCATGGATGCCTCTGAGGCTGCCTAATCCCACCATTACCCCAAATTCTCAGGCAACAGCCTGGTGGTTACCCTCATGGCAATTGTGCTCACCCAGACCAAGAAAGGCGAGGCACATGCCCATCACATGTTAGCGAAGCACCCAACTAGGTGCAACGAAGGTCCATCACCACCAATTTTCAGGGACACGGTAATGGTGACCCATTTAAAAATGCTGCCTGACAACTTGGCGGTGAACCCCTGATTGTCTGTCTTTCAATAAGATTGCAGTGTAAAGCATGGTGGTGAGCCTCAATAATAAGATTGCAGTGTAAAGCATGGTGGTGAGCCTCAGTATGACTTTTTAGATGGAGATTGCATGTGGTCACGTAATCCCAGGAACCCCATAGTCACCCCTTCTCTGATGTGCCCTAGAACATTCTCTGCCCCAATTCGCAAGACCTTTTGCAGTCTCCGTGTGCTGACAGTGGGGATTTATCAGTGTTGTCTGAGGAGGTGGTGGACAATGGTGAGACACAGGTGTCAGGGGGTGAGGTAGTTGAAAGTGAAGCAAGTTACAGTGGGGACTCCTTGGGGGGGACTTTCTCATGATGGGACAGATTCAATTGTGTTTAGAAAGGCTGATGGGCTTCCGTCAGCACTGTGTGTATAGAACCCCATGGCCTTTCATAAAAATAGTCTGGCGATGACCCCAAGGCAATTTTCAGGGACACGGTAATGGTGACCCACTTAAAAATGCTGCCTGACAACCTGGCGGTGAACCCCTGATTGTCTGTCTTTCAATAAGATTGCAGTGTAAAGCATGGTGGTGAGCCTCAGTATGACTTTTTGGATGGAGATTGCATGTGGTCACGTACTCCCTGGAACCCCATAGTCACCCCTTCTCTGATGTGCTACCCTAGAACATTCTCTGCCCCAATTCGCAAGACCTTTTGCAGTCTCCGTGTGCTGACAGTGGGGATTTACCAGTGTTGTCTGAGGAGGTGGTGGACAATGGCGAGACACAGGTGTCGGGGGGTGAGTTAGTTGTATGGGAAGCAAGTTACAGTGGGGACTCCTTGGGGGGACTTTCTCATGATGGGACAGATTCAACTTGGGTGGATCAGGAACAGATCAATTTTTTTTTTGTGTTTATTTAACTTTTATTTAGCACAAATAACCGCAGAGATATTTATTCGTTCTCTTCGCTGCGCAGTCTGGCGTTGGGGTTCGTCACTTTGATGGCGAGCTGTGCCGCTCTCTCCACAATGGTCTTTCGGTTCTTTGAGGAGATGTTGAGAAGATCAGTGAAATTCAGTGAATGACGACGCAGGACCCCAACTTAAAAATTTAGCATCAACCGGTACAGTCGAAAATTATGAGCTTGATCAAGTGTGGCATGTGTTCTCTGTATTCTTCTCAGTTTACCGTATATGGCAGCTATCCGGAAAAATAGTTTGGAGAGAGAGAAAGATAGGAAAAAGACGTAAATTGTTTGGAGAGAGGGCCTGTAGGTGGACCTCCGGAAAAATTGTTTGGAGAGAGGGCCTGTAGGTGGACCTCCGGAAAAATTGTTTGGAGAGAGGGCCTGTAGGTGGACCTCTGGAAAAATTGTTTGAAGAGAGGGCCTGTAGGAGGCCCTCCTGAAAAATTGTGGTAAAAGAGTGCCAGTTGGACCTCTAAAAAATGGCGTTTTTTTGGTCAGCGTTAGGCAAAGACGACATGGAGGAGGAGGAGGAGTAGGAGGAGTAGAGAAGAGGAATCGGATACATAAATAATGTTAATCTTTAGCTGCTTTCCCCCGGAGGAGATTTGAATTCCGGTGAAATCCAGGCTTTGTTCATTTTAATAAGCGTCAGCCTGTCAGTTGACCGCGTGTACCCTTATCGGTGATGACGCCACCAGCTGCACTGAATACCCGCTCTGACAGCACGCTAGCAGCAGGGCAGGCCAGCACCTCCAAGGCGTACAGCGCCAGTTCAGGCCACGTGTCCAGCTTTGAAACCCAGTAGTTGTATGGAGCAGAGTGATCCCTACGGACGTTGGTATGGTCAGCTAGGTACTTCCTCACCATCTTTCTGTACAGCTCCCCCCTACTCTGCCTAGAACGGGGAACAGGTGACAGTGTCTTGCTGGGGTGACATAAAACTGGCAAAGGCCTTGGAGAGCGTTCCCCTGCCAGTGCTGGACAAGCTGCCTGCTCGGCTCCTCTCCCCCGCTACTTGGCCCACAGAACCATGCCCTCTGCCGCTAGCGGCGTCAGATGGGAAGGATTGTTTCAGCTTGTGCACCAGGGCCTGTTGATATCTATTCACTCTCATACTCCTTTCCTCTGCAGGGAGTGGAAAGGTTCTGCTTGTACCGTGGGTCCAGGAGAGTGAACACCCAGTAATCGGTGTTTGAAAAAATGCTTCTAACGTGAGGGTCACGGGATAGGCAGCCTAACATGAAGTCTGCCATGTGCGCCAGAGTCCCAACACGTAAGAATTCCCTCTCCTCACTGGCCTGACTCTCCATTTCCTCCTCCTCCTCCTCCAAGTCCTCCTCTTCAGCCCATACACGCTCAAGAGTTAAGGACTGAGCACTGGTACCCTCTACTGTCTCGCCGACATTCTCCTCCTCTTCCTCCTCACCCCCCTCCTCCGATACGCGCAGAGAAACAGACCGGAGGGTGCTCTGGCTATCAAGCGACATATCTTCCTCCACCGTCTCTTGTGACAAGCGCAAAGCATCCGACTTGATGCTGAGCAGTGAGTTTTTCAACAGGCAAAGCAGCGGGATGGTGAGGCTGATAATGGCGGCATCGCCGATGACCATCTGTGTTGACTCCTCAAAGTTGCTCAACACCTGGCAGATATCAGACATCCACGTCCACTCCTCATTGTAGACTTGAGGAATCTGACTGACCTGACTACCAGTTCTGGTGGAAGTTGACATCTGGCAGTCTACAATCGCTCTGCGCTGCTGGTAAACTCTGGATAACATGTTTAATGTCGAATTCCATCTCGTGGGCACGTCGCACAACAGTCGGTGAGCGGGCAGTTGTAGGCGGCGCTGCGCTGCCCTGAGAGTGGCAGCATCTGTGGTCGACTTGCGGAAATGCGCACAGATGCGGCGCACCTTGGTGAGCAAATCAAACAGATTGGGGTATGTCTTGAGGAACCGCTGAACTATTAGATTGAACACGTGGGCCAAGCAAGGCACATGTGTCAGTCTGCCGAGTTGCAGAGCCGCCACCAGGTAACGCCCGTTGTCACACACAACCATGCCTGGCTTGAGGTTCAGCGGTGCCAGCCACACATCGGTCTGCGCCGTGATGCCCTGTAACAGCTCTTGGGCGGTGTGCCTTTTGTCACCTAAGCTCAGCAGTTTGAGCACCGCCTGCTGGCGCTTACCCACGGCACTGCTGCTGTGCCTAGAGGTACCGACTGAAGGCGCCGTGCCCACGGATGGTAATTCGGAGGAGGAGGTGGAGGAGGGGGTCGGAGGAGGAGGCATAGTACATCTGAGAGACCGTGACCGAGGTAGGCCCCGCAATCCTCAGTGTGGGCAGTACGTGAGCGGCCCCAGGGTCAGTCTCGGTCCCAGCCTCCACCAAGTTAACCCAATGTGCCATCAGTGAGATATAGTGTCCCTGCCCGGCAGTACTTGTCCACGTGTCCGTGGTTAGGTGGACCTTCTCAGAAACAGCGTTGGTCAGGGCACGGATGATGTTCTCTGACATGTGCTGGTGTAGGGCTGGGACGGCACATCAGGAAAAATAGTGGCGGCTGGGGACCGAATACCGAGGGGCAGCCACCGCCATGAGATTGCGAAAGGCCTCAGTCTCTACCAGCCTATAGGGCAGCATCTCCAGGCTCAGCAATTTGGAGATGTGGACGTTGAGGGCTTGGGCATGTGGGTGAGTGGAACTGTATTTCCTCTTGCGCTCCAGCGTCTGCTGTAAAGAGAGCTGAACGCTGCGCTGGGACACATTGGTGGACACTGTGGAGGATCGTGGAGGCGAAGGTGTGGTTTTCTGGCGGGAGGCGCTCGTGCCGGGGTCCTGGTCAGGGGGTTCACTAGCAGAGGCAGCGAGTGACACAGGGGAAGGAGCAGTGGTGTGACCCGCAGGAGGTGGTGAACGGCCTTGGTTCCAATGAGTGGGGTGTTTAGCACTCATATGCCTGCGCATGCTGGTGGTGGTTAGGCTAGTAGTGGTGGCACCCCTGCTGATCCTGGTGTGGCACAGGTTGCACACCACAGTCCGTCGGTCATCCTCACTTTCTTTAAAGAACCTCCAAACTTGCGAACATCTAGGCCTCGCCACGGGAGCTTCACTACGTGAAACAGTTGCTGCTGATGCACCAGCTCTGGCCCTGCTTCTCCCTCTGGCCACACCACTGCCTCTTCCAACCTGTTCTGGTGCAGCACTCACCTCCGCCTCAGAAGCACTGTCTTCACTCGGCTTATCAACCCAGCTTGGGTCAGTCACCTCGTCATCCTCCGATTCCTCAGTCTGCTCCCCCCTCGGACTTCCTGCCCTGACAACAACTTCACCACTGTCTGACAACCGTGTCTCCTCATCGTCCGACAACTTTTTACAAACTTCTTCCACTAACTCAACATTGTCATCATCATCATCATCATCACCCACAGACTGCGACAGTTGGAAAACTTGGGCATGGGGAACGAGGTCAGCAGCAACCTGAGAAGTGGTTTGTGACTCTGGGAAGGGTCCAGAAAACAGTTCCTGAGAGTATGCCGGATCGCATTCCAAATTTTCCTGGGAGGGGGCAGACTGGGGGGAAGGAGGTTGAGGTGGAGGAGCCAGAGGAGTGCTCCCTTGGGTAACGTGGGTGGACTGCGTGGAAGACTGACTGGTGGACAAATTACTTGAAGCATTGTCCGCAAGCCACGACATCAGCTGTTCACACTGTTGTGGTTTCAACAGTCCTCTACCATGTGTCCCTTTAAGTTGAGACATGAAGCTAGGGAGTGTAGCTCTGTGGCATTCCCCTTCTCCCTCATCAGCAGGTACTGTCTCACCCTGCCCAGAACCACGGCCTCTGCCCCCTGCAGTAATTGAATGCCCACGCTCATGCCCTCGTCCTCGACCCTTAGCCCTGGGGTTCAACATTTTCTGTATATAAGTGTATTATATAAAAAATAAAAAATAAATTGGCCTGCTGTACTGAAACCCACAAACTTGTTCAGTCTAGTTGAATTAAGTGACGTACAGAAAGTGTCACCTGGACAGAAAATACGGATTGTAGTGAGTGGACTGAACTGTGACACACAGAATGGTTCCACACTGCTGTTTGAAATGGATTTGTATCACTGAGATATAACAATAAAAAAAGGGGGTTATATATGGCGATAGCTGCACTACTAGTGCCAGCCAGCCAAGCCAGGAGACAAAAAAAAATTTCTTGTAGCCCTTAGAAGGGCTGTTGGGTTCTTTGTGGGTGATCCCTGCCTAACAGACAACTAAATGCAGGCCCTAACACTGTCCCTGAAAGGCAGCAGCTCTATCCCTAACGACATCCAGACAGCATCTGAGCCGAGCACCGCGGCCAGTCGGTAGTATATTCCAGGTTCACCTGATCAGGCCAGCCAACCCCTGCTATCGACATGTAAGGGCCCCACGTGATGCTGGGTGTACCGCAGAGTCTCCTGGCTTGTGATTGGCTGAGTTTATAGGTGCCAAAAATGCACGATGCGGAAGTTGCCATTTCCTCAAGCATGGCGAGATACTCGTCCGAGCAGCGAGCACTTACGAGTACCCTAATACTCGAACGAGCACCACGCTCGGACGAGTATGCTCGCTCATCTCTAGTTATTAATCTAGTTGCAGCATGTTTAACTAGCTGAAGACGATATATATTACAGTAGTCCAGTCGTGAGGTTATGAATGAATGTACCAGTAAATGAATCTTCTGGTGGAATAAGGGGTTTCATTTTCACAATGTTCCTCAGACAGAAGTATGAAAGTTCAATAACGGCTGATATCCCATCCCCATCAATAACTACACTCAGATAGTGCACATGGTCTGAGCTTCAAAGGATTGAGTTTCAAGGGATAGTGTTGGATGTGCAAGCTGACATTTTGCTGTCAGGCCCTACCTCTAACTAGAAGAACTTTAGTTTTGTCCAGGTTCCGTTTAAGCTAGCTGGTGTTCATCCACGCTGGAATTTATGGTTAGGGAGGGGTCATTGACTTCAGGCTTAAAGGACAAGTCCAGTCGTCTGCACAGCAGTGGTATTCCAAGACATAGAAACATAGAAGATTGACGGCAGAAAAAGACCACCTGGTCAATCTAGTCTGCCCTTTTATTATCCTTTTGTTTTTATCTTAGGATAGATACATGTTTATCCCAGGCATGTTTAAATTCAGTTACTGTGGATTTATCAACCACCTCTGCTGGAAGTTTGTTCCAAGCTTCTACTACTCTTTCAGTGAAATAATATTTTCTAATGTTGTTCTTGATTTTTCCCCCAACTAACCTCAGGTTGTGCCCCCTTGTTCTTGTGTTCTGTTTCTTATTAATAACACTTCCCTCCTGAACTTTATTCAGTCCTTTAACATATTTAAAGGTTTCAATCATGTCCCCCCTTTCTCTTCTTTCCTCCAGACTATACATATTAAGAACTCTGAGTCTTTCTTGATAAGGTCTATGCTTTAGACCTTAAACATTTTTGTAGCTCTTCTTTGGACCCGTTCTATTTTAGCAATATCCCTTTGCAGGTGAGGTCTCCAGAATTGAACACAGTATTCCAGATGTGGTCTCACTAGAGCTCTATACAGAGGGATCACAATCTCCCTCTTTCTGCTTGTTATACCTCTAGCTATGCAGCCAAGCATACAGACCATGTCTCTGATTATTTTGCATAATAGTAGTATATAAACTGCAAACGGATAAGAGATAGAACCGAGCCCAGTAGAACTCCATAATTTGGGAACTAATGAAGACAATAATGGGTCAAGAGATATTCTTTATGGCCCGTCAGTCAAAAAAAGAACTAAACCACCAAAGAACTGTGCTCAATATATAAATCTCCTTTTGTGTATTAACGTCATGGTCAACTGTGTCAAATGCTGCTACAAAGTCTAGGAGTATTAGGATGGTGCATTTGCCCCTGACTCTTGACATCAGCAGGTCATTTAGCACTTCTTTATGAATTCCCTGCTGTTTTCTTTTTCCGGAAGCCAGACTGGAAAAAGTCAGTTGGAATCGTTCGCCCGTCTGCCATCAGTATCTGTCTATAAGGCCATTCCAGGCCTAATAGGCCCGGAATGTAACATCTATGTAACAGTTCCTGAATCAACGTTTATCCACAGGATAGATAATAAAGGTCTGATCACAGGTGACTAACTCTGGGAACCTCACAGATCACTAGAACTAGCCTTGAGTCACCTGTTCCTCTTTACTGCATAATCACAGTGAAGAACTGTAATGGTGTGGCTGTCGAGCATGGTTCTCAGTTCAAATTTTGTGAGGCTTGGGACCACGATTTTTTGTGATCTTAGGGTAGTCCTAACAATCTCTTAACTGTCTCAAAGACTGTCGCTAAAATGTAACTTTTAAAGTACTTGTTTGCAACAAAAAAGAAAACCTGTAGCGCGTTAGAGTGTGTGTGGTGTTTGTTGGAGCGAGCTACTGCACACATCTATCGTCACAACTATGCCAGTTAAAGAGTATCTATTTAGGTCAGTCGCCAAAGCCCCACATTGTTTTTGAGGTAGTCCTAACAATCAACAATCCTGTGGAATGGTTATAAATGGACTGTAGGGCAATCTTTTAAGGCTAATTCAGATCTTTGTTAAAATTGCATTCTTTCTCCATTAGTAATCCATCAGGTTTAGGAAAGTTGAACAGTACAAATCTGCAATAATCCGCACTGCCGAGTAGACATTGTGCAGGTATGTGGACCAATGTAAACAATGAATAGGCCACATGAATGCCGCAGCCCCTTCAAAGATATGATCAGCGGGAGTCCCCTAGAATTGGACTTCCACCAGTCTGATATTGATGGCCTATCCTGAGGCTGGGTCATCAATATTCTGATCCTGGACACAAAAGTTGTAGAAGGTTGAAGATTTCATTTTTTTCACATTATTTTATCTATAATCTATTCACCATCATGGCTCCTTCAGTGTAGAAATCAAAGAGCAACTGAACCGACCCCAATAGATAGGTTACTGGGAAATGTAAAAAGTCAATGATGGACCTCTAAACTCAGCAAACGGAAAGAGAAAGTAGGAAAGAATGATACATGCAGGTCATTCTGTTTTACAGAAAACGAACTCTCAAATAGACAAGAAAGGACTTCCTAGACATTCGTACAACAAGCATGTTGATGGACCTGAGCAAATATCACAAAATTCATATGTACTCACTCATTATATAAACAAATCAATAAATTGTATTCATGGCATAATTTAAGAAGGGTGTGTCATCTTTTTGTGGTTTTATGTGCATACTATACCGTAAGTTTACTGTACCTAAAAGGTTGTACTATGCAAAAACACCAGAGGAGAAATTGAGATCTGTCCATCATTCCTTATTCACCCCTAGACTTTTCTCAGAACAGCAGACCTGAATGTCCTGGAAAACTTAATGTAATTGAGCTGAGATGGACAGTCTAAAGTCTAAGTCTAAACTGTTAGTGGTCTTTGGTCAGTAATCACACAATAAAGGCACTCTTCACCCTTTATTTTGGGTTCTGCAGCAAGGTGTATGCTAAGGCAGGGTCACATTAATACTGAGTGGCAACTCTCCTAGCTACAATACAGGCTGCCACCCTGGCATAGTAGTGGTCATACAACAGGAGGATATTCAGCATCTGTATGTCATTCCAAGGTGGTTGTTGGCTGCTGTTCATGGGAGACCCATTGCCCTAGCCGGACACTCTCGATGGGGGAGAGATCTAGTGATTAAGATGGCCAGGGGAGCTGCTGGATTCCCTAAAGAGCTAATTTTCACAGATAAGCTGCTGTGTGTTCCTCAAAACAACATGTCTCACATCCCACAGAGGTGAACCTAAACCTATATTAATAGGGGATTCAATATACGGCGACACCACCTGTCCATACATCCTGATAGGTCCTCTGATCAGCACCCGGAGAGAGACAGCACAAACACTGCCTTTTGCCCTGGCAAACTTGGCCCAACCATGTTTTCCATGCACAGATATGGATTTGAATTCCCCTGCAGGGTTAATACAAGATTGGCTGGATCCACCGACAGGATCAGCTGATCTCCAGGGGTTTATGAAGCTGTACACATGAGATCAGTCGATGCCATGCCAGTGTTGTATTGTTCACACAACCTCTTCAATATACCTTTGATGTGTAAATCAGAAAAGATCCAATAAAACTGTATGGCTATCACTGTCGCTGGACATTCCTGTCGCTTATACTTCATAGCAGATACAGGTTTTACTATGACAGGCATAATCTGTTGAGCCGTAGGCGGAATACAGGCGGCTGTAAATTGTGGCCTGTGTTCTGCTGACACAATCACAAGGGAAAGAAATCTGATTGCTATATATATACAGTGAGGAAAAAAAGGATTGTCAGCCACCAATTGTGCAAATTCTCCCACTTAAAAAGATGAGAGAGGCCTGTAATTGACATCATAGGTAGACCTCAACTATGAGAGACAAAATGAGAAAACAAATCCAGAAAATCACATTGTCTGATTTTTAAAGAATTTATTTGCAAATTATGGTGGAAAATAAGTATTTGGTCACCTACAAACAAGCAAGATTTCTGTCTCACAGACCTGTAACTTCTTCTTTAAGAGGCTCCTCTGTCCTCCACTCATTACCTGTAGTAATGGCACCTGTCTGAACTTAACAGTATAAAAGACACCTGTCCACAACCTCAAACAGTCACACTCCAAACTCCACTATGGTGAAGACCAAAGAGCTGTTGAAGGACACCAGAAACAAAATTGTAGACCTGCACCAGGCTGGGAAGACTGAATGTGCAATAGGCAAGCAGTAGGGATGAGCGAACGTGCTCGTTACGAGCACTGTAGCGCTCGGCTCCCCTGCGCATTGCGGATCCGTCCTCAGCTGCGTGTAAGTCAATGGGGACGGATACGTTTGGTATGACACTCATACCAAACGGATCCGTCCTCCTCACCCGACTGAAAGTCAGTGGGGACGGATCCGTTTGGTATGAGTGTCATACCAAACGTATCCGTCCCCATTGACTTACATGCAGCTGAGGACGGATCCGCAATGCCTGCGGGCATTCGTTCGCAGGGGAGCCGAGCGCTACAGTACGTTCGCTCATCTCTAGCAAGCAGCTTGGTGTGAAGAAATCAACTGTGGGAGCAGTAATTAGAAAATGGAAGACATACAAGACCACTGATAATCTCCCTTGATCAGGGGCTCCACACAAGATCTCACCCAGAACCACACGGGGGGACCTAGTGAATGACCTGCAGAAAGCTGGGACCAACGCAACAAAGGCTACCTTCTGTAACACACTATGCCGCCAGTGACTCAGATTCTGCAGTGCCAGACGTGTCCCCCTGCTTAAGCCAGTACATATCTAGCATAGCATTTGGATGTTCCAAAAGAGTATTGGGAGAATGTCATATGGTCAGATGAAACCAAAGTAGAACTGTTTGGTAGAAACACAGCTCGTCGTGTTTGGAGGAGAGTGACTGCTGAGTTGCATCCAAAGAACACCATACCTACTGTGAAGCATGGAGGTGGCAACATCATGCTTTGGGGCTGTTTCTCTGCAAAGGGACCAGGACGACTGATCTGTGTACATGAAAGAATGAATGGGGCCATGTATCGTGAGATTTTGAGTGCAAACCTCCTTCCATCAGCAAGGGCATTGAAGATGAAATGTGGCTGGGTCTTTCAGCATGACAATGATCCCAAGCACACCGCCAGGGCAAAAAAGGAGTGGCTTTGTAAGAAGCATTTCAAGGTCCTGGAGTGGCCTAGCCAATGTGGTTTTCTGGATTTGTTTTCTCATTTTGTCTCTCATAGTTGAGGTCTACCTATTATGACAATTACAGGCCTCTCTCATCTTTTTAAGTGGGAGAACTTGCACAATTGGTGGCTGACTAAATACTTTTCCCCCCCACTGTAACATATCACTACTGCTTGTAAAGGAGCGAGTTTGCCAAATTAGAGATGAGGGAATTGGTTGAAGTTCGTTTCGGGTTCTGATTCGCAAATTTTTTAAAAAGCTTGATTTGAGTACAATCAGTTCTACCCTAATCAAATATATGCCAACTTTTCAGGGCAATTGAAACATAACACTCTCTGGTCTTCTAGGACTTATATATATTTTTAGAGATACAGAGACTAGTATGCTACTCTGGATTTCTCAGCAATATATGCGTTGTCTGGGGGTTACTCATTCTCATTATGGAGACTGCCTAGTATGCAGAGTATTGTAGGCCAAGCAAAGCACTCTGGGTTTCTGAGAAAAATATTGTAATTAGGTTTCCTAAGCCTAATCTGAAAGTAGAAGATGTAAGAAGAATATATATTTTCACAGAAACCCAGAGGATCGTTGACCCTCCATAAGGAGAAATCATACCACCAATCAAGGTCTCTCAGGCAGCCAAGCAAGTTTTCTTTGCCCAGCTCTACTAAAGAGTAGAAAGAGCTGGGCATCTGGTATGAGACACTCAGTTTTCCTTCCTTTTTGGAAACAAAACTAGCTTGAATGTCTCTTTTCCATTATGTGGGTGTTCCAGAACAACAAAAAAATAAAATGCCTTATAATGAATCTTATTGCAATCCAAAGTTTTGGGGAAATTCTGTATGAATTCTGAACCAGCAGTATCAATTCACTCATCCTAATGCCAAATTCATTCTGCACTCCCTAATCACTGCACCATGAAAGGTCAATCAGTTCCTCATGTACAGATCAAACTTCATGTAGCCATTTCATGTTGCTGTATCATTTATTGGACACAGAAGGTTTTGGAAGGCTGTGTGTGCTGATCAACCAAAATGCAAAAAGAGTTGAGCTTAAGCCACAAGTTTTCTTTTGCTTTGGTTTACAAGGTAAGGCAAGAAAAATGCAGCATTTCCATCATCAGGCAGCAGGTTGAGGAAGTCTTGAAGGTTAAGTTCCATGGCGATCACATCCAAAGTGTCTAAAATGAGGCAAACATAGAAATTCGGCATGATTCTCAGATCTGTTAAAATGTTACTCAGTGACAACACATTTCATGTAATCCATCAACATGGACTGTTCTCGGATGCCAAAAAAGCAGTGGTCTCCAACCTACTTGCGGCGGCTCTAGAAGATTTATATTTTTCTGTAGTGCAGGATATGGCTGCCTGATGGGAGCAGAGGATATTAAAGGCTATAGTGGTGCAGCCGCTGCTTCCTCAATGCAGCCCTAGTCATCTATGAGGCTGTACCCTTTGCCCACCAGGCTCCCTGCTGCAGGACATGTCCACAGTCTGTGACTAGGACAGAAATGGCTCTGCTCGTTTCCCCAAACTTGTCCTCCTCCATGATCTCCTCCAGTAAGGCTGTGTAGTGTGAAGATGGAGGAGGGCAAGTAATAGGTTGTATGAAGAGCCTTGCTTTTGTTTTAGGCTACGTTTAAGCTTAGCAAGCCAGCTGAAAATCTACATTTAGTCAAAAGTTGCCTCTGCAAAAAATGCCAGAAGTGGGCATGTTTTTGAGGTGGTATTGTTGGTGGTGTTGCAGCGGATTTCCTGCCGCCATCAACCTCTGCATTAGAAGGACACAGTCATACATAGTATAAATGCTGCAGATTCTCTGTTATTTCAGAAATCTCCTCCACCAGCCACAGAGAAAACCTGAAGTGTAAACCAACTTGCACTGCAGGACTGCAACATACCAATTTATGATGTGGGCGTTACCTGCGGTAAAGTAGCAGAACCCCTGCTGTGAACCCACCAATAGTGCTGCAATGCTGGTGGCTTTTGGCCAAATTCAATATGGAATTTCTACTGTGGAAAGTCTGCAGAGGACTCGCTACTTGTGAACATAGCCCAATGCCTGAAAGCAGTGAGTAAAACCTGAAGCATAAATAGATATGCTGCGGATTTATAACCTGAAGAGCAAGTCAATTTATGCTGCAGGTTTTCTCTGAAATCTCATCCCCCTTCACTGAAAAATGCTACAGATGCAATTCTGCTACAAAGATTCTGTCACGCGCAGCCATCACCTATTCGTTTGTAACCATTTCTTGCTGTTTCCTATATGGTTTCTATGATCTTGTTGTTTTGAACGTGGCTTGCGACCATGTCTCGGCACAGAATATGGCTTTCAAGGTAAAAAAAAAAAAAAAAAAAGGTTGGGAACCACTGCAGTAGAGGTCAACACCTAAAACTGGGCATTTTCCATAAATATTTAAATAGAAACTTCAGTTTCTAGAAACTGATAATGGAATGGTCATCAATATCAGATCGGTGTGTGTGTGGATAGGGGTGTCCAACTCCAAGCAAAGCTGATGCAGTATGGCCACTACACTAGATGGAGCCTTCTGCTTCTGTCCACTTGTTTTGGTTCTGGCACCAGGTGACAAAAACAGCTGATTGGTGGGGGAGCCAGAAGTTGGACCACTACTGATCTAATATTGATGATCAATCCTGAGCATAGGTTATCAAAATCTAGAAACTGTATCATTGTTCCGTAGATCCATGATGAATGGCCCCATCTGCTTTCATCTAAGATGGCCGCCAGCTTAGATGACTACCCAGTACATATTCCACATCAGTAATCTAAGACAATCCCCTCTGCTGGTGACACTGGACCTTTAAATCCATTCAGATGCCCACCATAAAAATAGCAGTGGCATTATGGAGAGGCCATCACCAGGACAGGCTGGCTTTAGTTCAGTGGATCTGTATAATGTCCCAATGCACTAATTAAAAAGTCCATCAAGGGGGCAACCAGAGGGCACTGGTAGATGTGGCATGCAAATTTCCACACCCCTATTGGTCACCACAAAGTTTAATTATTTTTTTATTTGGCAATGGACATCTGTAAATGCCAATCCTGTCCAAACTACTTTAAGTAATTTCAAACCAACAAATAGATTTATGACTTTTGGCTTCACACTACTTTAGTTCTGTAAAAGCTTCAGCATGATTTAGGTTACTTTGGGAGATTCTTGAAGGTCTTGTACACCTTCTTGCCCCTTTTTTTCAGATCCCTCCCAGCATAGCTAGACCCACAGTATTGAGGGTACTTACCTGATCCCCGCTGCTGGGTTCCTGCTCCATTGCTCACTCTCCTGTGCCACTGGTCCCATAGGTAACCACTTCCATGTTCTGTTGAACCAGCTGCCCATGAGGGGGAGCCGATACGGGTTATGGGTCACATGACTGCTGCAGCCAATGACTGACTGCGGTGGTGATGACGTGTCACATTACACATGGGTCAGACATTGGCTGCAGCAGTCACATAACCCTCATCCATCAGGATGTTGATGAAGGTACCTACAGGACCAGCAGCATATGAGGGGAAGTGACTGAGCCGGAACCCAGTGGAAAGAGTCAGGTAAGTATTCTCACCACTGTGGGTCTGGCCTCGATAGGGTGTACAACCCCTTTAAAGGTTACAACCATAATTCTAGCTCAGTACCCCAGTATCAAGTGTAGATTTAACAATGCAAACCTTTACCTTTTAAAGAAGAAATAAATACTTCATTAGTGTTTTCATCGCCTCGAACCTTATTACAGAGTTCAGGTAATAACTTGTTCCACCACAGGGCCTAAAAATAAAAAATAATTCTCATTGTTACACATTTTTTTCATCAAGGGAACAGGAGGGAAAAATGGTGAGCCGATGCTACTTCAACCTAGTAATTTTCAGGGGTCAAGGCATGGTGGCCCAACTTACTGGACAATAGTGGCATATAAAAGTGATATGCCACCAATGTCTATACAAAGACATTCCCTTTACCAGACACAAGGGACACTTTCAGTTTGCAGAGGGTGGGTGTAAACCAGCATACAAATTTCAGTCAGATGTTGCCCTTAGTGAAATTAAAACCTAGGATCACCAAGCCACTTTTTAAGAATACTTAACAATTTCAATCTAAAAGGAGTTTCCAGGATTTTGATACTGATGTCCTATGCTCAGAATAGGTAATCAGTATCAGGTCGATGGGAGTCCGACACCCAGGACCTCCACTGATCAGCTGTTTTGAGTAGGCACCAGTGCTCCTGTGAGAACCGTACACTGGAAAATACGTGAAAAAGCAGGGATGAGGTAAAGATTCAGGCAATGATCAGTCTTACCTGGCTTCCATCTTTTATTTCATGTTTTGCATACAACGTGACAGCCTCCGGACACCGATCTAGCAGTCTCTCTATGGAGCCCTCGTAATTCAGGAGTCGTGTTGCACAAATTATGTGAATGCTCAAATATGAATTATTACTGTCTGGTATGGAGTCCAGAAATGGAAGAAATGAAACAACATCCAGTGACGGACCACAGAGGAGAGACTAAATGCAGACAGGAGACAAGCACACCATTGGTAATGAATCACAGTATCCCTAATTTTGGATCTAGCCCTACCTTACCCTACAAGCCTAAATGGCAGGTATGAGATGCAGCAATAGCAGCACCATTAGTGGGGGAGATTTATCAAACTGGTGTAAAGTAGAACTGGCTTAGTTGCCCATAGCAACCAATCAGATTCCACCTTTCATAGCTCCTTTGTAACAAGAAAGGTAGAATCTGATTGGTTGCTATGGGCAACTAAGCCAGTTCTACTTTACACCAGTTTGATAAATCTCCCCCAGTGAGTCTGAGTAGATGTGCACCAGGTCCAAGGCCAACCAAGTAGCCAAAGTGCTACTACAGTCTAAAGCACTGCTAATATCATCAATTATTGCTTGGGGGTATGTTCACATACTATTTTCCATGCATATGTTAGCTTGAAATACACTTGTATTTCACACAAAAGGGTGATATACCAACAATCAATTTCTCATTGATTACAATGGGAAATCAGAAGCGTATATTTTATGCTGCTAATTTGACATCCCCATTATATGAAAAAAACAAACCGCGAGTCAAATCTGTGTCAAAATTCAAGTCCCTTTGCAGGTGTATCTGATGCTTATTTTGTTGGAAAACTGCATCGTACTTTCAGCCTCTTAAAAACTGTTGTCTGAACAGCTCCTTACTGTGGAACACGCCAGCAAAAACAGCGCAGCAGTATGTGATCATTCTGGTTGTGCTTTGAACTCTTTTGCACTCATTATAAGTAGAGACAAGATGCATGGAAAAAAAACACAAAAGAGAACAAAAGTAAGGGGGACATTTACTATGAGAAATTTTTGGCGTAGATTGTGGTGCAAAGGTTATTATCAAAGTTATCTAGATAACTTTGGCGGATCCGCCACCACCTAAAGGGCTTTTTAAATGGGTATTCCCATCACAGACAAAGGGGGCATATCGCTAGGATATGCGCCCATTGTCTGATAGGTGTGGGTTCCACCTCTGGGACCCGCACCTATACCAAGAACGGTGCAGGGAGAGTTGTGGCCGGAGGACCCGGGTTTCCCAGGGTCCGGCCACCACCAATCGCTGCTCCCATACAAGGGAATTGGAGCGCATGCGCGATTCTCGCTCCCATTCTTTTAAAATGAATCAATCTGCTCCCCACATCATCCATATTGGTCTATTGTTATAATAACAGTAAATGTGGATGAGGACTAGAGAGTCCTTTTGTCACAATCCATACCTGTAACTTCATCAAGTCTCCACAGGCTGCACATGACATGGGCTCTGAAGACACCATCTTTGTTATCCAAGGACTGATCACTCCAAAGTGGCTGCAGGAGTTCCTCTAAAAAAGATGTTGTTTATTAAGATAGCACAGCCATAAAACATCCGTGTGATATCATCCACAGGTAGAGACACCTACCAGATCCTCTGGGCTCTTGAGAGATTGGACACATGCATGTTGTGGTTTGCATATTCTGCACACATAGTGAGACGTAAGCTTGAACAGTACGTCTTGTAGGATAGATTCTGGAGGATATGAGGAGAGGCGAGCTTCCCAAAAATCTACAAGCATTTGTGGATTATCATCTTGGCCAGTCTTGTTACATAAAGCCTATGGGGAAATGACAACCTGTTTACTTGATAACCTCAAGATCTGTGGCATATTCCAGGACTATACTTTGTGCAGAGGTCGCACTACATTTTTTCCAGAAGAGTAAAAATAGTCCTCTTTACATTTTTGAGGAGTATGTTTTCAGCAGAGGAGGAGTACAAAAGTTGCAGTAATTCAAACACCTAATACATAGGCTACACTTGTTCACATCTGCGTTGGAGAATCCGTTCGGGGCGTCTGTTGCAGATTCTGTCAAAAAGACCGGATAAAAAGCCTCACATGTAGGACTTTGTCTGGGGGAAAAGGATCCCAAATGGAAACTGAACGGATGCCATCATTGTCAATGCAGTCTGTTCAGCTCCGCTCCTGTCAGTTGTGCCCGGTCCATTATTTTCGTCGTTCTGCTCATCTAATGGAGCAGAAGAACAGAAATAAGTTGCGGTGGTGTGAACGTGGCCTCCTGTCAGTTTCTCCAACATACAGTCCCATGTACATAACATTGCTCCGCTCCCTCCAGTATAGGGTTAAAATGGTATTCTGCTCGGTAAAAGTTATCCCCTAACCATTTATTTCTATGGGAGTTCCAGAGATAGGAGAGCGCTGTACTCGGCTATCACTGTAACTAGCGGCGGCGCGCATGTGCGACCGGCCGCTCCAGTCATTTAAAGGGAGCTACGGGGGGGGGGTACTGTTCTCATGATCGGTGGAGGACCCTGCTGTAGTGCCCACATGATCTAATACAGGGGTGCACAACCTGCGGTCCGAGGGCGATACCATTCTATGCGGCCCCCAACCATCTGGTAACAGACATGTATGTCTATGTCTCGTGGCTGCTCACATGTATTTTTCATATATTCTCCCATTAGATGGGAGTACTAGAAATGTAACCAGACATTTATAGTATATACTATATGCACAATAAGCCATAAATTATGGTATTTCAGTTGTTAATACCCCTTTAAATTTTATTTTCGGCCTTTGTTGTTGGTTTAGTCTGACAATGTGGCCCCCACCTAGAAAATGTTGTGCACCCCTGATCTAATAGATATTCCCTATTAGTAACTTTTACTAACCGGAATACCCCTTTAATAAGACCCTGGCAGGTCTGGCTCAGATGCACCACAGGCTATTACAGCCAAGTGATAAAGTACAGTCCAATATAGTGCATCTTGGCTATAATAACCTGCATTCACTCCAGACCACCCCAGGGGTTTAGAACCTACGGACATATCAAAAGTGTTGATAGCGGGGGTCCCAGTGATGAGAACCCCGCTGATCTCTAGAACAAGGAGTCAGAAGCGTCAGCCAAGAGCCGCTTCTCCTCACTGCTAAGTGCGATACTGAAGGTTTCTATTGAGACTGTCTTCACTACAAGGCTCAGCAGTGAGGAGAAGCAGTGCTCCGCTGAGCACTTCAGACTTCAGAGATCAGCAGGGGTCTCAGTGCTGGGACCCCCATTAAAGCCCAAAGCCGACCACTGTGACATCAGGACACCTACTGCCTTGCTTACCCTACCAGCACGTCCCGGTGAAGATCACGTGCCGATGAAGTAGTCTACCTCCACATCTTCAAAGCAATGCGCTAAATGGTCCGCCAACCCACCCAAATAGACCAATAACAAAGCTGCTTTATGTATGGAGATTTGTTATTGGTCATTTCAGGCACAGGTAGTATCGCTGTGCTGCCTGTGCCGCTTACTGAGCTGATGAATAGCATGGAAAAGTCTAAGGCCGTATTGGTCCGCCTTATACTTTTTTTAGGGAGTATAAAGTCCTGTAAAGTTGTTTACACGACCTCTGACTGTGTATCAATGCTGTATGGTTTTTACTTCCAGGTGATAAAAATGTGTCTGGGTGATATGATGGATGCAGGAGGCAGCTTGGTAGAAGACACAGCTCCGATAACTGCATCACGTCTGCATCTGTGAGTCCACCTGGAAGTAATGAAGAAGGTTCCTACTGAATGGATGCCTCAGCACCTGTAGTGCCCAGCGTGCAGCTGTGTCTCTACATACTCATTGTCAGATCGAGCAGTATGGACAGTCCCTGTTAACTGGTGACATTTGGCATAGAGATACTGTGGGCCAGATTTACTAATGTGTCTGCAACTAAAATCTGTCTGGGGCTTTCAATGAATTAACCCTTTCAGTACCGGAGTTTTTTCGGTTTTGCGTTGTCAGTTTTCTTCCCTATTTTCCGTGAGCCATAACTTTTTTATATTTTTGTTCACATAGCTGTATGGGGGCTTTTTTTTGCGGGACAAGTTGTACTTTCCAACACCACCATTTAATATTGTATATGGTGTAGTGAGAAGCGGGCAAAAAAAATTCAAAATAGGGTGAAATTGCAAAAAAAAAAAACAAAAACACAATTCCGCTACAGTTTTACGAGTTTTTTTATTTACGGCATTCGATGTTCATTAAAACTGACCAGTTACTTTCATTCTACTGGTCAGTACGAATCTGGCGATACCTAATATGTATAATTTTTCTTGTGTTTTGATAGTGATAAAATAATTATAAAGTTGGATATTTTTTTTTTGGTTGTCATATCTTGACCCCTATAACTTTTTGGTGTTTATGTGTACGGAGCTGTATGGGGGCTCATTTTTTGTGGGGCAATCTGAACCTTTTATTGATACCATTCTGGGGTGTGTATGACTTTTTGTTCGCTTTTTTTTCAATTTTTTTTTTAGAAAAAAAAAAGCAACAAAAAAAGCGAATCAGCCATTTTGACGCTTTTTTCCGTCACGCAATTCGCCGTATTGGAATTTTTTTTTTATATTTTAAAAGTATGGGCGTTTTTGGTTGCGGTGATACCAATCAAGTCTATATTTATTGTTATTTAGGTATTTATTTTTTAATTATACAGAAAGGGGGGTGATTTAAACTTTTATATTTTTTTATTTTTTATATATTTTTTAAAAAAATGTTTAAACATTTTTTGTGATTATTTTAAGGCTCACATATGAGCAAATAGATCCTGTTTTTTCTTTTTGAGCAATCAGGGATTTTAAATCCTGCATTTAATATCCCTTTTGCTCATTTCTTAGCCTGGCCTGCCATCTAGTGGCCAAACTAAGAATTGCACATTGAAAGCTGTAAACCTCATCAGCGAGGTTTACAGCATTCAAACCCACCGCAGGTGCCCTGATTGGCCACAGGGGGCGCTCGTGGGACACGGCATCTAATAACTTTAGCTACCGATCGGGTATATCGGTAAGTAGGGGCAAGTCTCTGCTGTTTGAAACAGGTCTAAAAATGCACTGTTTTGCGACCAACTACATCACAATTCTGGCATAAAATTCTGTCTCAAAGTAAGACAACCAAAAAATATAGAGTCAGAGAAAAGTGGCTTTTCCTGCACCAGATTTATCATCCAGCCTGAGCCCGAGATTTATCATCCAGCCTTGTGCTTCGTATTAGAGAATCAATTTTCCATGAAATTACGTAAAGAAAAAAAAAAAATCATACTTAACTCATCCATTGGCTCGCGACAGGCCAGCTGCTGCCATCTCGATTGAAGATCTCGCACGAAATCCCATGTGTGAAGGCATATGACATCACCACGCCGGCCGTCGTGATGGCGTCATCACGGGCCACACAAGATTTCGCGCCAGATCTTTAATAAAGATGGCGGTGGCTGGACCATAGCGAGCAAATGGGTGAGGTAAGTATGATCTAGGGCTGGGCGATTAATCAAATTAATTTGCCAATTGAAAGCCTCACGATTTTATTTTTTAGGAAAATCGTGAATTTTTTCTTTTTGGCCATATCGCCCAGCTCTAGTATGATTTAATTTATTTTTTAATTTTACACTGTAATATTGCTATCAGATGCAGCGATCAGTTATGAATGCGGCATCTGAGGGGTACAATGATGGGGGGTAGCGCAATCGCTGCTTCCTGTCATTGCACCCACTACTTACAAAGAAATGAGCTGTCACAAAGCAGCCGAATCAGATTTCTGAATACTTCGCTCAACACTACTCACAACTAAAGATATTTATCATATAGTAACGGTCACAGAACAGGACAAGCGGCAGTAATTCCACTGGAAACACTCACAGAAAGCGTCTCCCTAGTTCAGCTTGGAACTGCTGATAACAGAGAACTGAGGGGGAGCTTTCTGCGTCACCAAGGGATGCACCTAATTTATGATGAGGTCCACAATAAATCTCCCCCTATGTTTTATCATTAACATAATCAAGAGCAGAACCTTAAAGAATGACTCCGCTTCCTTCAGACTAATTTTACTGTTTTCGTGAAAAGCCACCAGAACAGCTACAAGCAGTCCAGGTAGTGTGTCCCGGAAGTGAAGCGCCATCTCCGTGGGTATAATCTCTCTGTCTCTACGACTGAAGATAAGCCTTGGTTCCTCCAGGAAACCGTACAACAGCTGCATCTGCAAATACAAGAATTGTAACCTGATCAGCGGTCAAACATCTACAGGGCAAAGGACAGAAAATGTTCAGAGCAGCTCTAGTTATCAGCCAGTGTAAAATCCGGGAATGTAAGTGATTGCTCTGCTCAGGGGACATTACTAGTTTCACATACTGAATGAACGTCTCTACTCAGGATAATCGTGCATTGTCGGGATATTTTGTATTGATCTACACCAACCTTAGGCAGTCCAGCTGCTGTGAAACTACAATCCCCAGCATGCAAACATACTCGGCTGTTCTCACAACTCCCACAGAAGTGAATGGAGCATTCTGGGAGTTGTAGTTTCAGAACATCTGGAGTGCCGGAGGTTGCTGATCCCTGATCTACACCATATAATACATACATGCAGCAAAGCAAATGCTAAAACAGACACACATGGGTAAAATTTGTCAATGTCTTCACACAACAGTGGCAACTTTTAGAGGTTCTCGCCACTTTTCTCCAATGGCAAGAAAAGGGATGGGGCTCAGCAAGAGGGGTTGGGGCTTTGTACAGCTCGCTGGATTTACTATAAAATCTGGCATAAGTTATAACTGTAGACTTCAGGATCTGGTGTACAGACTGCTAGAGATGCTACTAATTTATTAAGACGCATCTACCGCTTAATAAATTAAGAACATATCACTCCGGTGCACAAGGATCAAGACTAAGGCATAAGGGAATGCCACTCTTGATAAATGTCCCTCATTTCCTAAGGTTCTTAAAATGATGGTGCTCATCCACAGTCAAACAAGCCGAGGGAATGAGAAACACAGGGGGAGATTGATCAAAACTGGTGTAACAGAAGGCTGGCTTAGTTGCCCACAGCAACCAATCAGATTCTACCTTTCATTTTCCAAACAAGCTCTGAAAAATGAAAGGTGCAATCTGATTGGTTGCTATGGGCAACTAAGCCAGTTTTACTTTACACCAGTTTTGATAAATCTCCCGCACAATGTCAACTGTACCAATGATGTGCCTCAACGTGATCTCAGTTCACACTGCATTTTGTTTTCACTTTGGTGCAAATACCGGGAAAATCTCTTGCCACTTACAGTGAACATTAAGCCCCTATGTTTCCATATACAGTACCTCTGACATGAAAAAATACCCTGATGGTGATTATTCTGTGTGCAATATGTTGCACTTAGTTTTAGACTACAATCTTTATTCCTTAGTTCATTTTCGGACCCAGTTTGCAACCTGCTCCTACTTTCAGACTTTTCTCCTGTGGATTTGTCCATCCCAGTAATAGATTCTGGATGCACGGTCCATGTGTCCAGAATGCTGCTGTCTTCACTAGCTCTCATGTATCAGCACAGCTTTATTCATGGACTGATTGCCCATTCTATAGCCCATAAGGAATCCCCCCTCATCGGTGCAGACAGATACTGATGCTATGTGTTATGTGACGCCCCCAGCAGTGTGCTGGGCTCTCTCCTCTCTCTGTACACAGCCTGTGTGATTCATTTTCCCAGCCGGCAACAACTTGTTAAATTAGAGCCAATCCTACCACTAACGTGAATGAAGGACACACATAGGTTGAAGATGGAATGATGCATGGATGTGTTAAGTTATGAATCTTGTTCTTATCTAGACCAGGGATCTCAAACTCGTGGCCCTCCAGCTGTTGTAAAACTACAACTCCCAGCATGCCCCAATAGCTGTAGGCTCTCCTGGCATGATGGAAGTTGTAGTTTTACAACAGCTGGAGGGCCACGAGTTTGAGATCTCTGGTCTAGTCTAAGGTGATCAGTGCAATCCTGTCCAAAGAGTTGGAAAAATGAAGATGTTCGTGTCAGGACCGACTCTGCAGAAAGTGAAGGGAGCTGTTGGCATTGTCTCTCTAGACCAGGGGTAGGGAACCTCCGGCTCTCCAGCTGTTGTGAAACTACAACTCCCAGCAAGCATACTCGCTCTGCTCTTCTAAGAACTCTCATAGAAATGAATGAAGCATGCTGGGAATTGTAGTTTCACAACAGCTGGAGAGCCGGAGGTTCCCTACCCCTGCTCTAGACTGTACCTTATACATCACCTATTCTCTTTAATCATGGAAGATAACCAATTACCAGCATATGCTGCAAAAAATACCAGTCACAACATATTACTCACGCAGTTCAGATACCGCCCATTCAAAGAGCAGAGGACATGACTTTCCTATATAATAGCCCAGTACCTCTGAATAACGCTGCATCTCTGCTTCATAAGCCTGGAGATCTTCCAGTTTTAGTGCCATGGCTACCTTTGTAAGAGAAATAAGGGCTGAAGGTCCTGACGCGCCCAATGTTTCCAAGAAGCTCATGGCTTTTTTGGGACAAGCATTAGTCATACAAGGACTGCATAAAGCATGAGGCAGCTGGCTGGGTTCTGTTACATTAAAAATCTGCAATACTTTCAACGCCACCATCTACAAAAAAAATAAAAAAATCAATGATGAGAGAAAATTGACCAGCAATTCCATAATTCACATTGGAGAGCAACAGAGCAGGAACATCTCCTAGTTCTATCAGCGAGTAACAGGATGAATGATATTGTACAGTTCACATTGCAGATGGCCGCTACTATAAGATTGTTTTAGAGGGATTTTAGGATGATGGGCAGCAGTGTGTATACAGTCATGGCCAAAAGTTTTGAGAATGACACAAATATTATATTTTCACATGATCTGCTGCCCTCTGGTTTTTATGTGTGTTTGTCAGATTTTACCACATACAGAAATATAATTGCAATCATATTATGAGTAACAAAAGCTTATATTGACAGTTAGAATGAGTTAATGCAGCAAGTCAATATTTGCAGTGTTGACCCTTCTTCTTCAGGACCTCTGCAATTCTCCCTGGCATGCTCTCAATCAACTTCTGGACCAAATCCTGACTGATAGCAGTCCATTCTTGCACAATCAATGCTTGCATTTTGTCAGAATTTGTAGGTTTTTGTTTGTCCACCCATCTCTTGATGATTGACCACAAGTTCTCAATGGGATTAAGATCTGGGGAGTTTCCAGGCCATGGACCCAAAATCTCTTATGTTTTGTTCCCTGAGTCATTTAGTTATCACCTTTGCTTTATGGCAAGGTGCTCCATCATGCTGGAAAAGGCATTGTTGATCGCCAAACTGCTCTTGGACGTTTGGGAGAAGTTGCTCTCGGAGGACATTCTGGTACCATTCTTTATTCATGGCTGTGTTTTTAGGCAAGACTGTGAGAGAGCCGATTCCCTTGGCTGAGAAGCAACCCCACACATGAATGGTTTCAGGATGCTTTACAGTTGGCATGAGACAAGACTGGTGGTAGCGCTCACCTCGTCTTCTCCGAATAAGCTGTTTTCCAGATGTCCCAAACAATCGAAAAGGGGATTCATCAGAGAAAATGACTTTACCCCAGTCCTCAGCAGTCCACTCCCTGTACCTTTTGCAGAATATCAGTCTGTCCCTGATGTTTTTTTCTGGAGAGAAGTGGCTTCTTTGCTGCCCTCCTTGAGACCAGGCCTTGCTCCAAGAGTCTCCGCCTCACAGTGCGTGCAGATGCACTCACACCTGCCTGCTGCCATTCCTGAGCAAGCTCTGCACTGCTGGTAGCCCAATCCTGCAGCTGAAACACTTTTAAGAGACGGTCCTGGCGCTTGCTGGTCTTTCTTGGGCGCCCTGGAGCCTTTTTGGCAAGATTGAAACCTCTCTCCTTGAAGTTGTTGACTCAGGTGCAATCTTTCTAGCTGCGATACTCTTCCCTGTTAGGCCATTTTTGTGCAGTGCAATGATGACTGCACGTGTTTCTTTAGAGATAACCATGGTTAACAGAAGAGAAACGATGTCAAGCACCAGCCTCCTTTTAAAGTGTCCAGTGGTGTCATTCTTACTTAATCATGACAGATTGATCTCCAGCCCTCCACACCTGTGTTAATGGAGCAATCACTGAAACGATGTTAGCTGGTCCTTTTAAGGCAGGGCTGCAATGATGTTGAAATGTGTTTTGGGGGATAAAGTTCATTTTCTAGGCAAATATTGACTTTGCAAGTAATTGCTGTTAAGCTGATCACTCTTTATAACATTCTGGAGTATATGCAAATTGCCATTATAAAAACTGAAGCAGTAGACTTTGTAAAAATTAATATTTGTATCATTCTCAAAACTTTTGGCCATGACTGTATAATCCATTAGGGAGGTAAGTTTTGTGGGTCACTGGTTAAAAGGCAGGTGTTGATCACTAGGGATGACCGAATTGACTTCAGATGCTTCATCGAAAGTCGATTTGCATAAAACTTCATTGTAATACTGTATGGAGCCGGAGCTCTGTACAGTATTAGAATGTATTGGCTCCCATGAGCCGAAGTTATTACTTTGTGAAGTCGCGTGAGACTTTGTGTAATAACTTTGTGAATTAATTACTGTAAAAATCCTTGGTACCGAACTCGGGGAGCTCCGTACAGTATTACAACAAAGTTTTATGTGAATCGACTTCGGACGAAGTTGATTCGCTCATCCCTATTGATCACCACTGCAGCAAGTGAGTGGATGTAGCGGCCAAATGTCCATATCGAAGAGAGCAGTAAGCACACTGACCGGTGGGGGACCAGCAGCTGGGGATTGAAGAGGTGACTATTACTTTTTTATGCCTTTCTAAGCAGTTTTTAAAACGATTACATTTATTAATTAAAGAAAGAATTACATTTATTTAATCTTGAGAAGAGACGTCTAAGGGGGGACATGATTAACCTGTACACATATATAAATATATTGTTCCTAATAGAAGTTTATGAAGGCGTTGCCAGCAATCTATAGTAAAGATCCCTCTGGGTGTTACCAGTTGGGGGTGTGTTCATGAACAGTCCGAAATGATCTAATCAGTGCTGCCAGACTGTGCAGGGACACACCCCAAACTGGTAACACCCAGATGGACCTACATTACAGACTCAAAGCTTCTAGTGGGAATAATAGTAAGAAGAGCATAACATACAGACATTAGAATCGATGGTCCAGAATTACATGTAAAATGCAAGCAGTTACTAAAGCAGACATGTCAGCAGAGGTGATGGGCCTCTTTAACTCTACTATATCCGTATATTCAGTGTGAGGGCCCCGGCATATGGGGGGGGGGGCATTTTATAGTCTTGGATAACCCCTTTAACTATAACTATATAATTTAGGTTAACTTAACAAGATCAATGTTACCAGAGACTTATATATAAGGAAATGCAATGCAGGGAAGACACAGATCATGTCCACTGTGCACCTTCTACCATCTACTGTTTGTTACCAACTCGGGAATTAACAAAAATACATTTTCAAAGACATTTACTAAAATTCTCTGTCCAAACTATAGCAGTATTATATTTGACTTGATCATTCCCATAAATAAAATAGGAGTTAATTCACTATAAAATAGACAATTTTCTATTTTTTTTTAAATATTAAAGCTGTACAACTAGTGAATCTGAATGATTAACAAACAAATGAAGCCTCCCATACGTCACTAAGCTGCTCATCCAGTTCTTCATAAAGTGAATGCTTGAGGTAAAACATGAAGCCTTTTCCGTAGTCGCCCTGCAAGTCCTTTGACAGTACCCGCTCTATTACATCTGACACTGACAAGCAGGACATTTTGTAGTAAGGGAGCGCAAGATGGGAATTCTTTGTGTCCAATCTGAAGACCATGAAAGAACACAAAAACAATATGTTCAGTGATATTATCTACTACTGAGTAATGCAACCATACACATCCAAAAACCTGATATTAATAAAAATAAAAAAAATATGGAACACAATTAAATAATGGCATTAGTCCTTCAAAAGCATCTTCACCATTTTTGACTTAAAGGAGTTTTCTGAGACTTAAATACTGATGACATCTTCAGGATAGGTCATCAGTATCTGATCAGTGGGGTCCGCAGTAGCGCTGTGGCCTTCTCTCTGCTTTTCCTAGGCCATATGACGTCAAATTCATTGGTCACGTGGCCTAGGCGCAACTCAGCCCTGTAGAAGTGAATGGGGCTGAGTGCGATGCCAAGCACAGCGGCAATACAATGTATGGCACTGTGCTGGGTGAGCATGGAAAAGGTGCCGTCTTAAACAGCTGATCAGCGGGGGTCCCAGTTGTCGGACCCCCACCAATCAGATACTGATCAGTATTTAAATTTCGAAAAACCCTCTTAAAGGTGGCGTCTTTCTACCAGCAGAATTGATGGTATATGGTATTGCTTAATCGTTGGGTTCTGACTGCCATAACCACTACAAGGTCTCAGTATGATGGGGCTGCGGGGCTTGTTAAAGGGAACCTGTGGGGGAATTCAGAACAACTTTTACTCATTTAAACCTCTGCTCATTTAGGGCTTAGGAGTCCAGTGGGTGGTCTTACTCTGACTGAAAGCTCTCTGTATGAGCATGCACACAGGGGCATCTGACAGTCACCGAGAGGGGCCGCCCACTGGACTCTACAGCCCACTGGACCACAGATGTATACTGAATAAACTATATATAAATCTGTAGATTAGACTGCATGTAAAATGTTACATGTTCCCTTTAAGAGAAGCAGACCCTTCAAAACATTTCCCTACTCAGCACTACTCCTGTTCAGTTACTGTGCAGAAACATGGAGGACATCAGCTGAATATGACTATGCTGTAGCTTCCTACACAGCAATGTACCATCAAACGTGGTGAAATAAAGAGAAGCTGGCGCCTCTCCTGACATGTCCGTTTTAGAGATTACTTGCATTCCCCATTAAGTAACAATTGTGGATCACAATCTCTATTTTTTGCCAATCCTCTTATTGTTCCTAATAGAAGTTTATGAAGGAGTTGCCAGCAATCTATATTAAAGATCCCTCTGGGTGTTACCAGTCGGGGGTGTGTTCCTGCACAGTCTACACACCCCAAACTGGTAACACCCAGATGGACCTACATTACAGACTGTTGGCAAGTTACTCATAAGCTTCTAGTGGGAATAATAGTAAGGACAGCACAACATACAGACATTAGAATAGATGATCCAGAATTACATGTAAAATGCAAGCAGTTACTAAAGCAGACATGTCAGCCGGGGTGATGGGCCTCTTTAAATTGGTTTCCCATGTTGTAGAATTCAGAGGATATCACTAGGAAATAGGTTATTTTGTGCAAACTTTCTTTATAATATTTTAATAGTCTGGAAAAGTGCCGTTGCAGGTCACTGCAGTGGGTAATCCGGATAACCTTCTTAGGGTCTGGTCACTTGGCATTAAAAGCTTCTGTCTGGAGTTCTACGACTTTTACATCAGGAATACCACAGTATGAAAGTGACAGAAACCTCGAGAGACCCTATAACAAGTCACGGTGGTCCGTTAGTCTCCATTTGGATTCGTTGTATGACAAATCAATCACACTCTCATGGCTCATGCACACGGGCGTAGTTTCAGTCCGCATCTGATCCACTTTTTTTGCGGATGCGGAGCCATTTATCTCAATGGAACCGCAAAAGATGCAGACAGCACACCGTGTGCTGTACACATCCACCAGTCCATTCCACTGCCCTGCAAAAAAATAGAAGATGGACTATTCTTGCCAGTTTTGTGGACAAGGATAGGACATTCCTGCAGGAGTAAAAAAAAAATAAAATGGCGACATGTTATCGTCCGGTATCCGATTTTGTGGACTGCAAAACACTTACAGCCGTGTGCATGCGATATCATGGAGTCAGTTATAAATGGAAGCCATGAGGCTGGAGATGAAGGCCAGATGAATGTCAACCAAAACTGCTAATTTCAACAGACCCAGCTGACCACCTCATGTGATAGGGGGTGTCCCGACTCTTCTCCGACTGTAGATATCGAAGGAAAGACATGTCGAGCATGCTGCAGCAGAGATGCGTCTAGCAAAGTCTTGCTCCCTTCTACCCAGGGGCAGATTGGCCATAGACCTTACAGGGAAATTTCCTGGTGGGCCAATGCCCAGGGGGCCGTCTGGACCCTCCTCACGGCCGGCCAGTGGAATATTTTGGGGATGTATTTTGTGCTGCTGGCAGTATTTTGTGATAGACTGTGGTATTTGGCTCTGTTGGGGGTGGTATAATGTGCCACAATATGGTATTACTGGCTCTGCCTTCCATCAATTTGGACCTGACTACAAAACGGGGCCACTTTTACTATTTTTTCCAGTGCCACTTAAGGGTAAATGCACACGATCAGGATTACGTGCGGATTTGCGTGCGGAAAATCTGGTCCGTAGGTCATGTACATTATATTCTATGACAATTTGAAATTCTCAATGCACACGATGCAGATTTTTTTAGTGCGGATTTTGACCGGCGGTGCGGATTTTACAATCCGCAGCATGTCAATTTATTTTATTTTTCCTGTCCGGATTTCCTGAGGATTTTCTCCATTCACGTGAAAAAAAAATCCACACGCAAATCCGCACCAATTGGTGCGGATTTACCGCACGAATTTCACTGAGAACACCTGCGGATTTCAGTGCGGATTGTCCGCAGATAAATCCTGATCGTGTGCATTTACCCTAAAGTTCCCAGTCCGCCCATGCTTCTATCTATTCAAGCCAGTGTGACTGTTTGTCGGCAGCACATTCCTCTTTACAGTGTGATGTGCTGCCAAAAACTGCAGATTTTTGGTGCTGCACGAAAGATGCGGTCATTCAGCAAATGAGTGTTTGCTTGTTTGTTGGGTGACTGGTGGCACATTTACATGGGACAATTATTGGTGCCCCATCCTAAAAGGGCCCTTATCTTTCGTTTCCCTTTAACTTTGAAATAATTTTGCCAATGCTCACCTGCTGAAGCAGTCTCCCAGATAAGCACAGCTCTCTCTGAATGCTGCCATTAGTTCCTCCTTGTCTTCGGACACCAAGTCTGGGTTAATTAATGCCGCTCTCAGCAATAGATGAGCCTCACTGAGGAGGTGAATACTGCCATAGGTCTTCACTGTCTCATATCTCTTGCTGTACTCTACCTGGTGCAGACAGAACATACAAAGGATGAACATGACAATTCAAAATAGCATCAAAATTCTTCCCTGAAAATATATACTTCCTCGGAGTATTCCTTCCTCTCTACAGGTTTCATCATCAATAAGGACCTTTAACCAACCAAGATGAAGGACTGAAAACCATTTCCATTCCTTTTTCTTGTCAGTCCCATAATTATTAGAGTGGCGGACTGATGTGCACTACTACTCCATTTCTACAGGGGACTCTGAGACTCCTGTTATATTCCTGTGGTAGAAGATCAATGCTGTTCATGGGATAACCACTTTAACCCCTTCCCAACTGCCTAATATAAACATACGTCGGCGGTCGAGTAACTAAAGATGAGCCTGGTGCTGTTTTAAATAGCAGACATCCGGGGCTTATGTATGTGATCGACGATAACGTTAATCGCACACATTTAACTCCCTCAGAAGCCATGGTCAAATGTGACCATAGTATCTGTGAGTTAAAAAAATATATATATGCTCCCGGTCATGCACGAATCGTACTCCCCATAGCGAGGGTCGGGGGTCCTCCTGAATCATTTGAGGCTGCCACACATAGGTTCCTATGAAGACCAAGCCTGATAATGCATTGGACAACTATTTAAAAAAAAAAAAAAAAAAAGTTTTTTAGAAATATAATTAAAAAAATCCCCAAAATTAAAAAAAAAAAAAAATACAAAGAAAAAAAAAACATTATAGGCATTGCTGTATGCAAAAAAGCCCATACTACTAAAATATAAAAAATATTTATCCCATACGGCAAACAAAAAATCATCAAAATGTAATAAACTTAGTTCTCTCCTTTTTCTGACTTCAGCTGCACATGGAGAGGCGGTATCACTGACTGATTCTTTGTGTAATGGCGGGTTTACACAGACAAACTGTGGGGCTGATTATTGGGAAAGAACCTTCGTACCTGATGAACGGGCAAAACACTTGTTCATCGGGTGAAATCATTGTTTAAGTGGACACCGCAATCATCATTTCTGGGCAGCAGATTGTTCTGTGTGAACCGTGATCTGCTGCCCAGAAACAATGAATCTCTATGAGGACGAGCGATGACAGTAGACACTGCTCATCCCTATAATGTGAAGATGATTGCCTGCTTGTTAGAGGAGGAAAGAGCTTCATCTACATGCAACAGTTATTGGGAAGGAACAGTCCCTTCTCAATAATTGCCAGCTCACCCAGCACATGTAAATGCATCTTAAGTGTGTATACAGAGAACAATACCAGTCTCTGATTGTTGTCCACAGGGGCAGACTTAAAGGGGTTATCTGAGTTATATAAAAAAAAAAATAAATAAAGCACTGTAAATCTGATGGTCAGCAATATGTATATAAGTAAAGCAAGTTTTAAGTAGAAAAAAAAAATATATATATAAATATATATATTTCCTCATTTCGCTAGTTCTTTCTGGCCCCTTTGTTGACATGCAGCTGCAGAGCTGTGGGAGCATGTAACAACAATCTCTGAGGTTTTGATTATGAATATTTGTGGGTGTCAACAAAGACTGCCTTTCCCCTTGTATTGCTAACAAATTAGGCAACTTACTAACAAGTACACCATTTCAGGTTCAGATACTCTTTAAAGAGAGACTACCCACACAACTTTATGAATAGTAAAATAATTAAAGGCTATGTACACCTTTGGGGGCAATTTTTTATTATTTTATTGTACTTATTTTGAGCTAAAAATAATTTTTTCAATTGGGGCTTAGATGCTCTAGTAGCAGCCAGTGGAATTTCTGACATTTCCTTCTTGTGGGCAGCAGATGACTTCTTATCTCTGCTCTCTGAAATTATAACTTGAAACACTCATCAAAGCTCAATCCTTAAACTTATTGATAAGCATGTGGCCTAAATAAGTGTTTATGACCTCTCAGTAGTTTAGAGATACGGTTTATTAGAGCACAAAGTGAAAGTACCAGTCACAAAGTTAGAAAACATGTTAACCCTTTGTGACAGAGCGGCTCAATATTATTAATAAAGGCCAATTGAAAATATGATTTTTAGCCAAAAATGAGCAGATTCTCAGATCCGCAATAAATCAGAAACCCAGAATAAACAATGCAGGCTAATGCTTATTCTCCTGCACACACCGCTCATTGTTCATTTACACATCATCAAAAAGATAAAACAATATCTCGTACACGTCTTCTTTGTCCATCAGATAAAGTGAACAAAGCTTTCCACACCAGTTTCTTTGCCCTTTTCAGACAAACAGACATGGACAAGGTCTCAAAGACAGTTAAAGGGGTTCTGCAGTTTTTTCAAACTGATGATCTATCCTCTGGATAGATCATCAGCATCTGATCGGCGGGGGTCCGACACCCGGGACCCCCGCTGATCAGCTGTTTGAGAAGGCAGCGGCGCTGCAGGAGCGCAGCGCCCTTCTGTGTTTACCGCAGGCCCAGTGACGTCACGACTAGTATCACTGGCCTGGGCGGGGCTAAGCTCCGTTCACATGAATCCTGCAGCGCCGCTGCCTTCTCAAACAGCTGATCAGCAGGGGTCCCGGGTGTCGGACCCCTGCCGATCAGATGCTGATGATCGATCCAGAGGATAGATCATCAGTTTGAAAAAACTACAGAACCCCTTTAAGACAAATATCCATAGGTCAGGATAATTATATCAGACCCAATGGATTCCAGCTGATCAGAGACTCCATATTTGCACTTCACCCTTCCTCTGCTCTGCAAAGGAAGTGAATAAAATGACTGCCCTGACTGCTGGAATACTCGTGTTGTATGTGTGGGACTACAAGTCCCAGCTGTACAGTACAATGACATTGCTGATACACACAGGATCTGCCCTCTACCTGTTCTTGTGCAATGCTCTGCAGACAGGTCTTCACAGCCAAAAGAGTACAGAGGAGAGAACTCCTCCAGTCTTTGTAGGGGTGAGGAAGGAGGGAGGATCCTGTGAACAGCATTTGTCTCTTCAGTGCCTGCAGAAGAGCAAACTGTGCAGCTGTCAGTGCCTGAGGTAGAGCCTCCAACCCCAAGTCTGTGCTGCTGATGGTAGAAGGGGTTAAACTTTGCTGAAGAATCCAGTGGAAGGGGAGACACAGGGCAGACAGCTCAGTCAGCAGATGGGCAGTGCAGGGGGACATGGGTTGGTGCTCCAGCCCACGCAGCCTTCACAGTTATGTTCTGTGCACAGAGGCAGACCTGCTCCTCCTGCTCCCTCAGGCTTGTACATGGAACGTCACTAGAGCAGAGAAAGAAGCTGACATCACAGGTCATGTGACCCTCAGCTAACTAGGAGAACAGGGCCACTGTAGATGAAGTAAGTGAATTTTAAACCCCTTACATTTGCTTAGTTAGAATAATACAAAGAACAAAAAAAATAACTTGGACAACCCCTTTAAATAGCAGAAGTGTAAATGTAGAAATTACAAGTTTTACAGAATCTTTTCCCACAAAACTATTGGGATCATTTATCAAACTGGTGTAAAGGAAAACTGGCTTAGTTGCCCATAGCAACCAATCAGATTCCTCCTTTCATTTTCCAAAGCAGCTGTCAAAAGTGAAAGGTGGAATCTGATTGGTTGCTATGGGCAACTAAGCCAGTTCTAATTTACACCAGTTTGATAAATCACCCCATATATATCAATCTGCTCAGCTCCTCCTGCTCTATAACATGCTGCTGGCAGATTGGACTGCACCTCGTGATGACAGGTTCTTCTTAAGGCCTCATGTACACAAATGTATCCATTTTGCTGTCTGAAAACCACGTATCCGAAAAACACGCCTACCAGCCATGTGCATTCTGCTATTTTTAGTCCCATTGGTAGAAATGCCTATTCTTGTATGCAAAACGGACAAGAATAGGACATGTTCTATGTGCGGAACTGCCACACAGATGCGGAAGATGACATCTGTGTGCTGTCCGCATTTTTTATGGGCCCATAGAAATGAAAGGGTCCGTGTATAATCTGCAAAAGATGCGATTAGGGCAAGGACCAAAACTATGGTTGTGTGCATGAGGCTTAAAGGGAACCTGTCATCAACTTTATGTTGCCTATACTAAAGGCAGCATAAAGTAGAGACAGGTGAGCTGATTTCTGAGGTCTGTCATTTAACCCCTTCACCCCCGGAGCTTTTTTCGGTTCTGCATTTTCGTTTGGCGCTCCCTGCCTTCAAACAGCCATAACTCTTTTATTTTTCTGTTCACATAGCTGTATGAGGGCTTGTTTTTTGCGGGACAAGTTGTACTTTCCAACGCCACCATTTAATATTGCATACGGTGTAGTGGGAAAAAAATTCCAAACCGGGTGAAATTGCAAAGAAAACGCTATTCCGCTACAGTTCTACGGGTTTCTTATTTACAGCGTTCGATGTGCATTAAAACTGATCCGTTACTTTCATTCTACTGGTCAGTACGAATCCGGCAATACCTAATATGTATAGTTTTTCCTGCGTTTTCATAGTGATAAAATAATTAGAAAGTTGCCCTTTTTTTTTTTTTTCCTTGTCAAATCTTGACCCCTATAACTTTTTGGTATTTATGTGTACAGAGCTGTATGGGGGCTCATTTTTTGCGGGATGATCTGAAGTTTTTATTGATACCATTCTGGGGTGTGTATGACTTTTTGATCACTTTTTATTTAATTTTTTTTAGAAAAAAAAAGCGACAAAAAACGGCAAATCGCCATTTGGACGCTTTTTTCCGCCACACAATTCGCCGTATTGGAATTTTTTTTTTAATATTTTAAAAGTACGGGCGTTTTCGGTCACGGTGATACCCATGATGTCTATATTTATTGTTATTTAGGTATTTATTTTTTATATAAGGGTTTTACTTTAACATTTTTTTTTTTTTTAACTTTAATTTTTAGAAAGCTCAAATATGGGCTTATATATTGTGGCTTTTTTTTTTTTTCTTTATGAGCAATTATGGATTTTATAGACTCAGAAATCCATGAGTTGCTCATTTCTTATCCTGGCCTGCCATCTAGTGGCCAGAATAAGAATTGCACTTTGAAAACTGTAATCCTCACCAGCGAGGATTACAGTTTTCATATGGTGTACAGACACCCCGATTGGCCACACGGGGTGTCTGTACACCACCCGGAAGCGAATGCTTCCGGGTTGAAACGCAACTAGATGCCGTGATCACGTGTGATCACGGCATCTAATCAACCAGGAAGACGCCGCCGATGGCGTAGTAAGTCTCTGCTGTTAGAAACAGCAGAGACGAAACAGCAGAGACTTGCCAGCCATGACGCCCGCCGCACCCGCGAGCGGGCGCCATGTGCCCGCATCGCCCCAGCGCCGTACATGTACGGCGCTGGGCGCGAAGGGGTTAAAAGTAAGTGGTTGCCGAGAAACAATATCACAATCATTGCAGACTGGGCCTGGAAAAAGAGTCAAATCTTCATGAGAAGAGTCCTGGTTATTCATGGATTCCTGCTCTTCCTGCCCACCTGCTGATGATTGACAGTCTTCTACCTAGTTTTCTCCCTTTCTCTCTAGGAGAGAACTGCCAATCATCAGAAGATGGGTGGGGGTGCAGGAGAATATGAATAACCATGACTCTTCTCAGGTAGATTTGACTCTTTTCCAGGCCTGGGCTGCAATGATTATGATGCTGGTTCTCAGCAACCGCTTACATTTAGCTCATAGGTGAAACACCGCTGAAATCAACATTCCTGTCACTATTTTATGCTGCCGTCAGTGAGGTCAGCATAGAGTTGATTACAGGTTCCCTTTAAAGCAGTTTGTCCTGCTCACATCTATATCAAACACAACTCCAACAATGTGCCACATAGGACACTGTTCACATGTGATAACCACTGACAGCATTTACAATGGCCATTTATCAACCAGATTGATCAGGATGAACAGTGCCATCGGTTATAGGTGTAGCCCAGACAGGGCGGACAGCACTATACTTCAGTAGATGGAAATGTCACTAGCACTATTTCATGAGCTTATTCACAGCATTTCATAAAACTGACACTTAATGGAAGACTACGTTGTCCTATAAGCCATTTTCACTCACTAGTCAGGGCTTCGTTCCCTGCAGGTAACACACCAAGAGATGGCTTTACTCCAGTGCAGCCACCTCGGTCTTCTGACTACCAAGAATCAAGTTTCTGGACTTGTTCTCTACTGTTCGCAGGAGGCTGTTGAATCCGATATTTACCCAGCTCTTTCTATTCCCACATTCCTGCTAAACACACACTGAGGATGGGATTCCACGTTCCTGTCTCCTAGTGCAGTTTTTGAAGCCAAAACCAGGAGTGGATCATAAGGGAGAGAAAATAGGACAGAGGCCCCCTCACCTCTTTTTTTGAGTCCACTCCTGGTTTTGGCTCCAAACAATGTGTGCTGGAGTGAGATGCATCGAGATCCTGCTGGCTGTGTATACCATCCATGTGTGTGTTGTCTCCGATTTGCAAGTATATCAGTCAACTTGTTCTATGTAATGAATAAATCAAAAAAATTCTTTGGATGGAATACAATTTACAAAGAGATGCAATGCCTCAATAAATTTAACCCACCTTTTTGCAGTTTGTCACCAAAAAATAAAATTTACACCAGCTATTAGCTGGTGTAGGTTCTGGCATGTATAATACGTCATACATTTCTATGTTCCCACTGAAATCAGCAGAGGATTCAGAGGAGCAGTGACATGCTTTATTATCCATATATTTTAAAGGGAATTTTTCTCGTGAAAGCCAGGCAGTGTTGTAGAGAATTTTGGGATCCAGTAAATAGCTGGTTTGTGTCACATGCTTGCCTTATAAGACTTTCCTGTACGGCGCGGCACACTGAGCGATTCAGCTTTCAATTTTTTTTTTTTTCAAATTGGCACTCCATACAAAAAAAGAATGCCACCCCTGCACTACTGCAAGCATACACATACTCACACATGCTCATGTACTTTAATATATGTAATAAAAATGAATACCATTTCTTTGTAGAGCTGGAGAGTAGGGGTTGTGCTGACAACATAGAGATTCCAGCCATGTTCGGAGTCACTGGGGGGCTTGTTCTTCACACTGCTCGCTTTTCTTGAGCTACAATGAAATACAAGCTAGTATTAGTAAATGGCATACACAAGCCGTTTATTTTCCCAGACCAGAAGGGCCATCTAAAAAAACGCGGAACGAGTACAAACTGGCTGGTAAAATGAAGGGGCAATTCTTCTGCTTCGAGACAGTTGCACAATATTCATTGTACTGCAGCAGCTGTATTTGTATGTTTCTGTATCTAAAGCTCCAAATATATGGATATCATGGAGAAGGGGGGGGGGGGATCTACTACTCCTTTATTAGTCTTGGCAGACTGCTACTGCAGATAGCAAAGGACTTGCTGTGACTATATATTACATTACAGTGCAGTGACATCAATTCCCACTGATGACGGGTAATCACCCTGAAACAGGTGTCTTCAGATGGGGTTCTGTCTTAGCTATAGGCCCCATTCAGACGACCGTGTTTCACTGTACGGCGGCGGCCCCAGGAAGCAACCATAGCAACCAATGACGCCGAGCTCTCCTGTCCTCTGGGGCAGCACATGCCGGGCTTTCACGGCCCAATCGTCTGAATGGGGCCATAATCCTTAATTGTGCCTCAAAGGTCAAACATTGTCTTATGTGATAGTTATCTTACATATGGTGGTATAGAAGCTAAGCTTTCTTTTTGGAAATGTAGCGTATGTGTATACTTTTTTTTTTTTTTGCAGAAAAGCATTGCATGGTCTAAAAGACTTCTTACACCTACCAGGTGCTCTCCACAATGAGACATAGTACCCCCCAGTATCCTTCCGAAGGCCTCTCCCCTACCTAAGCCAGTATTCCCTGAACTGCACCAATAAGGGACAATCACCCTGAAACAGCTGTCTGCAGATGGGGTACTGGCTTAGTTCTAATCCAGGTTATGACTCAAGGCTGAACATTAGTTACCTTATATCTGGTGGCACTAGAAGTTCAGCTTTCTTCTCTTTTGGAAAGAGAGTTAATTTGCATATCAATTCCCATTACATGTACCTGAAATGGTGCATGAGTGAACTGCAGCACCAACCACTTCATCTGTCTCCTGATGTGTGTTAAAAGTTTTTTTTTAAGTTAGTTTTATTGGTTCTTTCCCTTTAATTAGCATTTTAATTATTAGCCTTTTAATGTAGTTACTTAGCTTAGCTACTCAGCATAAACAAGACCCCCATTGTCCTGTGAAGGTTGCTCAGGGACAGGCATTCTGCAGACTGGAAATCCTGAGGAGGGCCAGAAGGTATACATTTTTGTGTATTTAACAAAAATCTAGTGCCCACAGGTCAGAGTGATAGCTTTTTACTATGTATGTGGCTGCTAAGGCTACTTTCACACTAGCGGCAGTCCGGATCGGGCAGGTGAAGGGTGCTGCCGGATCCGGACTGCCGCAGGGACATATGTGGAGCCGGAACCGCGCTCCGGCCCCACACATGTCACACTGTACATACACACAGACACACACAGACATATACACATACATACTTACATGCTCCCGGCAGGTCTCCACAGCGCAGGAGGAGCAGGACGGCACGCACATAGGACGATTCCCCACAGCGTCCTCTGCTGGGCGCCTGGTGGAATCGTCATCTGTGAGCGCCGTCCTGTTCCTCCTGCGCTCTGGAGACCTGCCGGGGTGCATGTAAGTATGTATGTGTATTTGTATGTGTATATGTCTGTGTATGTTTATGTGTATGTCTGTATGTGTGTATGTGTGCAGGTGACGGATCCGTCATGAACTCCATTGAAAGTCAATGGAGGGGATCCGTTCACCCTTGTGTCACACCAAACGGATCCGTCCCCGTTGACTTTCATTGGGGGTCATTCCGGATCCGTCTTGGTTCGGATAACTAGTACGGAGAGCAAACCGCAGCATGTTGCGGTTTGTTCTCCGGTCTGAAGACTGAACGGAATGCTTTCAGGAGCATTCCGTTGTCTTCAGTTCAGTTTTGCCCCCATTGACAATGAATTGGGACAAAACTGAAGCGTTTTATTCCGGTATTGAGCCCCTATGACGGAACTCAATACCGGAATTCCATAACGCTAGTGTGAAAGTAGCCATAACTGTTAAATTTCCTTATACACCCCATTGTTACCATCCCCTGACCTGAACTGACTGTATGTGATTTATGATACTGTCAGTTCCTATCTGATCATGGGTCTATTGTACTGTGATCAAAGTACAATCGATCCGTTTAGGTGATGGGGCTGACAAACGGTCAGGTGAATTAGGTCTTAGGGCTGTATTAGACCAACAGATTATCTGACCAATATCTGTCCAATCAGACCAATAGTTGGTGTGTATACAAAAGATCTGAGTGTGTAAATGGCCATCTGACCAATGATTGGTCAGAAAATCTGTCAGATAATCTGCTGGCGTAATACTGCCCTTAGATTGATTTTGTCCAACAAGAGACAAACTCTTTAATGTCGGAAACGTAGGTGAAAGAAGAAATGTACAAATGTACGCTGAAAGAGTCACTGAGAACCTGCTGTAGAACCGGAGGCCGTCTAACATTGCTCCCTCCAACACGGCTGGCCAAGTCCTCCCTATTCACTTCTCATTCGAGGTGGCTACTAAGACAAGTATATGTCTGCATATGTAGTACACTAAGTATTCACATTTAAAACTACACTGAAAACTCTCTATACTGTGGGAAAAAATATTAAACCAATAATAGCTTTTTATGGATAAATATATTATAAAAATGAATATGTGAAATAAATTGATAGATTACACTAAATGATGGAAACAATACATGGAAAACAGCAGTACATTATTATTCATGATCACTTTACAGTGCATGCTTTACAAACGTACGCTGGGCTTTTAGTATTTCTTGTCTTATTGGCCACATCCTCAACATCTGCTTTAGTCAAGATGATTACGTAGTTATTAAAGTGCTGAATGGCTTTTAATCCAATAAACAGCTGCATGCGTAATGTACAGACATCGAGCGATACCGGTGGACAAGTCTGGAAAAGAAAAGGGAAAAGGTCACTGAACAGAGAGCAATAATCAAAATAGCATATGTGATATGGTAAAATGATAATATGGCTTCTGAAATATGCCACAAAATGATTAAAGGGGCTCTCCAGTTTCAATGACATTTTTTATCTGCTTAGCATACCCTAAACACTGCATATTATTGCCCCATATACTTGTTTTCCATCTCACCTTCCGTCCCCTTTCCTCAGAATCACTTAATCCTGGCAGGATGTGTACATGCAGAACTTCCTGTTTTCCTCGGCTTCCTGCTAGGATAGGGGATAACTATTAGATTGGTGGGGGTCCTACTGCTGTACAGCGTGGCTGGTCGCACACGCGCACCACTCCATTTATTTCTGTGGAAGCTCCAGATATAGCCAAGCAGAGCGCTCGACTAACTCGGGTATTCCCATAGAAATTAAAGGGGTTGTCCAAGTTTTTTTGTCCTTTGTATGTTTCTAACTAGTCAAATACAACAGCTTTTCCATACACTTTCTGCTTCTAAACTTGCTGGTTTATCAGATTTCACTCAGGGTCACATGACCTGTGATGTTAGCTTGCCTCCCTGCTAATCTTATATTCGTGCACAGAGCCTGTACACGAGACATCACTGTGCTGGCCACGCCCCCTGCTCTGCCGCTGCTGCTATCTGCTCTCTCCCTGGATTCTTTCAGATAAAACATTAACCCCTTCAGCCAGAACACACTGAAGGCTTTACAACAGCAGCTGCAGATGTAAAGAGACACAGGATCTGCCCTCCTCACCCTACAGACACAGAGCTGACACTGGAGCTGATCTGGAGGAGATGCAAAGTATTGTACAAGAACAGGTAGGGGGAAGACCCTGTGTGTATCAGCAGTGTCACTGTACAGCTGGGACTTCTAGTCCTACACATACAACATGCTGCTGAGTATTCCAGCAGACAGACATGTCACTCAGACCAGCTCTTGTATTCACTGCCTTTGCATAGCAGGAAGGGGGAGGGGCAGAGATTGTTATTACTGCAGGTAAACAAAGACCAGAAGAGAACCAGGGAAATGTGGAAATATAGATTTTTTTTTGCCTAAAACTTGCTTAACTTACTTATATATTGCTGCCCATCAGATTCACAGTACTATACATTTTTTTCATAACTCAGACAACCCCTTTAATGGTGCGGCTGAACGCATGCCTGACCGGCCGCTCCAATCATTTCAAGGGGGCTGCAGGGTGTACAGGGCCCCCGATCTCATGATAGTTAGGGTCCCAGCGGTAGGTCCTCCTGTGTATAGAGGATAACAATCTAAACTAAATACCTCTTTAACCCTAGAGATAGTTTACTGCAGCACGGTGGCTCACTGGATAGCACTGATGCTGTGCAGCGCTGGGGTGCTAGGTTTGAATCCAACCAAGGGAACATCTGCATGGAGTCTGTGGGGGAGATTTATCAAAACTGGCGAAAAGGAAAACTGTCTTACTTTACCATGGCAACCAACCAGATTTCAACTTTCATTTTCCAGAGCTCCTTTGGAAAATGAAAGGTAGAATCAGATTGGTTGCTATGGGCAACAACCAGTTTTCCCTTACACCAGTTTTGATAAATCTCCTCCTGTATGTTTTCCCTCTGTTTGCATGTGTTTCCTCCCACATGCTAATGACATATTGATAGGCCAGAGATTGTGAGCTCCACTAGGTATGATAAAGTGATGATAACATCTATAAAATAATGCAAGTGATGATAACGTCTGTATAGCGCTGCAGAACTAGTTGGTGCTAAATAAGTGATTTCATATTCAAATATGGGCCTGGACTCACGGGACAAGGATGTATTATTACGACGTCACAAAGCTTTGGTGCTCATCTGGAATATGCAGGTCTGAGCACCAGTTCAAAGAAAGGATGCCCTGGAGCTAGACAAAGTACAAAAAAGAGCGACCAAACTAAAAAGAGGCACAAAGATGGATTAAAATAGAATTAAAGAGTTACATTCTAATAATAATGTTCAAGAGTTACATGAACATTATTATTCCAGTTATATACTAAATCTTATAGTCATGAACATTCTGGATTTCAAGCATTTATCTGAACTAAAATACTTTCTTTGCAGACACTTAGGCCTCTTTCACACGAGCATCACGGATTCAGTCCGGATGCGTTTCGGAAAATCCGCACGCATCCGCACGGAAAAAAAACTGGACAACTGAACGCAATCGCAGTCAAAACTGACTGTGATTGTGTTCAGTTTTTTCCCGCGCGGGTGCGAAGCGTTTTGATGCGTTTTTCACGCGCGTGATAAAAAACTGAATGTTTACAAACAACATCTCTTAGCAACCATCAGTGAATCACGCATTGCATCCGCACTTGCGTGCGGATGCAATGCGTGATTCACACAGACCCATTCACTTCAATGGGGCCAGAGCTGCGTGCAAAACGCAGAATATAGAACATGCTGCGATTTTCACGCAACGGCGAACTGATGCGTGAAAAACATTGCTCATGTGAAAAGCCCCATTGAAATGAATGGGTCAGGATTCAGTGCGGGTGCAATGCGTTTGCATCACGCATTGCACCCGTGCGGAAATCTCGTCCGTGTGAAAGAGGCCTTAGAAGTCTCTCATTAATGTGGACATTTACCTTCATAGTTGTATCTATATAGGGATCCTCTTCCCGAGCTGCGGCTGCACTGCATCTCACAGTGAAACATTGCAGGTTGTTACTGTAAAAAGGAGGTTAGAAATTAATATTCTTTAGTGACCGGGAGGTGGGGACATTAGAATACAGGTGACAAATATTAAAAGGCATCTGTCAGCAGATTTGTACCTATGGCACTGGCTGACCTGTTACATGTGCACTTGGCAGCTGAAGGGTTCTGTGTTGGTCCCATGTTCATATGTGCCTGCATTGCACACGTTACAGAGAGAGCAGAACCTCTAGGTGTAATGACAACCCCTGTTGCTCCTAGAGGCTCATTTGCATATATTAAAACATAATTTTTCTCAGCAATGCGGACACACATGAATGTGGGACCAACACAGATGTCTTTAGCTGCCAAGTGTACATGTAACAGGTCAGCCAGTCTCATAGGTACAAATCTGCTGACAGATGTCCTTTAATAATACAACGCGAAAATCTGCTTATGTCAGGACATGTTCACACTTTGAATTTTAAGAGCCACCCATTGACCTCAGCAATGTTCACATATATGCTCTGTAATGGATTATGTTGGATCCTTTTGGCATGAATTCAACGGTGTTTGGATTTTTTGCCTTTTTACCAGCTAGAATAACACAGTAGGATACACTGTAGTTGCCATCGAGAGGCAATGGAAATGTGATAGAATAGAACACCACAGCCTGTGGCGTCCCCATATAGTGTAACTACAACTGCTTCTCCTACCGGAGTGAATGGTGGAGTTGTAATTACACTGCTCACCGCTTCAATGCCAATAGCTAGCAGGTACACAGTGAAGAGATCGCAGCGCTCATACAAGCGCATGTCTCTTCAGACAGCTGATTGGGGGGTGTGCCGGGAGTCGCCCACTGAATACACACGCACTCGGCTGACAGCTTCTGAAGGTTAATGGGTACCTTCACTGCAGTACATTATGGATATTAGCAAAGAAGGTAAATGCTTTAACATGGGAGTACTGTACCTGGTAATGACATGCAGGAACTGAGGAGTCAGAACTGCCTGCTGTGACCGTTCCGGATACTGGTAGACCGATATTAGCTCCACCGCATTGACCAGAGTGTACAAGTAGCCAGCGTGCGGCATCGAGAAGAAACAAAACAAGCTCGAAACTTCCTTCTGAGAAGTTGCGAGTTTGGCTTCAGTAGCGAGAAAGTGATTTCCTAAAAGGAGGAAGATAAATCACACATTACAGCAGTCAGGTTCAACAAGCCACTAGACCCCAGGAATGTGATGTGTTAAAGAGGACCTGTCACCACTCCTGACATGTTTGTATTAACCTCTTAAGGACCTCTGCCGTACATGTACGGCGGAAGTCTGGTCTCTAAACATGGCACCCGCTCGCTCGTGCAGCGGACGCCATAGCCACCAGGTTTCTACTTTTTCGTTCACCTAGCTGTTTGAGGGGGCTGTATTTTTTACGGGACACATTGTGCTTTCTTAACGGCACCTCTTAATGGTCCATATGATGTAGTTGGAAGCAGGAAAAAATTCTAAATGGGCTGCAATTGGGAAAAAAAGCAGTTCCTTTTTACCGCATTCACTGTGATGAAATGACACATTACCTTTATTCTGTTGGTCGTTACAGTTACAATGATAACACATTTATATAGCTTTGTGTTATGCTTGAATACTTTAAAAAACTTAGAGAATGAGTTTTTTCTTTGCATCACCATGTTCTGACCTCCATAACCTTATAAAGTTATGTGTAAGGGCAGTTATTGATACCATTTTGGGGTATATATATGACTTTTTGATCACTTTGTATTCATTTTTTTGGGACAACATTGACCTCAGCAATGCTCTGTAACAATCTGCGTTGTGAAATACGTCAGTCATAGCCCGATAATGCCACGCAATGCCGTATCCCCATTGACTACAATGGCATCCGACAGGGATCTGGACGCTTTCCAGCCACACACAAAATGAATGAACGACTGGCATTTAGGTGGAAAGCAGCCAGATCCCCGTTGGATACCATTGAAGTCAATGGGGATCTGGCACTGTGCGGCATTATCCAGCTATGCTGTATATGGTGAACTCCAACAGGCTGTTCATATGCCGGTATATCCTGCCAGATTTCACAAGGCAGGTGTAATGGTAGGGTAAGTTAATAGTAATACCTGCTTTGTTATTTTCACTTATTCTGTATCACTTTATTCACCTGGACTAGAAAACCCCTTAAATTATATAATGTAACAAGTACCGGCACCCCTATCTTCACTGTATGCTACTGAACAGGATGCCCATTCTAAGCCCCTTGTTCCCCCTTCACAGTCCTCCAGCTGAAAATAAACTACTGAAGCCGCATTGAGATAAAATATACACTGTGCAGCACCATGGAGGATGACTTCACTAATGCAGCCAATTCTTCTGGTTGCGGAAAGGGTCACCAGGACCTCCCCTCCTCCTCCTTCTTCCTTCTATTGCTGCTCTCCAGGTCCAGACTCCTCCTGTGTTGCTTCACTACCAGCAATACTATGTGAGGCTGCCACCTGCTGGACAAAATAAGTATCCCCCCTCTAAAACAGAGGACAGATAATTATTACTGCTGATCATGGAGGCCTCCTCTTCTTCCTTTACTGCTGCTCTCCAGGTCCGGACTCCTCCTGTGGTGATTCACTACCAGCAGTACTGTGTGAGGCTGCCACCTGCTGGACGCAATAATTATCTATCCTCTAAAACAGAGGAGAGATAATTATTACTGCTGATCATGGAGGCCCCCTCTTCTTCCTCTACTGCTGCTCTCCAGGTCCGGACTCCTCCTGTGGTGATTCACTACCAGCAGTACTGTGTGAGGCTGCCACCTGCTGGAAGCAATAATTATCTATCCTCTAAAACAAAGGAGAGATAATTATTACTGCTGATCATGGAGGCCCCCTCTTCTTCCTCTACTGCTGCTCTCCAGGTCCGGACTCCTCCTGTGTTGCTTCACTACCAGCAGTACTGTGTGAGGCTGCCACCTGCTGGACACAATAAGTATCTCTCCTCTAAAACAGAGGAGAGATAATTATTACGGCTGATCATGGAGGCCTCCTCTTCTTCCTCTACTGCTGCTCTCCAGGTCCGGACTCCTCCTCTGGTGATTCACTACTATAATTCCGATCCATTTTGCATTTTATTGCAGAGTATTTTTGCTGAAGTATTCAATTTTCCATACCTGTCTTATACATAGGTAGCAGCTGTAGAGAATGTAACCTTGTGCTTTCCACACTGAAACCATCAGTAAAGTCTGGTGAAAACCTCCTAAATAAAAAAAAAAAAGTTAAAAATAAATGGCTTTTTATGGTAAAATTATCTGTACACATACACTGAATGGCCACTTAGACACCTGCCCTTTCACGTGACCCTGTACTGAAGCATAAAATCAAGTGAGCAATTTTTCTGTGAACCAGTTTCAATGTGGGGAAAATTATGGGGGTCATTTATTAAGACCTGTGTTTTAGATGCTGATCTCAACAACCCCTTGCGCTGGCGGTGGATCCGCTGAAGTTATGTAACTTAAATTATGCTATGATACATAACTTCGGCTCACCCACTGCCAGTCTAAATGTAAGCCAGCTTCCTTGCTGGTTGAAATTTAGACCAGTTTTTACACCCATGCCATGCCCCCTCCCCCACGTTTGGAAAGTAGGGCTCACCTAAGCATTGCAGCCATCCAGGTTCATCCCTTCATGGACGCTTTCAGCAGTACAACGCAGTATGTCATAAGGGTGGCATGGACTGCTTCCAGGAACATGAAAGTGAGTTTTCCTGGTCTTCTTGGCCTTCACAGTCCCAAGAGCCACTCTTGGACCATGTAGAAGGGGCTATTCAAGGCATGTCTACAGCACCTCCATCTAGTAATCATTACAGATATAGCAATTCCCTACAAATCACAGAACTAGCTAATAGAAGCTGTAAATCACTTTGTATGATGAGGATGGGAGTTTCATCAGGATGAAATATCACAGTGTGCCAGAAAAATAAAAAGCTATCCTGACGACAGGTCTTCAATATTAACGGCTGGACAATTATATTAATGGAGGAGGAGTGTGGCTTAAAGGGAAAGGGGGCTTGACCTAAGATTTTGCAGCAAAATTGCTTGACAATTCTGACATAAAATTCTGTGACAAATAACTGGTATAGAGCTGTAGTGTCTACCCCTGCACCAGATTTATCATCCAGCCTGAGCCCCTGTGATAAACATGGTGCAGGTCTAGAGCCTGACTAGGTTTACACCATCTTTAGGATTAGTAAATCTGCACCGTGTGGTCACCATTCATTTATAAAGAATTCCTACAGCCAAAAAAATAAAAATCTCCTTGTTAAAGGGGTTGTCTCATCTTGCCTAATGGGGGCATATCGCTAGGATATGCCCCCATTGTCTTATAGGTGCGGGTCCCACCGCTGGGACCCGCACCTATATCGAGAACGGGGCCCCGAAAGCGAACGGGGGCGCACTGCGCATGCGCAGCCGCCTCCATTCATTTTCAATGTGGCCGGCGAAGATAGCCGAGCGCTGGCTCGGCTATTTCCGTCGGCTCCATAGAAATGAATAGGAGCGGTGGCCGCGCAAGCGCGGTGCGCTCCCATTCATTTCTATGGGGAGCCGGCTTGGTGGTGGCCGGACCGGAGTCCTCCAGCCACCACCTTGCGGGGCCCCGTTCTCGATATAGGTGCGGGTCCCAACGGTGGGACCCGCACCTATAAGACAATGGGGGCATATCCTAGCGATATGCCCCCATTAGTCAAGATGAGACAACCCCTTTAATGTCTGCACAATTAAAGGGGTTGTGCCACTAATATAAATGTATCCCATCCCCCAACAGATATCGCCGTTATATCATTTTCCCCAAACAAATCTGTTTTGATATTGAGTTACTGTAGGTTACGTCCCGCATTTGAGCCTTGTAATGGAGGACATAGGAAGGGTCACTGGTAAAAACAAGGGGTGTGGTTAGTGTCACATGACCAGATGATGTCAGGACACATCCAACTGCCCTGAGGCATGATGGGACAGCAGACACACGATAACCAGGAAGTGGGATTCAAGCATGGGGGATAAGAGAAAACTGCAAATGAGGTCAATATAAAAAAAAAAAGAAACTAATCAAGGAGAAATGGAAACTAGAGTAGCTGATGGAAATATACACTCACCGGCCACTTTATTAGGTACACCATGCTAGTAACGGGTTGGACCCCCTTTTGCCTTCAGAACTGCCTCAATTCTTCGTGGCATAGATTCAACAAGGTGCTGGAAGCATTCCTCAGAGATTTTGGTCCATATTGACATGATGGCATCACACAGTTGCCGCAGATTTGTCGGCTGCACATCCATGATGCGAATCTCCCGTTCCACCACATCCCAAAGATGCTCTATTGGATTGAGATCTGGTGACTGTGGAGGCCATTTGAGTACAGTGAACTCATTGTCATGTTCAAGAAACCAGTCTGAGATGATTCCAGCTTTATGACATGGCGCATTATCCTGCTGAAAGTAGCCATCAGATGTTGGGTACATTGTGGTCATAAAGGGATGGACATGGTCAGCAACAATACTCAGGTAGGCTGTGGCGTTTCAACGATGCTCAATTGGTACCAAGGGGCCCAAAGAGTGCCAAGAAAATATTCCCCACACCATGACACCACCACCACCTTGAACCGTTGATACAAGGCAGGATGGATCCATGCTTTCATGTTGTTGACGCCAAATTCTGACCCTACCATCCGAATGTCGCAGCAGAAATCGAGACTCATCAGACCAGGCAACGTTTTTCCAATCTTCTACTGTCAAATTTCGATGAGCTTGTGCAAATTGTAGCCTCAGTTTCCTGTTCTTAGCTGAAAGGAGTGGCACCCGGTGCGGTCTTCTGCTGCTGTAGCCCATCTGCCTCAAAGTTCGACGTACTGTGCGTTCAGAGATGCTCTTCTGCCTACCTTGGTTGTAACGGGTGGCAATTTGAGTCACTGTTGCCTTTCTATCAGCTCGAACCAGTCTGCCCATTCTCCTCTGACCTCTGGCATCAACAAGGCATTTCCGCCCACAGAACTGCCGCTCACTGGATGTTTTTTCTTTTTCGGACCATTCTCTGTAAACCCTAGAGATGGTTGTGCGTGAAAATCCCAGTAGATCAGCAGTTTCTGAAATACTCAGACCAGCCCTTCTGGCACCAACAACCATGCCACGTTCAAAGGCACTCAAATCACCTTTCTTCCCCATACTGATGCTCGGTTTGAACTGCAGGAGATTGTCTTGACCATGTCTACATGCCTAAATGCACTGAGTTGCCGCCATGTGATTGGCTGATTAGAAATTAAGTGTTAACGAGCAGTTGGACAGGTGTACCTAATAAAGTGGCCGGTGAGTGTACTTTAGAGTGAAAAGTAGTTTATGGCACAACCCAAGTCATATCACTCTGTAGTCTATATATTGGACCAGACTGCCCTACAGAATGGAGGAGAACTGTGCGACATACAGTAAGTACCGTGCAATTTTATTATACGTATATGGCACACACTACTGAACCAACCAAACCGCTATATGTCATACTTTATCATTCTAAAAGGTGAAATTTTGCTGTGGATGATATTCCGGATTGAAAGCTCAGTCATACAATGGGTAAGGTCAGCTGTTACCTGTACAACATATAATTCACGTGGCTCTGTGCGTCCGCGGACAGTCCGGTTGACTCTGGGGTCACTACTATGCTGCAAGACTTGCAGTCCTCTCCAACAAGCTCTACAGGCCTCTGACACATGACAAAGTCCTCACACTCTAAGGGATGGGACGCCGCCACCACAAGTCCGTGCTTACCGCCTGGGAAAAGGAAGCAAAGTTACCACCAGGCTGGCAAATGTCAGGAGCAGGCGACTAGAGGGGGCTAAGGGTGGGTTCACATCACGTTTTATGCCTCCGTTTGACGTTAGAAAAAAAGGATACAAACACGCAGCACACCACATTGTATCCTGCAGAGTCTGGTAAATAAAAATGGCGAAGGGATGCCATTTTATGGCATCAGTCTGAGGCATCCGTTTAACGTATACGTTTTTTGTATAAGTTAAACGGATAGGAAAAACGTGATGTCAACCCAGCCTATCTTGTGGTGTTGACCATTGCGATGTCTATGAAAGTTCTTATTGGAGGACCACAAACAAAATGTTTAGGGCGGGGGTCAGCCATCTCTGGCACTCCAGCTGTTGTGGGACTACAACTCCCAGCATGCTCCATTCATGTCTATGGGAGTTCCAAGAAGAGACAAGCAAGTGTGCATGATAGGAGTTGTACTTAGACAACAGCTGGCGTGCTGGAGGTTGCTGATCCCTGGTCTAGGGTTTACATGGAAAGTGTATCACCCTATAATCACAAGATTGACTCAGTTCCTACCTTTCTCTGACAACGTTTCGGCCTCTGTGGTCTTGGTTCCTTTTGGCGGCTCTGAGATCAGTCTAAAGACCAAAACTTCCAGATCATTTGAGACACCAATGTGCCCGGAGCAGAAGCACAGCTGACTGGGCACCATGCCACTGATGTGTAAAACCAAGGACCTGTCAAAGTCCAGCATTGCTGTCTCATGGACGGCAATGTACTTCAGACTGAAGATGACCAGCTTACTTCTGCAGCCGACCAGAAGGTCTCCTCGGACAGGACAGCAGGAGAGGCACAGCGGAAGGTCAGAGAGCGGCATCTCTATAATCTCCATCTGGTCCTTGGAGATTCCACCTTGGAGAGATTCTAACTGGAGGCCGACCATCCGCACGCTGACCCGGGAGCTCCCCGCAGTCTGACATCTCCAGTTCACGTACGCCCTCAGAGAGGAAATGTTATTCTTCTCCTCAATGGTGACCAAATAGTCTCCTAGGGAAGAAGACAAGAGCGATCACAAGGGGTTAACGCACATCACTGCAAGAAAAGCTGGGGCCTTGGATCAGTCGGACATCCGAAGTCGATTCGCATAAAACTTTGTTCTAATACTGTACGGAGCGGGAGCCTTGTACAGTATTAGAATGTATTGGCTCCGATGAGCCGGTTATTACTTTGCAAAGTCTTGCGAGACTTCGTGTAATAACTTCATGAATTATTACTGTAAAAAAAAAATTTTCCAAACTCGGGTTCAGTTCCAAGGTACCACATGGAACTGAACCCAAGTTCAGAAATGTTTTTTTTACAGTAAAAATAAATTTATGAGACTCACGAGACTTTGCAAAGTAATAACTTTGAAAAGTACATTCTAGTGCTCGCTCCTTACAGTATTAGAACGTTTTATGAGAATCGACTTCAGATCTGAGGTCAATTCGCTCATCCCTAGTCATCAACTGCTAAATTCTGGAGATCTCCTTTAATCATAACTATGTTTTCATGAAATATCCCTGACAGAGCCACAAGCTGCTGACAAACTACAACTCCCAGCATGCACAGTTGTTTGGCTGTTCTTGTAACTCCCACTGAAGTGAAGGGAGGATTCTGGGAGTTGTAGTGTCAGAACAGCTGGGGTGCCAGAGGGTGCTGATCCTAAAGACTACTCCCTCTGGAAATTATAATTTCCCCTGTAAATATAGAAAGTCAAATTGAATTCTTTTGACAAGTGGCCAAAAATTCTAAGCTGCCCGTATTCTTCATCTTAAAAAGCAGGGCTCAGCATCTCCCGGAAAACTACAAAAAAGTGGAAGAACAAAAGTCTAACAACTTGTATGAAGGAAACAAGCAATGGAAGCACCGCCACAACCAATACATAAACGCTGCCACCTTTACCAGCAGCTGACTGACACAGGAGTCTTACCGACATCACTGTAGCTCATGTGCACTACTTTCCCCAGCGTGTTGAAGCTGCAGAGCGGGTGACATAGCTCCTGTCCCACGTTGAACACCTCCACTTTGCAGCCACCGGCACAGGTCACAAACACGCTGTCCCGGCCACAACAAAATACCTCCGGCGCCTGCTTGGTGGGGACGATCCTCTGGGACCCAAAGGGATGGCAGTTGTACAGCTGCACCATGGTCACTGACTACAGGCTGGAGCCACCACTACTGGGCATCACAGTCCTGAGCTGTGCCACACTGGAGAATGAAGCTGCTGAGATCCATATGGATGATGAGAAGAGTAGTCATCCGCTGCCCTGCACATAAACACAAACATAAACACACTATTACTCCTGACAGTGCCCTCTCCCGTCATAAGGTACCAGTATCAGGAGTCTTACCTGTGCCCCTCCTCATCTTAATGCCAGTCCATCCATATATCGGCCGCTATAATAACATTACACGGCTGCTGCACCAACACCAGAACAGAACACTTCCTCCCCCTTTCCCTGCCCAGCATGTGACGCCTATTACCAGATCACATGCTCCGGGGACCGGGCGAGTCCATTGTGGGAGGGAGAAGAGGGGTGTGCTGCGCGTGCTGCCCAAATAGTTCTGAGAAGCTGGGATGAACACCTAGACCGTCGTGTCCTGAAGAAAGCCCAGCAGATAACATTACATGTGGCCTAAGTGAATGATAATGTCATAGGTGAACTGTGAGGACCGGTATTAAGGCAAACAGACTGTACTCCGGTCACTATATACACAATATGGCGGCCAGTGTGCTGATAAGGTGATAAGATGACCACAGACCACAGACTGAATGATTTCTACAGTGTCATGTGAAGTAATGGTGCCTGCACACATATGTACTTACCACTTTAGAAAATCAGTTATTGATAATGCTATACTGCTAGATATGTGGGCACCTGAGGGGCAATACCTGCGCCTGTGTGACCGCCTTCTCCCTAGGCAGAGTACAGGGGACAGCTGTCCACCGGCCGTGTACAGTAGGGGTAGCCGCCACCCACAAATACAAGGCAAAGTGCACTTTTCTATAAACTATTACTCACCGCCATAGCCGGGGTGTCTGACATTACCATATACCGCCCTCAGGACAACATAACCCTGGTGACGGGTAAAGGGCTTGTCCGGGATTCATACATAAAGGCAGCGACGAGGCTGAAGTTGGTTTCTTATTCGGCCACTTTCTTATTCACATCATTTGTATTTTTTGTTTTTATTTAAGAATTTTGAGGACACCTTATCAACAGTACAGTAAAAAGTTGCAGTGAGCCGAGCTTAATGTACATCAGTTGAAAGCAGCATGAAAATACAAAAGATGGGCACAAAATGGGCATTGAAGTGGGCACAAAGAAAGTGTGATTTAAAGAATTAAATGAATTTGGGCCAGAGATCTCACACTGCCAACATACACAGGGTGAAGCCCCGTATCAAATACAGTGGAGTTCAGCCTGACCCAAACAGGTTCTGGGCATGAAAACTGGCATCAAAGTGGCCAAACAGGCACTTTTCAATGATTTGAATAAGTAACTGATGTTTAAATGAATTTGGGCCAGAGATCTTGCACTGCCAACATACAGAGGGTGATGCCCCACATCAGAAACAGTGGAGTTCAACTTGTATTTTCATTCCGGCATCACCCTCTGTATGCTGGCAGTGCAAGATCTCTGGCCCAAATTCTGCTGCCTCCTCCTAGGACAGTGATGTCACCTTCATTGGTCTCATGGCCTCAGTCCCATTCAAGTGACTAATCCTGGGCTGCAGTACCAAGCACAGCCACTATACAATGTACGGCGCTGTGCACGCTGGTAAGTAGAGGATGGGGCAGACTGCTCTGTGCAGGACTAGCCTCCCGAATCTCAAAATGGAAGTGTGAATGAAGCCAAGAGAATTCAGTTCGCGGACGGGGGTGCTTGTTCAGGCTCCTCATCTCATGGCCACGTCACTATGTAATGATGAATATCTCCTGCAGGGATACTGACCGCTTACTGACAGGTTCCCTCCAGACCCAGCACATGGGATTCTTCTAAAGCCTGCTTCACGCTGCCACCGGAGCTCTCTGGATCCTGCATTTCCGGATGTTAGCAGAATGCCCGCCGATCCCATTGACAATAATAAATTCTGGTAACGTCCGGCAATGCAGAATCCAGGGAGCATCAGCAGGCTGTTCTCTGCCAGATCTAATGCCCATTCACACAGTAGTTTTACAGTGTAATTTTGGCGCAGACAGCCACACCCAAGAACCCACCAGCGCCAGTGTCCTTTCTGCCTCCAATACATCTCAATGGGAGGCAGCGATGAGGATCACGGAGCAGAGGCTTATGGCTGCACCAAGAGGGGATATGTTCTATATTTTTTTTTTACACCGTTCACTTGATGGGGTAGATCATGTTATATTTTTATAGATCCGGTTGTTTCGGACGCAACAATACTAAATATGTCTATTTTTTTTTATTATTTTTTTTACATTTTACACAATAAGAGCATTTTTAGAAAAAAAAATCATGTTTTTATGTTGCAAATTTTTTAGAGCCATATTTTTTCATTTTTCTGGCTATAATCTTGTGTGGGGGCTCATTTTTTGCGGAATGAGGTGAGGTTTTTATTGCTACCTTTTTGGGATACATACGACTTTTTGATTGATTGATATTATGTTTTCTGAGAGGTGAGGTAATTAAAAAAATCTGTTTTGGCATAATGTTTATTTATTTATTTTTTACGGCGTTTGACTGATGGGGTAGATCATGTGATATTTTTATAGAGCCGGTCGTTTCGGACGCGGTGATACCAAATATGTCTTTTATTTATTTATTTTTATTTGTAACATTTTTTTAATTACATATTTGGGGGGAAAATTATTTTTTTTTATATGTGAAACTTTTTTATTTTACACTTTGTGTCCCCATAAGATCTTACTAGACCTCTGGGGGACATTTAACCCTTTCGCGCCCGGAGCTTTTTTTGGTTCTGCATTTTCGTTTTGCGCTCCCTGCCTTCAAACAGCCATAACTCTTTTATTTTTCTGTTCACATAGCTGTATGAGGGCTTGTTTTTTGCGGGACAAGTTGTACTTTCCAACGCCACCATTTAATATTGCATACGGTGTAGTGGGAAGCGGGAAAAAAATTCCAAACCGGGTGAAATTGCAAAGAAAACGCTATTCCGCTACAGTTCTACGGGTTTCTTATTTACAGCGTTCGATGTGCATTAAAACTGATTCGTTACTTTCATTCTACTGGTCAGTACGAGTCCGGCAATACCTAATATGTATAGTTTTTCCTGCGTTTTCATAGTGATAAAATAATTAGAAAGTTGCCCTTTTTTTTTTTTTTTTTTTTTTCCTTGTCAAATCTTGACCCCTATAACTTTTTGGTATTTATGTGTACAGAGCTGTATGGGGCTCATTTTTGCGGGACGATCTGAAGTTTTTATTGATACCATTCTGGGGTGTGTATGACTTTTTGATCACTTTTATTTAATTTTTTTAGAAAAAAAAAAGCGACAAAAAACGGCCAAATCGCCATTGGACGCTTTTTTCCGCCACACAATTCGCCGTATTGGAAATTTTTTTTTTTATATTTTAAAAGTACGGGCGTTTTCAGTCACGGTGATACCCATAATGTCTATATTTATTGTTATTTAGGTATTTATTTTTTACTTATACGGAAAGGGGGGGTGATTTGAACTTTTATATCTTTTTTATTTTTTATATATTTTTTACATTTTTTTTTAATTTTTTTTTTACTATTAGAAAGCTCAAATATGGGCTTATATATTGTGGCTTTTTTTTTTTCCTTTATGAGCAATTATGGATTTTAGAGACTCAGAAATCCATGAATTGCTCATTTCTTATCCTGGCCTGCCATCTAGTGGCCAGAATAAGAATTGCACTTTGAAAACTGTAATCCTCACCAGCGAGGAATACAGTTTTCATATGGTGTACAGACACCCCGATTGGCCACAACGGGGTGTCTGTACACCACCCGGAAGCGAATGCTTCCGGGTTGAAACGCAACTAGATGCCATGATCACGTGTGATCACGGCATCTAATCTCTGAGGAAGACGCCGCCGATGGTGGTAAGTAGCTGCAAGTCTCTGCTGTTAGAAACAGCAGGGACTTGCCGGCCATGACGCCTGCCGCACCCGCGAGCGGGCGCCATGTGCCCGCATCGCCCCAGCGCCGTACATGTACGGCGATGGGCGCGAAGGGGTTAACTTCACTTTTTTTTCCACTATTGATTTCTCCTGTAACTGGGGCTGACATAGTAGCTGACATAGTAGCTGACATAGTAGCCCCAGTTACAGGGGAAATACAGCCTCAGTGCAGGGCTGATCAGGTCTATGAGAGACAGGAAGCGCACATATCGCTTCCTGATCTGTATACACAGCACTTGGTGAGCCCTGTGTATACAGCGATCTAGAAGGCAGGGACCCCTGGGAACGGTCCCTGCCTTCCTGACTGATTAGCGTGCAGCTGCTATCTCTGAATGGACGTTCAGAAATGTCCATTCAGAGATCCTTAACCACTTCCCGGACGTTTATGTCCTATGGGCGGACGGGAAGTGGTTAAGTTATTCCCTATCCACAGGATAGTGGATGATTATTCGATCAGTGGAGGTGCAAAGACTGGAGTGGCTGGTTGGGCGTCCATGTGGCTGCTACATTCATTTCTATGGGAATTCTGGAGATAGGTGAGCGCTGACTGCTCAGTTATCTCTGGAACTTTGAAATGAATGGACCGCCCACAGCGCATGTTAGCCTGGCTGCCCGTTCATTTCCGGTAGCATGGGGCCCCCGCTCTCGTAATCAGTGGGGGGTTCCAGCAGTAGGACTCCCCACCAATCCAATAGTTATCCTCTATCCTGTGGATAGGGAATAACTTAAAGGGGTTCTCTAGGAATTAAAGGGGTATTCTCATCTTAGACAATGGGCATATCGCTAGGATATGCCCCCATTGTCTTATAGGTGCGGGTCCCACCGCTGGGACCCGCACCTATAGCCAGAACGGAGCGGGGAGCGTGCGCCTGGAGGACCCCAGGTTTCCGGGGGTCCGGCCACCACCAGGCGCAGCTCCCCGCGCCGCTCATAGAAATGAATGGGAGCCGGGCCGTGCATGCGCGGTCGGCTCCCATTCATTTCTATGGAGCCGACGGAAGTAGCCGAGCCAGCGCTCGACTATTTTCGGCGGCCCCATAGAAATGAATGGAGGGCGGCTGCGCATGCGCAGTGCGCCCTCATTCACTTCGGGGGCTCCGTTCTGGCTATAGGTGCGGGTCCCAGCGGTGGGACCCGCACCTATAGGACAATGGGGGCATATCCTAGCGATATGCCCCCATTGTCTAAAATGAGAATAACCCTTTAAGAAAATGTAAATACTTTAATATTATTTTATAATAAATATATTCACAAATACCTTACATTAGTTATATTGGCTCGTTTTGTCTGAGGAGCAATCAATAGGAGAAATAAAATGGCTGCTGTCCTATTAGTACAAATAAAACCTGTCCTAATCACACAGCAGGACAAGTTACTTCACAACACTGAGGTAAAGAGCTGCCTCATCCTCCTCTCTGCTTGTCAGGGGTTATGATCCTGAATACAGGTAAATCTCTGTGGGGAATGATGAGACATGGGAGGAGGGTGAGGTGTAGCTAATGAACAGCTCCTGTATGCAGTCTCCATTACCACAGTCTGTCCTGTCCGTCCTCTCTATACTTCATGTCTCCTCATGAACTAAATTCCCCACAGATTCAGCTAAAGATCTTCTCATCTGTAATCAGGATGATAATCCCTGACAAGCAGAGAGGAGGATGAGGCTGCTCTTTACCTCAGTGTTGTGAAGTAACTTGTCCTGCTGTGTGATTAGGACAGGTTTTATGTATAGTAACAGGACTAATAGGTGCCTTCTCAAACAGATGATTGGCAGGGGGCCCGGGTGTTGGTCCCCTCGATCAGTATTAAAATCTTGGAAAACCTTTTTAATAATTTAATTTAAAAAAACGAATTTTCTTTTTTTCATCACCTTATTCTGACCCCATAACTTTTTCACAGACAATCCTTTAACCATGTGGATGCCAGTTGATACTGATGTTCCTTGTACTTCCTTCTATTCTCTTGAATTCAGCAATGCTGGACATCTTTCCAGAAGAATCCCAGGTTCACTGCACCCTCATGTTTCCTTCATTTCCCAGCCATCAGGAGAAATGTACAGTTTGATGAGGAAACCATTTATATTAGTTCTTGGTGGCATTACTGGCTAGCACACCGCTCTGGTGGTATAGGCCACCATTTATTTCATGCACTTATATCGTTCTGACATATTCTGCAGCACTTACAGACATTAGCATCATGCTGTCCCCTCAGGAGCTCAGTCTAAGGTCAAGTCAGTATGTATTTGGAGTGTGGGAGGAAACTGGAGAACCCTGCTGCCATGTGGTCATCCATAACAACCAATCATATCCTAATTTTTTATTTCTGGAAAATGAAAGCAGCAGTCTGGTTGGCTGTGATTTGATGCCTTCCCTGTGACTGCACTGCACATGTCACTGTACAGGAGGACTGGCTGTAAAATGAGTTCCTATGTATGACAGCTCTTCCTTATACATTCTGCTGATCCCATCATACTAGTGTGGCACTGTGGACGCTCAGGCGGACACACGTGGCTATGACACGTCGCCACGCTTTCATTCTCTCCTACACACCTGCACGCTCGGTACCCAGCCCTGCCCCACGTGACCTAGCCTACACATGACAGCTCCGCATGTAAACACTGGACCACAGCGTCTATCGCGTCTCTGCGCGCTTCTTATTGGATAACGTGACACGCCTGCGTCTTAATTGGTTTTCGTGCTATTTGCTGAGCGTTGATTGGCTAGTATCGAGGCGAGGAACAGGAAGTACCTAATGTGTGGTTGTGTGTAAACGCCATGCGCCGTAAGGACCATGTGATGTGACAAGGTCACGTGATATGCTAACCTCTGCGGGTTAGAAGCAGGGAAATATCTACATCCCATGAGCTGTGCTAATATAGATTAGTAATGTAAAAATAATAACAGCTAACTCTATGGATGGTGAAACCGGTGAGGCGCATGGTCACTTTTGGGATTTAGGCTTTCAGTGTCACATGACCATGTGACGTCAGACAGTCCTTACGGAGCATGAGGGTTAGACACTACTGTTGCTGCGTGGAGGGCGGGAAAGCAGTGTGAAATTGTGTCTTGCGCTGTGTTACCCGGCTCTGGCACTATGTCGTGGAGGTTCATGAGGTAATGTGGTGCTCTGTGTGGTTAGAAGTCATAGGTAGGTACCGGGGGAGGTGACACTGGTAGCCCTGAACCACACGGCCTGTCAGTTCTATGTGGCTATAAGTATCCTGCTAAAATAATAAACTCATCAATGGAATTCCTCCTCTGGTGACAACCCATAACCTCCCAGCGCTGCAGCCGTGACATCACCTACATCTGTACATGCAGGTCATGTGACTGGTGTATGTGATGTCATCAGTGACAGGTGAGTATACATTCTTTCTTTATTTTATACTTTCATGAACTCCCGGACAACCCCTTAAATTTCTGTGATGGTGAATCAGATTGCAGTGTTAGAGGAGCTGTCCGGACATGTCTGCTGTACTAACAGTTCTGGAGCATCTATTCTTATGGCTCTAGTCTGTGTTATCCCGTCCAGAGTCTGAATGAATTGTCTGCAGTAAAGGTCCAGCCGGGTATTACCAGTTAGGTGTGTGTCCCTGCATAGTCTGACACTAGACAATCAATGCTGTCAATGTCAGACTGTGCAGGGACCCCCCCCCCCAACTGGTAACACCCATCTGGACCTTTGTTTAAGACTGACGGAAATTCATTTCTTAGCTTATAGCAGGAATAATAGAGGAGATGCTCAACCTAGAGTCATAAGAATAGATGCACCAGAATTATTATGTGGGGGGATTGCAAATAGTCACTACAACAGACATGTCGGAAGTGACAGGTTCTCTTTAGAGTACGGTGTCCCATGATGGACATTTATCACTCATATTGTGGTAGATGAATGTCCGATCACAGGGGCCCCAACCATCAGGTTTCATGATTTAAAGGGGTTGTCCCCCCTGGCATCTTATGACATGTACACAGGATATGCTCTAAATATCCAGTAGGTGCAGGACCACCTCTGTGACCCACATCTTTCAAGTATGGCTCCCTGAGGTCAGAGCTGTGCTGAAAAGCAGACAGGACTGCTGTGCTGACATAATGGAGAGGACTCCAGCAGTCCTGACAATCAGGGCTGTGGAGTCGGTAAGCCAAAGCCCCGACTCCAACTCCGACTCCTCAATTTCCCCTCACCCCGACTCCGACTCCTCAATTTCCCCTCACCCCGACTCCTACTCCCTCATACATGGAGCATGTTTAAGTGATAACTTTAAACAAATTTGCATAAAATCAATAGTACAGATAAGTCATGACAAAAACAGTTTGTAATCTATCAGGCTTCTCTGGGTACAGCTCACTTAGGGCCTAATGAGAGGTGTAGCTAGAGGTTCAGCACATGGAGGGGGCAAAACATACTTGAGTGGGCCCCCCACTTATTGGCTTCCCAAACGCATGTTTCCAACTTCACAGGCACATACTACTAGTTGTGGTTATAATACTGTATTAGCAAGATGAATATATAAACTGCTAGATCATCTATGCTGTTAAGTACAGTACAATAGACTTTCTACATACCCTACTCTAAATACTCTACCACATAATGCAGTAAAATACAGGATTAATAGGAGTAAAAAAGAGGACTCCTATGTTAAAGGAAATCTGTCCCCAGCTTTTACATCACTAAACTAACAGTCCCTTGCCCCCATCAGACTTCAGATCGGCTTAATGTGCCCCCATCAGACCTCAGATCAGCAGAATGTGCCCCCATCAGACCTCAGATCAGCTGAATGTGCCCCCATCAGACCTCAGATCAGCAGAATGTGCCCCCATCAGACCTCAGATCAGCAGAATGTGCCCCCATCAGACCTCAGATCAGCAGAATGTGCCCCCATCAGACCTCAGATCAGCAGAATGTGCCCCCATCAGACCTCAGATCAGCAGAATGTGCCCCCATCAGACCTCAGATCAGCTGAATGTGCCCCCATCAGACCTCAGATCAGCTGAATGTGCCCCCATCAGACCTCAGATCAGCTGCATGTGCCCCCATCAGACCTCAGATCAGCTGACTGTGCCCCCATCAGACCTCAGATCAGCAGAATGTGCCCCCATCAGACCGCAGATCAGCTGAATGTGCCCCCATCAGACTCCATAATTGAAGCGCTCACTTGTATTCCCTGCTGGGCCCCCCAGAGGTATTGGGCCCAAATCATCGCCTCCCCTGCCCCCCCTTTCCCCCCAGTAGCTACGCCTCTGGGCCTGATGTATGAAAACTGTCTAGGTCTAAGACTTTTTTTTGTTGCCCATAGCAACCAATCAGAGCTCCCCTTTCATTTCTCCAGAGCACTATATGAAATGAAAGGGGAGCTCTGATTGGTTGCTATGGGCAACAAAGAAACTTCTACACCTAGACAGTTTTCATACATAAGGCTCTAGGTGTTTTACATCAGCAGATAGAAGCCATGAGAGCAGCTAACCTCTCCAAACATGAGCTCAGAGGAAACATAAAGCAGAGAGAACATGCACTGGACATAAAGGGCAGCACAGTCATCTCAACTAAAAGCCGAAATCCTGAGATCAGGAATAGAACAGACATTTATAGGACATTTCATCATTTCACAAATTCTTATAAAAATATATTCAGCACTGAACTAAATGTACTAATTCATTATATATTTTAGGAGTCGGAGTCGGTCCATTTTATACCGACTCAGACTCCACGACTCCGACTCCACAGCCCTGGTGACAATATGCTGCAGACAATAGTCCAAGATCACGGTGACCAATTCCCTTTAAAGGGTTTTCCTTGGACTTTGATATTAATGGCTTATTCCCAGAATATCAGGCTGGTTCATGTTTGATTCCTGGCATATGAAGGGGCCACGATGCTCCGGAGAGTGAAGCATCCCCTTTGTTGTGTACCAAACACAGCGCCATTGTTTTTGTAGTGGTTGTGGCTGGTACTGCAGGCCGCTGTGTCACAATACCGGGCACAGCTACTGCTTGGGCTGCATTCACATCACATCCATTTATTTTTTTTTTAACAGTCCTCACGCGTCCATTTTAAGAACAATGGTAGTCTATAGGTTTATTCACACAGATGTTTTTTTGACAGCCAGTGGATAACAGGATATGTCCTATTTTGTCCGTTTTCACTGGCCGTCACGCCCCGTACATTTGAAGGGGACCGTTTTTAATGTCCGTTTCTCAGAAAGGCATCAGTGAAAAAAGCCTCCATTAAAAACGGGCAGTTTTGACATTTTAAACAGCCTTTTTTTCACTGTGGTGTGAATGTATCTTTAGAGCTCCGTGGCCCCTTCGGTCAGCGGATCTTTGGGGATGGACATCCACAGATCTGATATTTCTGGTGTCCGGAAAAAACGACTAAAACCCAATAAATATTGGTTAAAATGTTAAACGGGTTATCCAACCCCCATAATGACCCCCCCCTCAATGCCCGTAGCCCTCATATACATTATACGTACTCCGGATCCCTGCACGGCCAGCGCTGCATCTCCTCGTCACACAGAACGAAACATCCGGCAACGGGGAAAGCAGCGAATACCAATCCGTGACGGGGGCGTCACCCACACAGGGATCCGGGGAGCAGGTTGGTATAATCCATACAAGGGGCCCGGGCATTGGGGGGATATTTTAGATATTTAAAGGGGTTGTCCTGTCTTTACGTATAAGCTATCATTTAGCTGAGCCCCACTCAGCTCTCCATTCGACACAGTAACGACCTCCACTACAAGTGTAGTTCTAGTGACTGACCCCTCCTGAACAGCGGTAGACTGTGGTGCACGGTGTCAGACCCCCAAGGATCGGCTAGTTATGGCCTATGCCATCACTTAGTAAAGGCTGGACGCCCCCTTAACCTCTCTTCTTATCTCACCAGAGGCTCTGCCTGGAAGTTCCTGCAGTCTCCACAGTATAACCGCAGTGGCAGCCGCGGGGCGTTCGCTCCTCCCAACATATTTTTCGATGAAGTACAGGACGTGTCTTCATTGGACGACTCTACATCCGGAGAGGAAGATCTGGATTCTCTTGTCTTCTTTGGAATGATGAGAGGGAATGTGGTTGGACTACGTTACTATACAGGGGTGGTATGTATTATCATATGGGCTGTATACACCCGCAATGACTGGCATCAGAGAGACTCAGATCCTGGTCATTTAACCTCTCAGATGCCGCAGTATGTGAGCGATTATACAGTGAGTCCACACTGTTCCCTGATTGGACCTCCCAAGGCGAAATTGTGGTGTTCTGTTCAGTAGTTGTCAAAGCTCTCAAGCCTGCCATCCATTTTAAACTGCCTGATAAGCCCTGCCTTACGCCCACATATTTAGGTTCTGAGAAGCCCATGCTATATTATATATACAGCGCAGACTGTAGCCAGCTGCCCTGAATGATGGGTCTCCGGCAGTGAAGGATTTCCAGGGCCTTGCAGAGTGAAGAAGAAAGCGGGTTTGATCACCAGGGTGTAACTAGACCTAGCTGTGACCGTTCGGCAGCATTCAGTGGTATCGTCTTGTGCAGATGTTAAGCGTTGAGCTGCCGTGTTTCTACAATGATGCCTCACGTCACTTTCTGCAGGTGAACAATAATGAGATGGTGGCACTTCAACGAGAGCCCAGCAATCCCTATGATAGGAACGCAGTAAAAGTGAATAATGTCAACGGGGAACAAGTTGGTCATATCAAGAAAGAACTGGCTGCAGCCCTGACACCGATTATGGACCGGAAGATAGTAAGAATTGAAGGGTAAGCCAGAGTCTTACAGGGGAGACGTCGTCCTTTTCTGGAATCACGGGCTCCAGAGCTTTTTATTGTTCTGTATGCTGTAACTTTGTAAAAAATAATAAGTGAGTGCGTTGTCTAATATTTCAATGCAGTAATTCCAGCCCGTGAGCAAGTGTTAAATACTAGTATAGGACTTATTGGTTAAAATGGCATCTGCTGATTGCTGGGTTTTCTGCTATGCTGTATATTGTCAGGATGCGTTAATGTCATAATAAGAAAAACCTAAGCAGAGGAAGTGCTCAGCTATGTACTATGTGCCTAAGTCAAGTATTCCCCCACCGGTGGCCTGTTTCATCACCACATACCTCAGTAGTAAACCAAGGGAAGTGCTAGGTGCGTTATGGTCTCCTGATTCCAATGCTTTAGTCCTCATCCAGATTGTGCCTGCATTTCAGAGAAATGTGATATTTAAATGAGCTGTTTGATGCAACAAGGGCTTCCCTGTACCAAGAGCTCAGTTTCTTATCACTGCCTGTCCCGCACCCTCCACCCCCAGCTTTGAGTGACGGGGCCAGGCAGTGGTGATATAATACCGCCTGGACCTGTGGTCTCGCACATTCGCCATCACTTCAGTGGTCGCCGCACACAGTGTGTGATTTCAGTGCAGAATCCTCAGTATATCCTCCATGTCCGACTGTGACCAAATTCAGTATTAATAGACCTACCCATGAGTGATCATAGGAGATAAATCTGTCCAGGGTCAACATGAAGGAATGTTGCGGAGGACCAGGGGTTAATTTCATCCCTATACAAGAGGTGCAAATTTACTCATGTGTCTGCACTAGAGATGAGCGAACATGCTCGTAACGAGCACTGTACCGCTCAGCTCCCCTGCGCTCGCATGGGCGCAGGCATCCGTATCCGTCGGGTGAGGAGGACGGAACCAGATGCCTGCGCCCATTACGAGCATGTTCGCTCATCTCTAGTCTGCACCAAAAATCTGAAAAAAGTGGTGCAAAAGGGCACATCTAGGGTTTCTGCACTTTTTGCCTAGCAGGAAGTGGAAAAATCAGTCTGATAGTAAGCCAGCCAACAGTGTCAGTGAAAAGTGTCTACCCCTGCACCAGCCTGAGCCCCTGTGATAAATCTGCTTCCGGTCTAAGCTTACACCATCTGTAAGATTTATAAATCTGGGCCAGCATTTTTATTTGGCAGTCCATGAAGGGCTGGTGTGCCTTAGACTACTTTCACACTGGTGTTAATATTTTCTGGTATTGCAATCCGTCATAGGGTCTCAATACTGGAAAAAAAAACGCTTCAGTTTTGTCCCCATTTATTGTCAATGGGGAGACAACGTAACTGAACGGAGTGCTCCGAAATGCATTCCGTTCTCATACCGGAGATCAGCATGCTTTGGTTTGATTTCCGTCCTGAGATCCAGAGCAAAACGGATCCGTCATTACCCACAATGCAAGGTAATGGGGACGTTTTCTCTGTCACAATAGAAAACGGATCCGTCCCCCATTGACTTTCAGTGGAGTTCATGACGGATCCGTCTTGGCTATGTTAAAGATAACGGATGCAGACGGTTGTATTATCAGTAACGGAAGCGTTTTTGCTGAGCCCTGCAGGATCCAGCAATAACACCAGTGTGACTGTAGCCTAAGACTACTCATTGCTCCTTCTGCAGCCATTTATCTTACAAAGAAACCCCGGAGTGCTTGGTTGTGGGCACAGCTGCTCTCCTGGGGGATGGACTATCTCTATGTTTCCCAGTGTTGATTGCAATATGTGACACAGAATGATAAAGGGAAAGAAGGAGGTTAAAGGGGTTCTCCAAGTTATATTTATTGATGACCTATCCTCAGGATAGGTTATCAATATCAGATCAGCTGTATGAAGAGGAGGCGCGCGCCGTACCAGCGCTGCCTCCTCTTCACTGTTTACCTGCTGGCCGTAACAGGGGTAGTGGTGAGCAGGTGTAATTACACCTTCATTTCAATGGGAACGATCGTTCCCATAGACTTGTATAGGAATGAGCCGTCCCATTGAAATGAATGGGATTGTTCACCGCTACCCATGTTACGGCTAAACAATGAAGAGCGCCGTACCAGCGCTGCCTCCTCTTCACTGTTTACCTGCTCGCCGTAACAGGGGTAGTGGTGAGCAGGTGTAACTACACCTTCATTTCAATGGGAACAATCGTTCCCATAGACTTGTATAGGAATGAGCCGTCCCATTGAAATGAATGGGATTGTTCACCGCTACCCATGTTACGGCTAAACAATGAAGAGCGCCGTACCAGCGCTGCCTCTTCTTCAAACAGCTGATCAGTGGGGGTGTCGGACCCCCACCGATCTGATATTGATGACCTATCCTCAGGATAGGTCATCCTTATATAAATAGTCATCCTTGTGCTGTCCACATCCATGCCACAAATTCTAGAACATGTCCTATTGTTGCCCGTCTTGTTGGCAAGCATAGGCTTATTTTCAGTGCGGCCTGTAGAAAGTGTGGGATGCACATGCACTGCATCTCTATTTTGTGGATCCACAATCTGTGGAAAACCAAACGGATATGGTTATGAATGCTCCCTAAAGGGGTTGTCCAGGGTGTTAGTGTTGTGGCCATCAATGTCGTAGCGGTGGGGGTCTGACACCCTGTGCACCCCCAGCGATCAGTTATTTCAAAGTAGCTTCAGCGCTAGAACTGCACAGCTCCATCCATCGTGTAATGGACAGATCTATATCTATATCTCAGGGAGATCTATCCGTGTAGGCAGGGACGTAAGATTAGCTTTTGGACAACCTTATATCTGTACAGGATGAATTATGGGCCATCGAGGAAGTCCAGTGGAAGACGTTGCCCATACAGCCCCCTCTCCAGTGATACAGCTCAGTTACTGGAGGGATTCTCACTTGGAGGACAGTGACCTGTAACCCGTAGGTTATTATGGCATCTGTACGCCGTTGTATAGAATAGTGCAGTTTCATGTATACTGACCAGATGGGACTGTTTCTGATAGAAGTGTTCATTTAAGTCACTTTATGTCTCAGTTTTATGCAACTATCATTAAGTCATTAGATAATGTGTCTTTGTAGCCGAGAAGCCTGAACTTTTAAGCGTAAAAAATGTATGTATGTGTGTAAATATATATATATATCGTTTTTTTGTTTTTTTTTAACTATTAGATACTTTTTTTTTTTGCTTCTCATTAGTAACCTGAATGGAGGGGTGGCTTTTAATAAGGGAACAGTGGCAATATAAAACACTGGCTATAGTGAGCAGGTAGTGTGGTTGGCATATTGATGGGACACTGTGGCTGGCAATCTGATGATCTGTACAGTAAAAAACGGCCTATTTTTGTTCCTCTGACGGCTGGTGGGTCTTATGGTCTGGTGCGGAGAGTACGCTCTCTTTTATACAATTTTTTTCTTCCTATAGCTGATGACTTTTCCTTCTCTCTGAACAGTGTGGTTCCATACGGTGCACACAATGTTTTCACTATGCCAGTAAACCTTAGTTTTTGGGGAAAAGAAGACGACAAGAAGGGTGTATTAGATCACATGAAAGCACATGGTTATAAACTTGATCCAGTTCCCAAAAGTGAGTAATCGGCGCTGTCTATTGTGTATCACAGAAAACTCATCACCGTGTAACTGTGTCCTAAGAAGTGTGAATCTGAACCTGTCCCTGAGATCTCATAGTGACGGGTTCTGTGTCTGTGCGGCAGTGACAGCTCTGTATAAATAAGACAATGCATGTCTTGAACTAGATTATAACTTCATAGAAAGTTGTTTTTTTTCTTCAGGTTAGGATATATAATTTGTTTTGCTTTGCTGCACAATTAAAGGGAATCTGTCACTATGGACCTCCCTATCCAACTGTTTGCCTAGACACATAATGGGGCAGATTTATCAAACTGGTGTAAAGTAGAACTGGCTTAGTTGCCTGTCAGTCAGATTGCACCTTTCATTTTCCAAAGGATATATAATTCTATTATTTTTCAGTTTACGTGTTGAAGTGTTTCTCACGTTGCTTTACATTTCAGGTTCTGGGAAAAGCTTCCTGTCACTAAATGCAGGGTCCGGCTCCGGTGCCTCTCCTCCTGTGCAGTTGACAGTAGAGCAGGTCTGTGTTTGGATAGATTTTTTTTACCATTAATTCTACGTATAATGTTTCAAATAAAGATTGATTACTTTCTAGATTTGAAGCTTATATTGAAGGGGTTGTGTCACTTCAGCAAGTGGCATTTATCATGTAGAGAAAGTTAATACCAGGCACTTACTAATGTATTGTGATTGTCCATATTGCTTCCTTTGCTGGCTGGATTCATTTTTCCATCACATTATACACTGCTCGTTTCCATGGTTACGACCACCCTCCAATCCATCAGCAGTGGCCGTGCTTGCACACTATAGAAAAAGGCACCAACCTCTCTGGTGGCCGGGACCGTGGGAGTGTGATTACTTTTTCTTATAGAGTACAAACACAACCACTGATAGATTGCAGGGTGGTTGTAACCATGGAAACGAGCAGTGTATAATGTGATGGAAAAATGAATCGAGTCGGAAAAGGAAGCAATATGGACAATCACAATACATTAGTAAGTGTCTTGTGTTAACTTTCTCTACATGATAAATGCCATTTTACAGAGTGAGACAACCCCTTTAATCTTTGATTATAATTTGACACTTTTTAATCTACAGGGTGGGCCATTTATATGAATACACCTAAATAAAATGGGAATGGTTGGTGATATTAACTTCCTGTTTGTGGCACATTAGTATATAGGAGGGGGGAAACTTTTCAACATGGGTGGTGACCATGGCGGCCATTTTGGATCCAACTTTAGTTTTTTCAATGGGAAGAGGGTCATGTGACACATCAAACTTATTGAGAATTTCACAAGAAAAACAACACTGTGCTTGGTTTTAACGTAACTTTATTCTTTCATGAGTTATTTACAAGTTTGTGACCACTTATAAAATGTGTTCAAAGTGCTGCCCATTGTGTTGGATTGTCAATGCAACCCTCTTCTCCCACTCTTCACACACTGATAGCAACACCGCAGCAGAAATGCTAGCACAGGCTTCCAGTATCCATAATTTCAGGTGCTGCACATCTCGTATCTTCACAGCATAGACAATTGCCTTCAGATGACCCCAAAGATAAAAGTCTAGGGGGGTCAGATCGGGAGACCTTGGGGGCCATTCAACTGGCCCACGACGACCACTTTCCAGGAAACTGTTCATCTAGGAATGCTCGGACCTGACACCCATAATGTGGTGGTGCACCATCTTGCTGGAAAAACTCAGGGAACGTGCCAGCTTCAGTGCATAAAGAGGGAAACACATCATTATGTAGCAGTTGAATGGCCCCCAAGGTCTCCCGATCTGACCCCCCTTGACTTTTATCTGGAAGCCTGTGCTAGCATTTCTTCTGCGGTGTTGCTATCAGTGTGTGAAGAGTGGGAGAAGAGGGTTGCATTGACAATCCAACACAATGGGCAGCACTTTGAACACATTTTATAAGTGGTCACAAACTTGTAAATAACTCATGAAAGAATAAAGTTACGTTAAAACCAAGCACAACATTGTTTTTCTTGTGAAATTCTCAATAAGTTTGATGTGTCACATGACCCTCTTACCATTGAAAAAACTAAAGTTGGATCCAAAATGGCGGACTTCAAAATGGTTGCCATGGTCACCACCCATCTTGAAAAGTTTCCCCCCTCCTATATACTAATGTGCCACAAACAGGAAGTTAATATCACCAACCATTCCCATTTTATTTAGGTGTATCCATATAAATGGCCCACCCTGTAGATTTGAAGTACATTTCATTACTTGCACTGATCCTTGGTAAAGTCCTGTATTCAGTCTGTAGCAGCATTCACAGCATTTAGCACTTGACCAGTCAGCTGACAGCTTAGTTCATATAATGTGAAGATCTATTCATTCCTGTTTAAACCACCAGAGGGCGCTCTGCATGCGGTCTGCACAGCTACGGCCTAGTACAAGCTGTCAGCTGTCTCCTACAGAGTTGAATGGAGCTGTGACGTACATGCATGATCACAATCCCATTCAAACAGAGGAAACATGGCCGCCCCCATTCTCATGATGGTCAAGGTCCCCAGGGGTCGATAACACACAGCCTCTATTCTGTGGATAGGAGACGAGATCCCTTCTGTCTCTGTACAGCATTAAACTGTATTACCTCCAAGTCGCACGAGACTTCAGTGAATTCATTCGGAATTGATTTCTGCATCTTTAAAAACATTTAACATTTGGAATCTGAAGTCGGGTTTTGTACCGAGGTACCAGCCAGTACCAAACCCAACTTCAGATTCCTAATTTCAAATCTTTTTGAAGATGCAGAAATGAATACCGATTCTCATGCGACTTCAGGTGAAACAAAGTTTGCCTACATGGAGACAGCATTAAAATCAATGTCTTTGACCGAATCAACCTCTGATCGATGATCTAAAGCTCAAATTGAGACTACGTGTCGCCTATTCACAAGCAGTAGATTTGTTGTAGAAATTTTTGTGACTGAAAATCATTTTCATTTATCTGTCCAGCCGCTGAAACGACCCCATTCACATGAATATAGGGTGCAGAAATATATGTATGTGAATGTATCCTAATACTTCATTCAGTTAGTGACTGTGAGGCCCAGTGATCGCTTAGCGTTTCAGGTGATACCATCTAGTTGACAGTAGAGGCAGGAGAGCCTCGGTCCTAATAGGATCTGATCTACTTTTTGCCTCTTGTGGAGGTAAATAATCGCCTTAGGCTACTTTCACACTTGTGTCAGCAGGATCCATCCAGGCTCTCACAAACGGATCCGTCCTGATAATACAACAGTCTGTATCCGTTCTGAACGGATCCGTTTGTATTATCTTTTACATGGACAAGACGGATCCGTTCTGAGCTCCATTGAAAGAAAATGGAGGACGGATCTGTTTTCTATTGTGTCAGACAAAACGGGTCCGTCCCCATTGACTTACATCGTGAGTCATGACGGATCCGTCTCCATTCTGCTCAGTCAAGCGGACACCAAAACGCTGCCAGAGCGGAATGGAGACGGAACGGAGGCAAACTGATGCATTCTGAACGGATCCTTCTCCATTCAGAATGCATTAGGGTAAAACTGATCAGTTCAGGACCGTTTGTGAGAGCCTGTGACAGATCCTGCTGACACAAGTGTGAAAGTAGCCTTATTCAGCAGTGCCGACTTGTATCAGACTTTTAGATGTAAGACAGATAGTTCATGAGAGATGAGCTCTGATATATGTTCTATTGGGATAATTCTATTTTAGTTAAAGACTGAATTTGATAAATTATTTGAAGATTTAAAAGAAGATGACAAAACGCAAGAAATGGAGCCTGCAAAGGTAAATTTCTATTAGTTAGAAATTATTCTTTTATGCTTAACCGCTTCCTGCCACAGTGATTTATTGATTTATTTTTTTACGTTTTCACGTAGTCTTATGAGGACTTTTTTTTTTTTTTTTCAGAAAAAGTTGTACTTTCTAATTGCACCATTTTATATTGCACAGGTTGCAGTGGGAAGCGGGAAAATTCCAATGGCAATTGGGGTGGAATTGTAAAAAAAAACAAAACACAATTCCGACATAGTTTTAAGGGTTTCGTCTTTAAAGCATTCTCTATGTGGTCAAACTAAACCACAAACTAAACACTGTGTTAAAGGGGTTATCCATTGTTATAAACAGCCCCCCATGTGCCGGGCCCCTCACAGGTGATATACTTAACCCGCTCCCAGCGCCACTCCTGGTCCCCACACCACCGCTGCTGTTTCTCCCTGTACAAGGATGAAACCAGGAGCGGGGTAAGTATATTACCTGTGAGGGGCCCAGCAATTGGGGGGACTGCTGTGCTATGCTGACTAAAGGAGAGGACTCTAAGCGGTGATAGCAGGGAACAGGGGGCAGAAGGAAAATAAAAAATAGTGATCTGGGTCACCTATGTGCAGTTCTACTAATTTATTACTGCAGTTAAAGAGGACCTTTCATGACTTTAAAAAAATGAATCTGCACTATCTACCTGATAGTGCGTCCCCCACTGATGCCAGCAGCGTTGTTTTCTTAGCAAATTGTCCCCCGGTGGCTTCACACGGGCCCCCCGTTCTTCGGTCCGGCTTTATGCTAATTAGAAGGCATCGGAACAGGGAGGAGGAGACTCCCTGTTCCTCAATGGGCGTTGCTTCTGCCCTGCTGTGAGCGCTGTCCAATCAGAGCGGACCGCTCACAGCAGGGTTGAACTCCTTCGGCCCTGCTGTGAGCGGTCCGCTCTGATTGGACAGCGCTCACAGCAGGGCAGAAGCAACGCCCATTGAGGAACAGGGAGTCTCCTCCTCCCTGTTCCGATGCCTTCTAATTAGCATAAAGCCGGACCGAAGAACGGGGGGCCCGTGTGAAGCCACCGGGGGACAATTTGCTAAGAAAACAACGCTGCTGGCATCAGTGGGGGACGCACTATCAGGTAGATAGTGCAGATTCATTTTTTTAAAGTCGTGAAAGGTCCTCTTTAATAGTCCTAAATTGTGGTGACAGATTCCCTTTAATGTGCGATCGTCTGATTGCTTCTCTCAGACTGCAGTGATTTACCATTGAAGTCTATGGTAGATTTACTATGCCCACAGGGAGGGCTTTATAGGAACTTTGCTATTACAGGCCTAGCCTGTTATAACAACCGAATGGCTCCCACTATCTCGCCACAAGAGAGCTGTTCAGGCACAGGGAGGGCAAAGCTCCTGGTATTTGACCACTCTGATGCTGTGGTCACAGTTGATTAAGAGTAGTGATGAGCGAACCTCAGTTTTGTAAGTTACAACCATAGTATAAGTCCATGGACAGAGTATGCTGGCCATAGACTTCTATTATGACGGAATGCCTCTAAAGGCATTCCATTGTGCATTCCGTTATGGTCCGTGGTAACAGAATCCATAACGCCATACAGCACATACCTGAACTCGAACTTACAAAACTATTAAAACCTACTGTAATTTCTGATTAAAGGGTTTCTGTCATCAGAATTTAGCATTGCAAACAGTGTCATTTGCAATGCGCAAATGACACCTGATGACAGATCTGTTAATGTTATAGTTTTCTGTAGGGTAGTTTTTGAGAAAATTGCGCGTCTGCGCATTGCGATCAACAATCTGCGCATTGAGGAAGCCGGGATCCAGGCGGCCGGCGGCTCTCAATGCGCCCGCATTGTTGATCGCAATGCGCAGGCGCGGGATTTTGGACTCGGACAGGGCCGGCAGCCGAAAGAGCTAGCTGCCTGGCCCTGTCAATCACCGGAACGGAGGAGGGGTAAGAGGAGGAATTACGCCGCAACTAGGTGCAGGGTTAACGCCCCCTGCACCTAGGGAAGCTCATTTACATATTTAAAAAACGCAATTTTCTCAAAAACTACGCTACAGAAAACTATAACATTAACAGATCTGTCATCAGGTGTCATTTGCGCATTGCAAATCACACTCTGTTTGCAATGCTAAATTCTGATGACAGAAACCCTTTAAATTAATTTTTCTAATGTGCTTTAATCATTTTTCTTTTTCCTAGTGGAATAGGCACCTGAAGTTCAGGCGCCTATTGTGCTTTAGAATCCATACTCTTATACATCACTGTGTATGGTAGAACGGATTTCCCTCTGGTCACACTGAGTACTTTACAGGCCGGAGCAATGCTACTACTGCCCGTACAAGTGCTTCTCTGCTAAAGCCTGGCATGCATAGGGTATGTTAGACTTTAGCAGAGCAAGGACAGGCAGAGATGTGTTATGGAGCTCCTGCCCTGTACTCCGCTAGAAACCTGCATACCAGCAGTGCAGGCTATTAGGGCGGGAGCTCCATAGCGCATTTCTTCCCTGCCTGTACTCACTCTGCTAAAGTCTAACATAGTCTATGCCGGCCAGGCTTTAGCTGAGTGCAACAGGCACAACAATGTACAATGGAGCTCCTGCCTCTACTGTGCTCAGTGCAGCCACAGCGTGGTCCATACTCCCATACACATTGGTGTACGGAAGTATAGACGCCTGAACTTCAGGAGCTTATTTGACCAGGAAATAAAAAAACAATAAAGTACATTAGAAAAATGTATTTACCGTATTTTACCATAATGGAAGCGTTCATTAGTTTTCTCTCCATAAGACGCAGTGACCTTTCTCCCCCCACTATAGGGGGAAAAAAAGTGCATTTTATGGGGAGAAAAATACAGTAATCAGGTTTTATTAAAGTTTATTTAGAAGTTTAGCCAGACTTTAAATCGTGCAGGAAACCTGACAACAGGCTCCATTATAGGGAATGAGGATCCAATGGTGTCTGGCTATGCCAAATACAGCAATTCCGGTATTCTGCTTCTCTGCCAATACAGAATACCGGAATGCCTGCCGCAGATGTAGGCATGATGTAGACAGGTAACTTAATTATCTGAATTCAATACATTCAATCTAAAACTTGAGAGAACTGAGCTTCAGGAAGGTGACAAAATGCTGTTGCTGCCTAACGCTATCACGTGTCTCTTGTCCTCACAGAGCGTGCAGACATTGTTGCTTCCACATCAGAAGCAGGCTTTGGCTTGGATGGTTTCACGTGAGATCAGCACAGAGCTGCCTCCTTTTTGGGAACAGAGGGGTAACCTTTACTACAACACACTTACAAACTTTGCAGAAAAAGAAAGACCTGACAGTGTCAGAGGAGGGATTTTGGCAGACGACATGGGCCTGGTATGTATTTCTGTTAATTATAACTACTAAACATAATTGTATCATTACCTTTTAAGTGTAGAGAACACCATGTAAAAAGAAGACCATAAAAAAGTATCTTCATCCTTGAGTGCATCCCAAGTTCTTGCCACTCCAGCCATATCCACTGTACATTATTACACACAGCTTGACTGCAGAGGCTGCTGTGATCCCAGGGCTATACAGACACACTTACTATCCGTAGTTCCCTTTTGGCTAAGATATTAACATCCTCTCATTCATCTCTCTCTACCTCAGCATATAGTAAACTGTTTTTATGTTTTCTTTCGAAAGCTATACTATGAATGTATGATCACTGGTGAAACCTCCACCATCACAAAAATAAGGGGCTGCTGTAATTTTCCATTGTACACCTTTGCTCTCCATGTCATTGTTCTTTTCCACCCATGAGTCACCAATTCAGCTCCTGATAGTCCATCGCCCCATCTGAACATCTTAGAATGGAAATGTCAAAGGACACCCCGATGTCTTATTTTACAAATCTGCTTTATTTGATGGACTGACTAGATGAGGGGGCCCAGGACTCTGAATGGTGCTGCTACCCTTTTATTGTAAGGACTGGGGAGTCATCCAGTTGTTACAAAAGAAATGCAACCCGCTACTTGCTAGCTATGATTTACTCCAGAGGTAACGTTTTCAGTGTGGTTCTCTTTTATGTCCGTGTGATTTACCATTATTTCTTTCTTTTGTTATTCTTTCTGTTCTGCAGGGGAAAACCCTGTCGGTTATTGCATTAATTCTTACAAACTTTCATGATGGACAACCTTTGCCAACTGGGAAAGTCAGATCAGAAAAACAGGTGAGGTTTGTGTTTCGTTTTATTGCCATGCAGGTGCTTTGGGCATTCTTTGTACCATTCACAGTGGGTTTCCACATTACAGTAATTATTATTATTTTTTTAATTGTGATGCACTTTGTGAGGCCCAGATTTACTTGTGTCTGCACCAAAGATCTGTCAAAAAAAGTGGCGCGATTTTGTGCATCTTTTTCTGACACACTCCATGTGGGGGGCAGGTTTAGCAGAAAGGGGTGGGGGCTTAAGGGTTTATGGCCTAAGATGTGCCATTGTACACCAAAATTACACCACAACTTTGGCATAAAAATCTGTTTCAAAGTAAGCCAACTAATAGTTGGTACAGAGTCAGTGAAAAGTGTCTACCCCTGCAGCAGATTTATCTTCCAGCCTGAGCCCCTGTGATAACTCTGGTGCAGGTGTAGACCGCTGGTCTAAGGCTACACCATCTTTAGGATTGGGAAATCTGGGCCTCAGTCTTTGTGTCCTCTGTTTATCATCCGTTTCTGACTTTGGCTTCAAAAACTGCCCCAGAATGTGGAAACTTACCTTAATTATTGTAGGAGTAGTAATCTCCTTCTTTTGTTTCCAATCCGGAAGACTAATACAGCTGGCAAATGTAGAAATACAGAGTCACAAGGACAGTGCAGCGGTAAGTTCATCAAATTATAAAGCCAACTTCGAAAGGAACTTTCAATTCTGAAAAAACTTTTCTTTCAGAAGTAAAAGTCATTTTGAAGGTCCTTTTTACCAATTATCTATTTTGTTAGATTATTATAAAAGTAGAGGATTACCATTTTATTACAAGTACTGCCTTACATCTCATCATAGTCTAACTCCAATGTCTTTAGAGAGACAAACTGGGCAGTAAAGCGATAAGAGGTACTGCAGGCCTCACGTTCAAAGCTTCATTTGATTACAGTACAGTAGACCCTCAGTCAGGCTGGAACTCACTGAGTCATAATTCTCTATGATTCAGTGAATTCGGGTCATTTGGGATGGGGTCGGTCTGGAAAGTGCGGCTTTCACGCGGACAGTCGCCTATGTGAAAATTAAACTGAAGTCATGGATCACAGCTTTATTGTAGCTGACCTAACCGCATTGGGGAGAAATAAATCGCTGGTAAGCAGCACCTGTAGGCGCTGACTGTTAGTTTCAGTTCATGACTAAACGTTTGCTGTAACAACCCGCAGAGATGGTCCGTTTACTTCCATTCCAGAAAATTCTAAACTTTTTGGATATGACTGATTTTTATATAAACTTTTTTGCTTCTTCTTTGAACTAAAGAAACACGTGAGATTGGTAACACCCAAGATGCTTCAGCTGCGGTCTCTAAAAGGTATGTATTGAACGTTAAAGGGGTTCTCCAAGGCCCCTAAAAATTGGTAAAAGCATACATTGGTTTAAAATAACAAATTTCACCTGTCTGATTTCCTGCCATTCCAGCGCTGCCACTTTGGAGCTCCCTGCCAGTCTTTGTTTCTGGTGGTGCAGCATTATTGTCCCCAACAGCCCCACATGATCACTTTTGCCAGCTACTGGCTTCAGCGGTCCTGTTGGGTAGTCGGGCACGTCATCTCTGCAGAGGCAATGCTGTGCAGCAATGACATCTCTGTGCAGCTGAGGTTGCTTCATAGACCCCCCTCTATTGTTGTTCAAACATTACAGTCCTGTTTTCAAATGATATTGCCAAGTAGACAGATTCAGATGAGTAAGGCCCCTTTCACACGAGCGAGTTTTCCGCGCTGGTGCAATGCGTGACGTGAACGCACAGCACCCGCACTGAATCCTGACCCATTCATTTCAATGGGTCTGTGTACATGAGCGTTTTTTTCACTCATCTGTTCTGCGTTGCATGAAAAACGCAGCATGTTCTATATTCTGCGTTTTTCACGCAGCCCTGAATGGGGCTTCAGTAAAAGACGCATTGTATCCTGAAGCAAGTGCGGATGCAATGCGTTTTTCACTGATGGTTGCTAAGAGATGTTGTTTGTAAACCTTCAGTTTTTTTATCACACACGTGAAAAACGCATCAAAACGCATCGCACCCGCACGGAAAAACTGAACGCAATCGCAGACAAAAGAAGACTGAACTTGCTTGCAAAATGGTGCGAGTTTCACTAAACGCATCCAGACCTAATCCGTATCATTCGTGTGAAAGAGGCCTAAGTGTGTTGTGTGTTTTATTTTTTTTTTTTTTCCTTTGCAAAGTAGATTTTTGTGACTGACAAGTATGGTTTTCTTAATATGCACAGAACAGATGGTGCAGGATAAGTGTCCTATCAAATACGTGTAGTTAATACATGTCTGTCATTTTTTACTTTTCTGAAGACAGAAAGCCAGAAAAGTGAAGTATGATTTCAATGATTCTGAGGAAGAATGGCTTCCAAGAAAAACGAAATGTGAGTATGACACATGATATATCCAAAATATCTCTTAGGAGCCAAAATGGCACAAAAAATGAGGATCATTTACTAATGTCTTTACGAAACAACAGTGGAGTAAAAAAGTCAGACGCAAAAAAGCAGATGCCAAACATGCTATAATTTATCTGCCGCATCTCACTCCGGGGCGCAAGGATCAAGACTGGCAAATGTGAAGACCAGTCTTGACAAACAGCAAGCAACATATCCATTGAAAGCAGATACAAACATCCTGCACCATGTGATAGTAAAATGTGCGGATGTACAAGGCTAGATTTAGAATTTCTCAACATATCCATTGCACACATAGCTTCTGAGGAGGCACTCCCCCTCCCCTTCTCAGCAGTGATTTGATGGCTGGCTGCCTTGTATCTGAATACACATCTGCCAATCAATCACTGTGAGGAAGACTTGGGGAGCATCACCTCAGATACTATGGGGGGAATTTATCATGCTTTCACTCCAGAATTCTGGCTTCAAAAAAATTACAAAATGCAACTTTTTGGACTTCGTACACCACTCACTTTTGAAATATGGGTGTGAATGTGGGTTAGCTGGGTTAATGAGTTTCACCCCAGATTTATCACTACATCCATGTTTTTGGTCAGTGATTTTCATCAGTGATTGTGAGCCAAAACCAGGTGCGGCTCCAAACACAGAACAGATGCAGATCTTTCCCTTATAACTTATGTCCAGTCCTGGTTTTGGCTCACGATCACTGATGGTAGTCACTGACCAAAACACTGACATGTGAATGAGGCTCAAGACTTTTTAAAATTTCGCAAAAAAAAAAAAAGTTGGAATCCCTCAAGTAGGAGGATGGAGTAGGAACTAGACTAAAGTGTTAGATTTAAGGATAAGACACATTTATCAGACAATGTACGATAACTGGGCTGCAATATATGTTTGTGTGACATTTTAGCTAATAGGCAATTGTCAGGGCAGCATAGAATGGAGACAGGAGCACAGTGCTGGATAGTATAATGACGCATCCACTTAGAAGGCAAGCCAAACCTCTGACTCCTTTGTCTACCCTCAAGCTTCGGCTCAGACTTTGACCCCATCATAAATGGCTGATGTGTAATAATTAATGTATCAAATGTACTGTAGTAAAAGGACCTTGAAGCAACAAAGTGAAGATACTAATTAGTCTCTATTGCCGCATCCCAGTTATGGTTTTCGGATACGTTTGGTGCTTTAGACTGATAGAACATGAAATATGATTACATTTCCAAACTTTCCTATATTCCTGTGAAAGTAAATATGCAACAAGCGATGCATTTGATAAATTAATTATACAATATTTATAATTATAGTTGAACATTTTCACATTGAAGCCAGAGTGGGAATCAGTCCTCTTTACTGAGCATACGTCAGCAGGGAGAAGGCTGCGAGGCTACTATGAGCAGCGGTGCCTTCTCATACAGCTGATCACTGGGGCCCCTGGATGACAGATCCTCACTGATCAGATGACCTATCCAGAGGAAAAAAAATCTCAGAAAACTGAGTTTGCTGGAAGTTACATTTACTGTTTTTGTCATTTAGCCTCTCCGGCCTGCAGTCTTGTTGATGATGATCAGTTTGCTATGGCTCTGTCTGGTGCATCCTCTGGAGAGAAGAAAAAATCTAAGAAAAAAATCCTAGGTCTGTATTTTAAGAGGCAGCACGTCTCCATGATATGATGAATGATTCTAAAAAGAAGTTTTTATGACAATTTAGAGGCCTTGTGTAATTTTTTATATATTTTTTGGCTTGAAAAAGATCTGCTCCAGATATTAGCGGAGTATGGGAATTCTGAAATACAGCCTACTTGGAGCATGCATATCTCCCATTCCAGTGATCAGTGGGGGCCCAAGTGGTCGGACGCCTCCAATCAGACACATGCTGTGGCTAGGGGATAAGTTGCAAAGGACAACCCCTTTAATGGAAAGAAGCATTACTGAAATTTCTGCAGACCTGATGTTTTAAAGGGGTTATCCAGGAAATAATAATGATGACCTATCCTTATCACATCGGCGAGGGTTCAAGTCCTGGCACCCCCGCTGATCAGGTTCCTGATCGGCAGGGGCCCTAGATGTTGGACCCCTGTTTGATACTGATGACCTATCCTAAGCATAGGTCATCAATATAATTTAGTAGAAAACCCCCTTCAAGAAAAAAAAATGTAGAGGTCTTTCTTGGTGTAAAGTGGCTCACTGGTGAGGCTTGTTGCCTTTCAACGCCGGGTTCTGTGTTGAATATGACCAAGGGCAGAATCTGCATAACCTTTGTATGTTCTACCCTTGTTCAAATGGTTTTCCTCTTGGTGTCCCCTTTCCTCCCATTTTCCAAAAACATACTCATAGGGTTAGAATTTAGATTGTGAGCTGTAATGACCACTACCAATGTGATTGATGACCATGTCCGTACAGCGCTGCCGAATATGTATGCATTATACAGGGTGGCCCACAAAACATATCTCTGCCTCCAATATCTCCGAATCAAACTGCCTAATAGTAGATCTCTCTTAGTTGTCCATAGCCACCAATCAGAGCTCAGCTTTCATTTTTTTCAAAGCCCTGTAGGAACTGAAAGCTGAGCTCTGATTGGTTGCTATGGACAACTACGAGAGATCTACTATTAGGCAGTTTGATTTGGAGATATTAGAGGCAGGCTACCTTTTTGTGGGCCACCCTGTATAAATAAAATACGTAGTAGGTTATAGATCTGTAATATAATTTGACTTGAAACAGGTTTATGTCTATAAATTATCTAATGGTGGATGTAGATATATAAAATCACTTATACATATGCAGAGACAGCTTATTTTGTAAGACGAATATATAATCTGCTATTGAGTGTCCACAATCCTTCCTACTCCGTTTTTACTCTGTGGTTTGAGGATCACATATGTAGTATGTGGTGCTGGTGTGAGCTTAGCGACCTATAATGTTATACCGCGTACACTCACCCACATATCATAGACCCATTGACACTCAGAATACAGAATGAAATGCATGCCACAATTATTCTATCACACAATCAAAAAGAGAAAAATCTGTGTGTGCCCCTCTGTAAAATCAGAGATGCACAGATTTCAGCATGCCCCCATACATTTGTATTGCAGACATATTCACCTTCCCCCTCTTGGCGTTTTCCCTGTTTTGTTGCATTGCGACTTGGAATTACGATGGAATTTTGGGAGTTTGTCCAGGAGATTTACCCAACATACCTACAACTTTAAAGATGCAAAAGTAGTAAATACATTACCACGGCTCGCGTGCAGTTGCATTGGGTAAAGAATAATGCCTCTGCCTGATCAGCTACAACGTAGACTTCATGTTGGTGTTGCTAATAGTAATAGAAACCCCCCCGGGCACCATAAGGGGCACTTCTCCGGACTTTATGTAACACTTGGGACAACACTTCTTAGTACAATATATTATATTATCATGTTTGCAAAATATTTGTATTTTTCAGTGCTCCTACAGATCTAATGTGTGATCTAGGGAATGTTTTATAGAATTTATACATTTTCTTATTTTAATAATACATTTTTCTTTTTTCAGATAAAACGACGGTGCAGAGTCATTCCAAGTGTGATCGTAAACTTCCTAGACCGACACTGATCATTTGTCCCCTATCCGTGATCAGTAACTGGATTGTATGTAGCATATTTATATATTGTATATTCTATAGATGTATTTGTGTGTTTGATGTGGAAATCTGCACACGCGAGGCCAGTATTTATGATGACAAGAATTGCATGGTCTGTGGTGTGGTCCTTGCCTATTAAAGCCTACTTTATGGATTAGCTGGTATCTGCCAGAAGCCATGATGCAGGGGTGGACAGAACCTAAATATATTACTGTGAGGGGTTTCTCCTGAAAAGCCATTTGACATACAAAATTGCCCCCACTTACGCTGTCACCTTTAACTGAAGTAGTTGGGAGTGTACGTCATTTCTATTCGTGCAGCCACATATACTGTACCCAGCCACGTATACTGTACCCAGCCACGTATACTGTACACAGCCACGTATACTGTGCACGGCCACGTATACTGTGCACGGCCACGTATACTGTGCACGGCCACGTATACTGTGCACGGCCACGTATACTGTGCACGGCCACATATACTGTACACAGCCACATATACTGTACACAGCCATATATACTGTACACAGCCACGTATACTGTGCACAGCCACGTATACTGTGCACAGCCACGTATACTGTGCCCGGCCACATCTCCACTATGGTTAGCAGCAGGAATGTTGTAAGTCTTCTTTGGCATCACCCATGAATCACATATAATCATTTTTAATAAAACCGAGCTAATGATTGACTGAATAAATCTTGCTTTTAGGATCAGTTTGAGCAGCACGTCAAAGCTGAAGTGGATTTAAAGATCTATTTATATTATGGACCTGAGCGGAGCAAAGACCCTAATACACTTTCTCAGCAGGATGTTGTGTTGACCTCCTATAGTACTGTGACCCATGATTATGGGGTAGGTACATTTTATATAGGAAACTAGTGTGTACATTGTCAACCTCGTCTTTCATACACCTTTTTACAGCCATTGTTTTCGGCCCCCTTGGGATCAGCTGTATTCCCGGAGCCCTGCACTGCACTGGATTACATCTCGAGCAGGAGCAGGTCAGGTCCGTGGCTGTCGGTGACAGCGGGGGACGCTTCTGCCTTCTCCTCACATGCAGCCAACAGAGGAAGCGGCACTGAAACTTGCGATCAAGTGATCGCCGGGTGTCTAGGGGGCGGAGCAGAGCTGCAGGATCAGTAGACCCTGATCAGCTCTGCCTTGTACAAAGCCCCCACAGGAGGCTGGTTTCCCTGTAACTGTGGATGCAAAATACAAAAAAAGTGTGTGTCCACCAATGGGCTATGGAGGTGTTCTTCAGGGAACAGTATATGGCAAGGGCATATGGGCAGGTATAATGCCGGCTTTAAAAACCTGTCTCCAGGTATGATCTACAGCTGTATAGAGAGACAAAAGGGCTTTGCCACTTGGGGTATAGAGAGCTGCATTGTCTGACCTGAAATATACCAGCCTGGTAGGGGCTTGGATGGATTAAAGACCAAAATGTTCATATTTATTTTTTCTCTTACAGAATAACAGCCCACTTCATAAGACAAAATGGTTGAGAGTGGTGTTGGATGAGGGACACACAATCCGAAACCCGAATGCGAAGCAGACAAAAGCCGTTCACAGTCTGGATGCAGATAGAAGATGGGTTCTAACTGGTAAGAACACTGAACAGTTACAAATAAAGGAATTTTTTATGAGCTGCAAAATTTGTATCATGTGAGATAAGCTGTCATCAAAGATAAGCTTTGCGGTAAACTCTTAAAGTTAAAGGGGGTTTATCCCGAATGACAACATGTCGCTTGTCGCCAAGATCTTACTACTGGAGCCCTCACTTATCAAGATAATGTGTTTTCCATGTCTTCCATGCAGCCTGCTGCTCCATTCAAACTCTGTGACTCCGGAGATAGTGCTGTGCTCTGGTTTCTCTGACATACCCATAGACTTTGAATGGAGCAGCAGTGTGTGTGTCCCGCCATTCAATCAGGGCACACTGGACCGCCATTCTCTTGAGATCTCCGTCTCCATTCAGACACTTATCACTTATCCCGTGGAGTCTGGGGCAGCCCTTTAAATCTGATTTAATTTGTTGTCCCCTCAATCCTTGCCATGGGTTATGATATATTAGGACATTTTCTTAAAGGGGTCTTCCCATCACAGACAATGGGGACATACCACTATTGTCTGATGGGTCCGGGTCCCATCTCTGGGCTTTTTCCATCCGGCCCATAGAAATGAATGGTGCGGTGAGAACACCTCCCTCCTGTACCGATAGAAAAAGCAGAGATATAACTGTATCAATTACATGTTTTACTGAATCTTTTCCCACAAAAATATACATCAATCCGCTCAGCTTTTCCTGCTCTATAACATGGTGCTTTCAGATATCATTTCATTCTTCATAATGGCCAGTAGTGACTCACTTTGCATCGTTTTGTATTGTATCTTCTACTTTTTGTGTCAACATTTTTTATGCTTCCCTTGATACTTTAGGTTTTACACTTTTACATTTAAAACACAGGTACGCCTATCCAGAACTCCCTGAAGGATTTGTGGTCCATTTTGTCTTTCTTGAAACTGAAACCATTCACCGACAGGGAGTGGTGGCACCGCACAATCCAGAGACCAGTCACCATGGGAGATCAAGGAGGATTAAGGTAGCTTATCGTTCTATATCCAACTTTTATATGCATTTTTATATTATTACATTATAAGTTACTGTCCACCTTCAGAGACTTCCTCAGAAAACACCCATGTAATGTTTTCATTGCACTGAAATCGCACTCCCTCTTTTTGGATTCTCTCCTGGCTTAAAAAAAAAAAAAAAAAAAACCACGTAGAAAAACTGTAGTGAATGGTCTTCTGTGAACCTGACCCTATGAGAATCAGTAATTTTAGAGCATGCCCTATGTATGATCATGTAATAACCAACAGTATCATATAATACAAGACAACTATCAGCCAGTTTAGTGGTGTAAAATAGCCACAAATCAGGACGCTCTCCATATTTAAGCAAAAATTTGCTACTTGTCTCACAGCGCTGCAGTTCTAAAAAGTCAGAGTGATTTAGCAGGAGAGGTGTGGCCAATAGTTTTCTAAGAGATTTATTAATCGTAAAGCCCGAACATGGTTCATATTTTAGTGCAAATCATTGCCTGCTCGTAGCAAATGTAAGTTTAGTTTTCTGACAAAGGAGTTGTCTCACTTCAGCAAATGGCATTTATCATGTAGAGATAGTTAATACAGGCCCCTTACTAATGTATTGGGATTGTCCATATTGCCTCCTTTGCTGGCTGGATCCATTTTTCCATCACATTATACACTGCTCATATCCAGGGGTTACGACCACCCTGCACTGGGGGGCATTGTAGAGAACATTTCTGGGCGCACTGTTGATCATTAAAATGACCAGAGGCACAATTGGGGACGTTATTATTACTGGAGGCTTCATTTGGGACATTGCAGTTGCTGGAGGTAATTTTTATTGTGGGCTTCAGACTAGTCCGAACCTCTGCTCACTAGTAGGAATTATCTGACTTGGGTTCTTGTCTTTGCCTTATCTACGGGCACTGACTGCCACAAAAGGGGCACTTATACTGCTGGCAGTATATTGTGCTGCACTGTGGTATTCTGCAGTAATTGTTGCTGCTGTGGCTTGCTGGGGCAGTATATTGTGCTGCACTGTGGTATTTGTGCTGCACTACTGCACTGTGGTATTTAGTTCTGCTGGGGCAGTATATTGTGCTGCACTGCTGCTGAGGTATTTGGTTCTGCTGGGCAGTACTATTGTGCTGGCACTGTGGTATATTGCCGTTACTGTATGCTGGGGCAGTATATTTGTGCTGTGCTGCACTGTGGTATTTGGTTCTGCTGGGGCTGCAGTATATTTGTGCTTGTGCTGCTGTATATTGTGCTGTTATGGTATTTGGTTCTGCTGGGGCAGTATATTGTGCTGACTGAGGTGTGCTGCACTGTACTGGTATTTGTGCTTCTGCTGGGGGCAGTATATTGTGCTGCACTGTGGTATTTTTGCTGGGGCAGTTCTGCTGGGGCAGTATATTGTGCTGCACTGGTATTTGGTTCTGCTGGGGCAGTATATTGTGCTGCTGACTGTGCTGCTGGGCAGCTGGTATATTGTGCTGCACTGTGGTATTTGTGCTTCTGCTGGGGCTGGTATAGTTTTGTGCTGCACTGTGGTATTTGGTTCTGCTGGGGCAGTATATTGTGCTGCACTGTACTGGGTATTTGGTTCACTGCTGGGGCAGTATATTGTGCTGTACTGAGGTATTTGTTCTGCTGGGGCAGTATATTTGTGCTGTACTGTGGTATTTTGGTTCTGCTGGGGCAGTATGTGCTGCTGGTATATTGTGCTGTACTGAGGTATTTGGTTCTGCTGGGGCAGTATATTTGTGCTGCACTGTGGTATTTGTTCTGCTGGGGCAGTATATTGTGCTGCACTGTGGTATTTGGTCTGCTGCTGGGGGCAGTATATTGTGCTGCACTGTGGTATTTGGTTCTGCTGGGGCAGTATATTGTGCTGCTGCACTGAGGTATTTTGGTTCTGCTGGGGCAGTATATTGTGCTGTACTGTGGTATTTAGTTCTGCTGGGGCAGTATATTGTGCTGCTGACTGAGGTATTTGGTTCTGCTGGGGCAGTATATTGTGCTGTACTGTGGTATTTAGGTTCTGCTGGGGCAGTATATTGTGCTGTACTGACTGTGGTATTTGGTTCTGCTGGGGCAGTATATTGTGCTGCACTGTGGTATTTGGTTCTGCTGGGGCAGTATATTGTGCTGCACTGTGGTATTTGTTCTGCTGGGGCGGTATATTGTACTGCACTGTGGTATTTAGTTCTGCTGGGGCAGTATATTGTGCTGCACTGTGGTATTTGGTTCTGCTGGGGGCAGTATATTGTGCTGTACTGAGGTATTTGGTTCTGCTGGGGGCGGTATATTGTGCTGCACTGTGGTATTTGGTTCTGCTGGGGGCAGTATATTGTGCTGTACTGAGGTACTGGGGCAGGTTGGGGGTTGGCTTGCCTGGGGGCAGTATATTGTGCTAACTGTACTGAAGGTAATTTTGGTTCTGCGGGCGGGGTACTATTGTGCCTTGTACTGAGGTATTTGGTTCTGCCGGGGCGGTTTTATTGTGCTGTACTGAGGTATTTGGTTCTGCTGGGCGGTATATTGTTACTGCACTGTGGTATTTTAGTGCTGCATGGGGGCAGTATATTGTGCCTGCACTGTGGTATTTTGCGTTTCTGCTGGGGGCAGTATATTTGTGCCGTACTGTGGTAATTTAGTTCTGCTGGGGGCAGTATATGCTGCCTACACTGTTGGCTATTTGGTTCTGCTGGGGCAGGTATATTGTAACTGCACATGTGGTATTTAGTTCTGCTGGCCGGCAGATATATTGTGCTGCACTGTAGGTATTTGGTTCTGCTGGGAGGCAGATATATTGTGCCTGCTACTGAGGTATTTGGTTCTGCCGGGGCGGTATATTGTGCTGCACTGTGGTATTTGGTTCTGCTGGGGTCAGTATATTGTGCTGCATTGAGGTATTTGCTTGGCAGAACTTCAGGTTTCCAGCAGTGATGTGTTGTGGACTGCGCAAGCTACTAACCAGCACATGATGTCGTCTGTCTATGGGGGTCAGCACCAACGTCAATAAGGGAAGATCACAGTTATATTTGCATACTGGTTATTTAGATGTTATCATGTCTTGTGATCCGGTTCTAAGTGTAAGTGTCTGCAGGGGAAGTGCGGAGTGGACTGAAGAGCTTCAGATGTGGCCGGTGCTGTCTGTGTGATACAGCTGACACCTGGATTGGAGATTACTTCAATCCTGGACATTTAACCTTTCAGATTCAGTCAACAGTGACCGCAGCATGTGAGCAGTTAGGAGGGAGCTTCCTCTGTTCACTCAGGATTTAATGACAAAAATATAAAAAACATCAAAATATTAAAAACTCAAACCCAAAATGTAGTAAAACTACGGCTCGCCCTTGAAAAACAAAAAACGCTTAAACAGGTCCGTAGACGGAAACGTGTTATTATGGGGTAATGAGCTAGTAGTTTTTATACGTTACTGAATCTTGACTTCAGTTTGTATTACTTCCTTTAGACGTCTTCAAGCACTTGTTAAAAACATCACTCTGCGAAGAACAAAGACATCCAAAGTGAAAGGGAAACCTGTCCTGGAACTGCCAGAGCGCAAGGTTTATATCCAGTATATCAAACTGTCCACAGAAGAACGAAAAGTCTACGAATCTATGCAGAATGAGGGAAAAGCTATTATTGGAAGGTGCGTGGTTTACAGGTCATACGTCTTCCTTCCGTTTGTTGCATTTCTTTAAAGGGAACGTCCTTTTTGGTCATTCTCTATCCATGTGCTTTATGTGGATGTAATAGAAGACGACCCCAGTGTGCGATTCCCTCCAGTTAGCCACTTGAAGGGGCAGGACAGTGGAGTGTGGGGGCAGAAATGTACAGAAAAGCCTGGCGTTAGCTTGTTATTACTAATTACTATTATACCTGAGAGTCGGACGTCCTAACTCCACAGCCAGGTAAGGAGCGGCTTTCCTCCTGGTGTGATGGATTCTCCCTGAGTACCAGCACCAGAATCCACTTACAAGGCCTAGTCCACTCTTCAGAGATCTGATCAGTGGTTTCCATCGGTGGAGCCTACACAGAAACAAGGTATAATAGAAACATCTGCTGCTGTTCTGTGTTTTAGACCCACATCTGGTTTTGGCGCACAATCGCTGATGGAAATCATTAAAGAAGAACTCCCGCAAAAAATGTTATTCCATGTCCTGCTAGAAATGTACATGATATAATCTGTAGTGAATGTCATTTATTAACCAGTAGCTGAATTTTTGAGTTATATCATCCTGAAGTTTCTTATCTGTGTCATGTGACTAGGAATTAGACCCACCAACTCACACAGCACCTTATGTGTGGACAGGAAGTCTAATTCTCTATGCATTCCTATGGGAGCCTCACTTTCAGTCTCATAGGAATGAATAGAGCAGTTACTGGCTTCCTGTCCTGGGTCAGTTGGAGGTCAGGGAGTTGGTCACATGACCCAGCTACAATAAGAAGAAAGTGGAAAATCTCAATTTCAGCCTCTGATAAGAAAATGACATTCACTACAGATTATATCATGCACCTTTCTAACAGGTCAGAGAATAAAAATCTTTGCAGGAGTTCTTCTTTAACCAAATCACTGAAGTGTGAACTAGACCTAAGAGAGGAATTGTTCAGGGGGCACGCCTGCTGCTTGTATGTTTCCACGTTGAGACCTCTATGTAAACTAATGTCTGTGTATTCTTTGCCTCACTTATTTTGTCACCAGATATTGGTGTACACTGGCCATACACATTAGATGTCTGTCTGCTGAATCTGGGAGCAAAATCACAGAGAAAAGATAAAAAAAAAAAAATAAATAAAAACATCCTGCACAATGTGATAAATATGAGGATGTCCATGGCTACATTTATGGAAAAAAAAATCACGGATAATAATGCTCTAACACAATAGATGCAAACATTACATATGGACTAAGCCCTCACTATAACGATAAAATCTGAGACACTCAATATATTTTGATCAAAACACATCTGTGCCCGCCTACCCCTGCCAAGGGGGTCACAGTCCTACTCTAAACCTACATTCAGGAGCGCAGACCCTGCTCCTAGTCATTATTATCGGTTTTCTGTGATTTTTTTTTTTCTGATTTATTTACTACTTTAAAATTATTGAGGCCGATTTTGCTAATCCTGTAGGTGGCATAAACTTAGACAGGCACCAAATTTATCTCGGTGGCTTGTGCTGGATGATGGACACCTTTGTCTAACTTGTTGACAAACATAATTTTAAGCCAGAATTCTTCCACAGTTTTTGAACCAAAATGTTGCATCTTGTGAATCGCCCTTTTTTCTGGTAAAGAGGATCTGTCATCAGGTTAAATACCCTTCTGAATTATCACTGCTGGCCTGAATATTCCAATGTAAATAATGGGTTAGCCAAGAGGGTAGCCACCAGGAGTCTTCTCCCAAGATGGAGCCATCTTCACCCTTCTGACAGAGTCCCTCTGCTTTGAGTGGCTGAGCACACAGCGTGGTCTCACAAGATAAGCAATACCTCGTGAGATCATGCTGATGTGAAGAGGACTCCACCTTGGTGGCTTAACATAGTCACGTTACATAATGCATGGCAGAAATATCTAGACAGCGGTGGAACCCTGGAACAAAACCAAAAAGGCCAGCACCAATAATTCATGCAATTCTGCTGTAAATATTTAACCGTGTGACCGGTCCTCTCTAAGCCGCGCTCAGCTAGCAGCAGCCGATTTCACTAAAACTTGATGTGCCAAGAATGGGCCAAATTTTGCACAATTTACAAAAATCTGGATGCGCTCGCCTTAGTAAAAGTGGGGGAAATCGTTAACATTGTGTTCCTATATATTGTAAATTTCTATGCTTGTGTCATCTAGATACTTTACTGAAGGGACTGTCCTGACACACTACGCCGATGTGCTCGCTGTGCTGGTGCGATTAAGGCAGCTTTGCTGTCATCCCCATCTTGTTTCAAGCAGTTCGCCTTCAGCTTCTCTGGCAGGTGAGGAAAATCCATTTGTACCGTGCGAACCAGTAGATAGATCCGCCGTAGTTGATACTTTTTATCCGCTGAGAAGATGATAACAAATGACAAGCTTTGGAGTCTGTCTTCATCTGAAATACCACATTTTCCAACACAAGACGAGATCTCACAGAATAAAACCTGCGCACTCCTTATCTACGGAATGGCGCGCTCCTGCTATTTATTGCTACACCGCTGTGTAATGGCATATGGAATGGTAACAAGGGGGGGGTCAGTAGGTAAATCCGGTAGTCTGTTCCGGCAGAGAAGCTGACTCCTAGATCTACTGTATCCGGCATAGCCCAGCACCGCTGGTTCCTCATTCACAATCATGGGATCTGGCAGGTTTCCGGCATAAATGGCGTTTTTCTGCCGGCACTCTTTTTCCAGCAGGAAGCCAGCACATCCCGTTATAGTGAATGGGAATCTGATGGTGTCCAGATATGCTGGATACAGTAACTGCAGTGGTCTGCTCCTCTGCCGGAACAGACTACTGGATTAACCCACCCAGCACCAGGGGCAGACATCCTGTTCAACTGCACAAGGGCCCATTGGGGAGGGTCCGGCTAGTGAGCTGATCTAAAAGGCATTTGGTTCTATATATTGTGTGCTGTATACCTCAGTATCAGTGGTAGCATACAGTACACAGCAGCAGCTTCTGCTCTGTAGTCAGGGAAGGAGCCTTGTTAACCATGCAGGGCCTAGGGCAGATCTGGAAGCTTACAGGAGACCCCCAGTCCTGTATGTCTCCCCATCCCCTGCTTCTGGTAGGGTACAGAGCAGGAATGACCCCTGCAAATGGATGCAACCTGCATAGGAGCTGAAAGCTCCAAGGATAAATGTATGTGTACTAAATGTATATACTAAGTGTGTATATGTGTGTGTAATGTGTAATAATTATGTATAGACTGTATGTGTGTACATGTTTGCCATGCTCATATTTTTGTGTATACGTGTACATCCTTTGTAAATGCATGTGAAATCTGTGTACGTATTGTATATGTGCTTTGACACGTGGGTATGTGTATATGCAGGCATAATGTGTACATAATGTATAAATGAGTGTGTAATGTATATGTATCGATGCCGAGTGTAAACGGACCGCCATGTCCAGTATAGCCGACACTCTCATGGTTCACCCATGTGGCTGCCTCCCGGCTGTCACTACTTCTGGTGCTGACCCAGAAAAGGTTGGTAATAAATGGTTAATGTGGTTCTGCAGTTTTGGAAACGTAGGTAGAACGAGGTCTGTGCTTCCTGAGGTGAAGCTACATCAACACAAAGCAAGCTGTATTCGGGAAGCCATGGATGCCGTGTAAGCAGACATTCCTTCAGTATGTGGCTGTTTTCTTTTCTTTAGCAAAAACAACCCCAGAAGAATTACGTGAGAAGCTTATCACCAAGATAAAGCTGGTTCTGAACTCTGGGTCGGATGAGGAATGCGCTATTTGTCTGGACTCGCTGAACATTCCCGTTATAACCCGGTGTGCTCATGTCTTTTGTAAACCCTGCATCTGTCAGGTTATCCACAGTGAAAAAGTAAGTAGATGTAACTGCAGGGGGCAGCAGAGGTCTGTATTTCAGTTCTGTAATTTAAAGGGGTTGTCTCCCTTCAGGAAAGTTAATACAAAGCACTTACTAATGTACTGTTATTACCCATATTACCTCCTTTGCTGGCTGGATTCCTTTTTCCATCACATTATACACTGCTCGTTTCCATGGTTACGATCACCCTGCAATCCAGCAGCTGTGGTCGTGCTTGCACACTATATAAAAAGCATCAGCCTATGTGAGCTCCTATGGTCCCGGCCACCAGAGCGGCTAGCACTTATTCCTACAGTGTGCTAGCACGACCACCACTGATGGATTATAGGGTGGTTGTAACCATAGAAACGAGCAGTGTATAATGTAATGATAAAATCAATCCAGCCAGCCAGCAAAGGAGGCAATATGGACAATCACAGTACATTAGTCAGTGCCTTGTAATAACTTCCTCTACATAATGAATGCCACTTGCTGAAGTGACACAACCCCTTCAAGCATAATTCTAATTACATCTATTCCTCCCCAGCCAAACGCCAAATGTCCCCTCTGCAGAAGTGCCATACATCTAGAACACTTACTTGAATGTCCTGAGGAAGAATTTGACTCTGGTGAGAAAAAAGATAAGAAGTGGGTGTCAAGTTCAAAGGTAAGAAACATAATAAGGGGCACATATCAAAGCATATACGCCAGTGTTGTGGGCTAAATAGGTGGCAAATTATAGCGTACATCATAAGTGCACTTACGACTTTTTAAGCGTCTTGGCATTTTTCTGGATTTACTATGACTGTCACCGGAAAATGGTGTAAGTTCTAGCTGCCGCCTATGCCAGCCTGTATCGGGCGCACAGCCGTACAGAGATGTGACAAATCATCTGCTTCTGGCAATGCAAGGAGATGAAGACTGGAGTCCCCCGGTCTGGATAAATCTCCCCCAATAAGTGGGTTTTACTGTGTAACACGAACATGTAAAACTAGTTCCAGGGAGCAGGTGGGAACCTGACCAAATGGTCGGCTTGTGTTTAGCTTATTAAAAAAAAAAAAAAAAAACTCAAATTTGAAGAAAATTCCTTTAATTTGGCAGTCCAGAAATTTGGATATTTCAGCATTTTTTTTTCAGAGTTCCATGATTGAACCAGACTTCCAAAATCGTCTTGTAATATGTGAAACAATAAAAAAAAAACCCTCCTATATTAACAGCCATACGGGCATGTCAACTCACCAGAACCAAACCTACAAACACAGCTCGCAAAGGAGAACAAAAAATATACCACGCCCATGAAATTATAATAAATATCGTCAATTTATTGAGCAAAAAAATCAGATGAGAAAAACATGAAGCATGGGACAAAACATCAGAAACACTGTAATGTATCTGTACCCAATCACTGCCCACTGGTACCAATACCCCGAAAAGATGTCAGACTCGTCTTGTAACATGTTCAGAGGAATCAATATTTTATGGGTTTATCTTCCTGGAGAGTGTCTAATTTTAAAAGGAAATGTTCTATCCGTTTTCTGCGGATTCAGCTCCTGTCATTTCCCGTTAGTGCAGGGAGGTATTTGACTGTATCTGCTTCATGTTTCAGGTAGATGCTCTTATGTGTGCGCTGATAGAGCAGAGAAATAAGGATCCACGTGTGAAGAGCATCATCGTTTCACAATTCACTTCATACTTATCACTGATAGAAACCGCCCTTAGGTAAGACTTCATCATTTTTGTTTACTCATTAAAGGGGTTGTGCCACCCTAAGAACATATCCCCTATCCACAAGCTAGGGGGTAAGATCGGTGGGGGTCTGACTGCTGACGAATCCACAATAGCAGAGTGCTGTGCTCAGCTTCTGTTTGGTGCTTCCATTCGGGGACCCCACTGATCAGATTGTCATACGTTGGGTATAAATCCGGTATAATGGATGGCGCGGCGCTTATTATGCCGTGAGGAGGCCGCCTCTAGGGGACTTGCAGCAGAATAATAGTATTATGATGTCAGGCCTGAGGCCTTTACTAGCATGGCAGCCACTCAGCACTGTAGAAACCAGCTATGCCTACTGCACAATGGACAGAGCTGTATAGTGCCAGAGCTACTGCAGAACATCTGATCGGCAGTATGACGGACCCTGGCTGATCAGATAGTGATGGCCCATCCTGAAGATAGGACGGTTGAAGAACCCAATTGTAATAACGATTCTGTAGCATTGACTCTATGATCTGCCATCCCTTTATCATTCCTGCATGAATGACTTGTCATCGGTTTGCAATGAAGGTCCAGATGGGTGTTACCAGTTGGGGGGAGGGTGTCCCTGCACTGGCTGACACTGGCAGCACTAATTGAATATTGACAGACAGTGCAGGTACACACCCCAACTGATAAGACCCAAACGGACCCTCATTACAAACTGCAAGTAATTAATTCATAACGTCTAGTAGGAATAATAAAGGAATAGCACTTCATGGTTATTACATGGGGAGTGTAAGCAGTAAAACGGACATGTCAGGAGAGGTGACAGGTCTTTAGGATATTAAGGAAAATAACATTTTCCGACTCGTTTCTACTAGCGCAGTTTTAGCCATTGAGAATATTTAGTGTATTTCAATGTAAACTGTTAAATTGGTTGCTTGTTTGTCTACCTCTACGTATATACTGTATGTTACTGGGATTCCTCTGAATACAGGATGCGGCTGAGCTGTGTACATCCCGCCATGTTTAGCCTTTTGCCCTCTTGTTTCTTCCCTGTAGCAGTTATGTAACCTAGATTTTTTTGCATAACACAGGCTCGATGCCAGATTTTCTTCATCCATGTATTGTCTGTTGTCATAGAAACTGTACACTGTCCTAATTTTGTGTGTAGAGAGTCTGGCTTCATCTTTACACGCTTGGACGGCTCGATGCCACAGAAAAAGCGAACCGAAGCAATTCAATCTTTCCAGAGCACGGATGATGACTCTCCAACCATTATGTTACTGTCACTGAAGGCCGGAGGAGTAGGTCTGAACCTGACGGCAGCTTCCCGTGTCTTTTTAATGGATCCTGTAAGTGCCCGAATAGGGATATGAAAAATGATTCTGCAGATGCATTCTACAATTTCTGTACCTGTCATTTTGGTGACTGGATCTTCTAGAAGGGGTTCTCATACTATAAAATCGATGGCCTATCTGATCTCATCTCTAATGACCACTGTGCAAGAGGAGAAGAGCGTGGAGTCATGATGCCTCCATAGGGTAGTGGTGGACCTGCAATCATCACTTCAGTAACCCTTATCTAAATGCATTCAGTGAAATCAGTTTGCCAGATTACATTTTTTACATTGCAAAGGTTTGTGGTCTATGCTATACAGCTACTATAGTATTGTAGTTTATCTATCTATCGCACTTTCAACCTGAATGAAGTTAAAAGTAAAAATGGGAAATAACACAAAAGAATTAAGTCAAATTGCCTTTCTCCATTTACAAATAAAAATGGGGGAAAAAATTAATTGGTAAAATCTAGAGATGAGCGAGCATGCTCGGGAGCAATTTTCGAGTAGTAGCGTACGCATCTTGTAATCTGTATGCATTAGCGTACAAATTTATAAGATGCGTACGCATTAGTGTACAGATTAGAAGATGTGTACGCTACTACTCGAAAATTGCTCCCGAGCATGCTCGCTCATCTCTAGTAAAATCGCATCTGAAAATGCCCGAATTATTAAAATCTAAAAATATTTATTGTGTACATTGAACGCTGCAATAGGGGAAAAATCTAAATGCCCAAATTGCTGTTTTTTTTGGTCGCCTTACCTCACAAAAAATCCATGCAAAGTGATAAAGTTATACAAACTCCAAAATGCCACCAATAAAAACAGCTCACCTCTCAAATAAGAACCATTATAGAGCTCCGTAGATGGAAGTATAAAATAGTTACGGGTGTCAGAATTCGGACATGCAAAGAAATCTGTTTCAAAGTCTTTATCTTTTTAAAAATATTAAAACATTAACTTGTTTGACATCACTAATTGTACTGCCCCGTAGAATATAAGTAACGTCAGTTTCAGTATACAGTTACATAGTTAATACGGTTGAAAAAAGACACATGTCCATCAAGTTCAACCAAGGGAGGGGGTAGGAGTGATGAAGGGGAGGGGGTAACCTTAAGACTGTACATTTCTTAATATGTGGTGACCTTCTTTTTCTCTAAGAATTTATCTAAGCCTGTTTTGAAGCCCTCAGCTGTCTTTGCTGTGACCAGCTCCTGCGGTAGACTGTTCCACAGATTCACAGTTCTTATAGTAAAGAAGGCTTGTCGCCCCTGGAGTCTGAACCTTTGCTTCTCCAGGCGGAGGCAGTGCCCCCTTGTCTTTTGAGGGGATTTTACCTGGAACAGTTTTTCACCATATTTTTTGTATGGGCCATTTACATACTTATACAGGTTGATCATGTCCCCCCTTATACGTCTCTTCTCAAGACTAAACAAGTTTAACTCCTTCAATCTTTCTTCATAGCTAAGGTGCTCTATGCCCCTTATCAGTTTAGTTGCCAGATGCATAACTTTACATTTATCCACATTGAACTTCATCTGCCAAGAGGATGCCCAAACACTCAGTGTGTCCAAGTCAGCTTGTAACTTCTGCACATCTTCCATAGACTGGACTCTACTACAGAGCTTAGTGTCATCTGCAAAAATTGAAACCGTGCTGTTAATTCCTCCCTCTATATCATTAATAAATAAATTAAATAAAAGTGGACCCAGCACTGAACCTTGGGGTACACCACTTATAACTGGGGTCCATTCAGAGTAGGAATCATTCACCACCACTCGCTGAGTACGCTCCTTCAGCCAGTTCTCAATCCAGTTAGAGTAGATTTTCTAATCCAACCGACCTTAATTTACCCGTCAGACGTCTATGAGGGACCGTGTCAAACGCTTTTGCAAAGTCCAAATACACAATATCCACAGCCACCCCTCTATCCAGACTTCTACTCACTTCTTCATAAAAACCAATCAGGTTAGTCTGACAGCTTCTGTCCTTAGTAAAACCATGCTGGTTATCACTTATAATACTATTATCCAAAACATATTCCTGTATATAGTCCCTTATTAGACCCTCAAAAAGTTTCCCCACAATGGACGTTAAGCTCACCGGTCTGTAATTCCCCGGGGATGACCTAGAGCCCTTCTTGAAGATGGGCACCACATTTGCTTTACGCCAGTCCCTCGGCACTATGCCAGTGACCAGAGAATCTTTAAATATTTTATACAAGGGCAAAGAAATTACTGAACTAAGTTCCTTAAGAACTCTTGGGTGTAACCCATCTGGTCCTGGAGCCTTATTCACCTTTAACATAGTAACATAGTTTGTAAGGCCGAAAAAAGACATCTGTCCATCCAGTTCAGCCTGTTTTCCTACAAGTTGATCCAGAGGAAGGCAAAAAAACCTCTGTGAGGTAGAAGCCAATTTTCCCCACTTTAGGGGGAAAAATTCCTTCCCGACTCCAATCAGGCAATCAGAATTACTCCCTGGATCAACGACCCATCTCTAGTAACTATAACCTGTAATATTATTACCCTCCAGAAATACATCCAGGCCTCTCTTGAACTCTTTTAGTGAACTTACCATCACCACCTCCTCAGGCAAAGAGTTCCATAGTCTCACTGCTCTTACCGTAAAGTCACAGTCCTTGGGATAAATAGATGATGGGAGAGATCTCTGTACTGACCCCTGATATATTTATACATAGTTATTAGATCTCCCCTCAGTCGTCTTTTTTCTAAAGTGAATAACCCTAATTTTGATAATCTTTCTGGGTACTGTAGTCCACCCATTCCAGTTATTACTTTAGTTGCCCTCCTCTGAACCCTCTCCAGCTCTGCTATGTCTGCCTTGTTCACAGGAGCCCAGAACTGTACACAGTACTCCATGTGTGGTCTGACTAGTGATTTGTAAAGTGGCAGGACTATGTTCTCATCACGGGCATCTATGCCCCTTTTGATGCAACCCATTATCTTATTGGCCTTGGCAGCAGCTGTCTGGCACTGGTTTCTACAGCTTAGTTTGCTGTTCACTAAAATTCCTAGGTCCTTTTCCATGTCCAGAGTTACCCAATGCTTTACCATTTAGTATGTACTGGTGACTTGCATTATTCCTTCCCATATGCATAACCTTACATTTGTCAGTGTTAAACCTCATCTGCCACTTTTCTGACCAAGCCTCCAGTCTATCCAGATCCTGCTGTAGCAGTGCACTGTCCTCCTCTGTGTTAATTACTTTACACAGTTTAGTTTCATCTGCAAAAATTGATATTTTACTATGCAAACCTTCTACAATATCATTAATAAATATATTGAAGAGAATAGGACCCAATACAGACCCCTGTGGTACCCCACTAGTGACAGTGATCCAATCTGAGTATCTACCGTTAATAACCACCCTCTGTTTTCTATCACTGAGCCAGTTACTTACCCACATACAGACATTTTCTCCCAGGCCAAGCATTCTCATTTTGTATACTAACCTTTTATGTGGTACTGTGTCAAACGCTTTGGAGAAGTCCAAATATACGACATCCATTGAGTCGCCGCGGTCAAGTCTAGAACTTACCTCCTCATAGAAACTGATTAAATTGGTTTGACATGACCGATCCCTCATGAAGCCATGCTGATACGGAGTTATTTGCTTATTTTCATTGAGGTACTCCAAGATAGCATCTCTCAGAAAACCTTCAAACAGTTTACCCACAGCAGAAGTTAAACTTACCGGCCTATAGTTTCCGGGCTCTGTTTTTGGACCCTTTTTGAATATTGGCACCACATTTGCTATGCGCCAATCCTGCTATGCGCCAAACACTTAAATATCAGAAATAAGGGTCTGGCAATGACATTACTTAATTCTCTTAGGATACGGGGGTGTATGCCATCTGGTCCTGGTGATTTGTCTATTTTAATATTTTTAAGACGTTGCTGTACCTCTTCCTGGGTCAGAGAGGGCACTTTTAAAGGGGAATTTACTTTTATACTCTGCATTTCATCTGACAGTTTATTTTCCTCAGTGAATACAGTGGAGAAAAAGTTATTTAGTAGCTTCGCTTTCTCCTTATCACTCTCTGCAACTCCCACCTCATTACTCTGTAAGGGGCCGACACCTTCAGGTTTATACTTTTTAGTATTTATAAAATTAAAGAACATTTTAGGGTTAGTTTTACTCTCTTTGGCAATTAATCTCTCGGTCTCTAGTTTGGCTGCTTTTATTTGTCTTTTACATATTCTATTTTTTTCCTTATAGTTTTTCAATGCTTCCTCGCCACCCTCCTGTTTTAGTGATTTAAATGCTTTCTTTTTGTCATTTATTGCTTTCTTTACAGCTCTATTTATCCACATTGGTTTTTTCTTGTTTCTTATCATTTTATTCCCATAAGGTATGTACCTCTCACAATTAGATATTAGGATGCTTTTAAAAATCTCCCATTTTGTGGCTGTATTTTTATTTTTGAGGACTTTGTCCCAGTTAGTTAGGCCTATGGCCTCTCTTAGTTGGCTAAATTTACTTTGTTTAACTTAGCTTTGACCATATCTATATTGAACCAGTTGAGTATATTACATGAAGTATCACTAGCACTTATTCTACCGACAGCAGCTCCCACCTCTTCATGTGTATATACAGAACTAAAGAACTCATTCAGTAGCTCCGCCTTTTCCTGATCCCCAGTAATCAATTCCCCATCACTATTATTCAAGGGTCCTACATGCTCTGACCAAGTTTTTTTTGCATTGATATATTTGAAGAATATTTGGGGATTGGTTTTGCTATCCCTGGCCACCAGCCTTTCATTTTGAACTTTTGCTGCTTTTATAGTCCTTTTACAATCTTTATTAACCCTTTTGTAGTTATTAAAGGCTATGGCAGACCCCTCTGATTTGTATATTTTAATTGCCCTTTGTTTTTCATGTATTGCCTTTTTAACATCCGCATTAAGCCACGCAGGGTTTAATTTTAAGCGTTTGTATTTGTTCAGTGTATTTTCTCATTGTAAGCCTGATCAGGCGTCTGCCTTTAGCAGGAGCTTGATCAGTCTTATCTCTACCATGGCAAGCCGGACGAAAGCGTCCGGTTGCCATGGTAACCACCGGGACGCTGCCACAGCAGAGCAGCGTCCCGATGGGAGGGAGCTCTCTCCCGGCCACACCATTGGTGCGCTGCTGCAGCGCCCGATGGGAGAGGGAGGGAGCGGCCTCCCTGTTAACCCTTTCCATGCCGTGGTCCCTACGGACCGCGGCATGGAAGGGGTTAAACGGCCGACATCGCTGCCAGCAGCGATGTCGGCCGTTTGAAGCAAGGTGTCAGCTGTATGCTGACACTCTGCTTCACCCTCGGCCATCCTGAAAACCAACCAGCTCGGCCATCCTGAAACGAGAGAGAGAGGGCGCGACGCTGAGCGCGGGCCGGAGAGCTGCCTGCTGGGGGGTGGGGCCACGGAGGAGGGACACTGGCCAGGCCAGTACAGTGTGGCGGGCGCCATTTTAGGAAAATCGAATTCACGATTTTCCTTAAAAATAAAATTGTTAGGCTTTGAATTGGCGAATTAATCGAATTAATTCGATTAATCGCCCAGCCCTACTGTCAGGACATAATACAGAGTGGGACCAGGGAGGGTGAGTACAGCCGCACAGTGCTTCCCTCACCACTCCCCTCACCTCCCACATCCATAATGAAAGTGGTCATTAGCATTCGGACTATAAGACGCACTGCCACTTTTCCCTCACTTATAGGCTGAAAAATACGGTATCTTACTAAAAAGACTATGAATTATTGAATATGAATTTAATTTGTTTCCGGTTATTTATTATTGTGACCATTGTGTGCTCTTTTATTCCTATTTACTGGTAGGCATGGAATCCAGCTGCTGAAGAACAATGCTTTGATCGCTGTCACCGTCTTGGACAGACGAAGGATGTGATTATTACCAAGGTAAACCCAGTTAGATGGTAACTAAACCTGTTGAGTAGAGATGAGCAAATAGACTCGTACAAATCAAAGCTGTTCATAAACCAGCAGTGAGGGGCTGGCCCTGCTGCCCCATCCCCCTTGATTAACAGGGCCAGACATCTCTCCTGGCCCTGTCAGTTTTGCGCCTGTCGCTCTTAGTAGTGGCATTACAGCGTTTATCCTAATTTATATACTGATTTCTTAGGAACTGCTGTTTTGTCACTGAATTAATGTTCCACACGGCTTACACAGTCATTTGGGCAGTTCTAGTGTGCCCGGCCGTGGATGTACTTGTACAGATAACCTTTGGTTTTTAACCAGCATCATCTTAATTGTTACTGACATGTAAACTGAAGCCTTTTGTAATTCCTTCACAGTATGTTGTAAAAGATTCTGTTGAAGAGAATATGCTGAAAATCCAGAGCAAAAAGCGGGAGCTTGCTGCAGGAGCCTTTGGAACAAAGAAGCCAAGCGCAAGTGAAATAAAAGAAGCCCGGATTAAAGAAATAAGGACACTTGTTGATTTCTAGAGTTTGCTGCACAAAGACACCACAGAAGTTTTTTATCAGGATATTACTTTATGAAAAATGCTTGCACATAGGTCCAGGCAAACAGGCAGTGGACGGACTGCTGATACTGCGAGCGCAGTGAAGGAACTTTAAAAGGTTGAGGGGAAGGTTTAACTCTCATTCCTGCCTTTTCTAACAAGGAATTATATTTTTGTACATGGTTATTATTTCAGTTTTAACATTTTAGTTTTATCATAGGCATCAAAAGATGGCAGATTGAACTGCATTTTTGGTTATGCTTATGGTGCCATTTTTCTTTTCCTTCCTGAAAGCAGATCTGCTAGGTGCCTTATGCTACCTTTCTCTTGGGGCAGCATGGGCTAGAGGGAGAGACTTAACTTTCCTGGTACAGTGTGTTCATTTGGAAAGCTGTTTCAGGCCTCCTACACATGACTGTGTCCATAATTCAGTCCACAAACCACAGCTCTGCAAAATATAGATACCTTGTGGGTGCTCTCCACATTTCTCACTTCCATCAATAGAAATGACTATTCTTGTCCTCAGTGTGGGCCAGGATAGGAAATATTCTATAATTTGCGGAACAAATCCACCAAAAATACAGATGTGTGCATAGCCCCATAGAAATTAATGGCTCAGCGTAGTATCGGTAAAAAATACAAATGGCACGCGTATGAAAAATACAGTCATGTGCATGAGGCCTTAAAGAGGACCTTTCACCACTCCTGACATGCCTGTTTTAATAGCTTCCTGCATTCCTTATGTAATAACAAGAATTCTGGAACATCTATTCTTTTGGCTCTATGTTGTGCCATTCCTTTATTATTTGCACTAGAAGTTATGAATGAATTGCTATTTGCCTTCAGTAAAGGAACATAGGGGAGGTAACCAGTTGGGGGTGTGTACCTGCACAGTCTGACTCTATCCAATCAGTGCTGTCATGTTCAGACTGTGCAGGTACACACCCCCAACTGGTTACCTCCCCTCTGTTGCCTTACTGAAGGCAAATAGCAATTCATTCATAACTTCTAGTGCAAATAATAAAGGAATGGCACAACATAGAGACATAAGAATAGATGTTCCAGAATTGTTAGTACATAGGGAATGCATGAAGCTATTAAAACAGACATGTCAGGAGTGGTGAAAGGTCCTCTTTAGGATGTATTTGAACACGTAAGGGTTTTTCCAGAAATTTCTGCGACTGTTCCATTCAGCTCTGTTGGGTTTGAAGAAATAAATATCCTCACAGCAGAATTAATACAATTCAGATGAATGGAAACATTTCTTGGTTGCTGGCATTTTTGCAACAAATCCAACGTATGTGAATATGCCAGAAATAAGAAAGTCCCAAATAATGCGGACCCACAATAATACGGCCGTCTGAAGGGGCCTTATAGAAAAGACTCCACTGCAAGCTGCGATATGTCACCATGTAGCCCCATAAAGGAATCAGAACCCCAAAAATACTCATGAGCACGAGGCCTAAGGTCTCTTTCAGACACTAGTAATGCCGTCACACTTTAGTGTCCTATTAAAACGGCAATACGTGGATCTCGTGGTTCTGAGCTGCAGTACTCTGAATTCAGTCTCCATATCACCACTGTCTGGCACTGTATGTATACATTATTACACCGAGCTCAGCCTCCCCTCTATTACCTGCTGCCTTTAGACTGGATGTGAGCCCTGTAATGTGTCATCAGTATTTTCCTTAATGTATGTTGTTACTTCCAGTAAAACATTTGCAAAGGATGAAGACTCCTTAATAGTGGTCATCTTGAATAAACTGATGAAGTTGAAATGCTCGGAGCATATTCCTGTTTGCTTGCACAACAGCTGTAGAACGTCCCATCGGTAAATGTACGACATTAGTGCACCGCACCATACGCTTACATCATGACTTCAGTCTGTCACTATTAACCATGACAAACTGGTGATGTCATTAACAGCAGACTACCACTGCTAATTGCTGGCAGACCAATTGTACCTAGTGGTCAATCAATGTAACAGAAAAAGGCAGATTTTCTTCTGTGCCCACGATGTAACCACCTCATTTCTGTGTGAGGCGATTAGAGCATGAGCTCAGAAAAAGTGACAATGTGGTTAAAAAAAAATATACAAAAATCTGTCCCTCGATCACCCTCTAATCTCTTCCAACCTCCCCCACTTCCAGACAATCCCCATGTGTTTGCGCAGGCTGATGGCCCATATCAACCATCCCCCACCTTGTCGGTGTGAGCTGACAAACTCCCCTCCATCACCCTAAACTCAGGACTACTGGAGGAGCAACATCCTATATCACTCCAATGTTCCCTACGGCCTTAACCCGGGCACAATTTGAGGCCATATTAAAATTTTTACATTACAGCGATACTTTGTGATGACCACCTAAACAACACCCCAACTTTGATCGCGCATAGGACCCTTATTGATCATTTTAATCAAAAATTTGCCCAGCTTTATACCCCTTAGGCTACTTTCACATGAACGTTGTGTTTTGTGGTCCGCAAATTGCATCCGTTATTTTTGCGGATCCAAAAAAATAGGACATGTTTCTATTTTTTTTTTTTTTTTTTTTGCTGGGCTACGGAAGGGACATACGGATGCGGACAGCACACAGTGTGTTGTCAGTATATTTTGCGGACCCATAGAAATGAATGGGTCCGCATTTTATCAGCAAAAAATGTGGATCGGAGCCCGCAAAAATTACTGTCGTGTGAAAGAGGCCTTATTTCAGTGGAAGAGTCTTTTATTGACTTCAAAGGGAGGCTGCCAGTACCTGCCGAGCAACAGGTGTGGTGTGAAAATGTACAAACTCTGACCATCTATTGGGTTATACCCATAAATTTAGTATTGATGAAGAGAGAGACGGTAGAATAGAGCCCCCAGAATGCCCCACATAGGTACTGCCACAAATATTGTGTGGATGCTAGTACACCCAAATCTGGACAAAGGCTTTCATTTGTATTAGGGTAATTTCTTTATTCAGGAACTGTGGCAGGAAAAATAATAAATACTGAAATCCCTGTTTAGACAACCCCTGGATCTATTTTGCAGGATCACAGGCTGAACTGGATGGATGTCTTTTTTTTCAGCCTTACAAACCATGTTAAGCCTCATTCACACATCAGTATTTTGGTCAGTGATTTCCATCAGTGATTGTGAGCTAAAAACAGGATTGGAGCCTCCACAGACATAAAGTAACATAGTAACATAGTTTATAAGGCCGAAAAAAAGACATCTGTCCATCCAGTTCGGCCTGTTATCCTACAAGTTGATCCAGAGGAAGGCAAAAAACCCCTGTAAGGTAGAAGCCAATTTTCCCCACTTTAGGGGAAAAAAAATTCCTTCCCGACTCCAATCAGGCAATCAGAATTACTCCCTGTATCAACGACCCCTGTCTAGTAACTATAACCTGTAATATTATCCTCCAGAAATACATCCAGGCCCCTCTTGAACTCTTTCAGTGAACTTACCATCACCACCTCGTCAGGCAGAGAGTTCCATAGTCTCACTGCTCTTACCGTAAAGAATCCTCTTCTATGTTTATGTACAAACCTTCTTTCCTCCAGACGCAGAGGATGTCCCCTCGTCACAGTCACAGTCCTGGGGATAAATAGATGATGGGAGAGATCTCTGTACTGACCTCTGATATATTTATACATAGTTATTAGAAAGTATAAGAGAAAGATCTGCTCCTGTTCTGTGTTTAGAGCTGCACCTGGTTTTGGCTCATAATCTCTGATGGAAATCACTAACCAGTGATGTGTGAATGAGACATTACTATGATGTACAGCTCAGAGAGGGAGCATCTGGAGTTCCAGGAAGTTATTACCAAGACTCTTATTGGTAGCCAGGAAACAGAAAAGTCCAGTCATATTATACCAGGGCAACACTTTCCGAGTAAAGTCCCCTCCACAGGTAAAAAGAGAAGGGGATACAAGAAGGTGTACAATGTGTCACAGCAGAAGGATAAGAAGGGATACAGTTTACCATTATGAAACCTACCCCAAATAACCTGGTTTATGCATTAATAATAGCTTTAAAGGGAGTCTTTCACCTGTTTTTCACCAATATAACTAAGAACATTGCCCCACAGAAGATTACATACACATCCCAGACATACCTGTGTGCACTCTGTGTCTGTATTACATGTCCAGGAAAAGCACTTTTATTCTGAGGGAAAACAGCTCCCAAGTGCCCAGCTCTGCTGCTGCAAGTGCCCAAAGCAAACCAGACTGAAGAGGGGAGGACTGCTTTAGCTGCTCATATCTTGCGATTGGTAGCAGATAGAAAAATGGTTCTGACCTTCTTTGAAATGATACCGGAATCATAGCATTATATCCAGTATATCAGAAGATATAGCTGTTAGAAATCCAGTTGGGAGAGAAAGCTGTTTTTAGTTTCACTTTCAGCCGGGCACTTGGGAGCCGTTTTCCAGCAGAATAAAAGTGCTTTTCCTGGACATGTAATACAGACACACAGTGCACACAGGTATGTCTGGGATGTGTTTGCAATCTTTTGTGGCACACTGCTGTTAGTTATATAGGTGAAAGACTCCCTTTAAGATATACCATGTGTTGCTGGAATATTTATTGTATACTTATATCCAGAGTTTGCTGCATTGCTTGCTAGTAATAGCTTTTGTTGATTCACTTCAGTTTTTAGTACCTTATTCTACAAACAATTTTTATGAACAAATTTGTCTGGCCCAAATTTTTCATGGATTTGTCTGCCAAAAACGCTGTAAGCTAATGTATACACAATTTTTATCCATAACATCCATAGTTAAGAAAAAAAAAAGCAAACAAAACTATCTCACTAGCCCCCCTAAATTAATTCCTCTAGGTCTGTAGTTTCCTAAATAAGGTCAGTTCTCAGACTTTTACACTATTATGACACCTCTGAGCCCTTGTAATTGTGGCACAGGGTAGTAAATATTACCAAAGTAGGCTTCAAATGTTGCACGGTGTTATTTCTCTTCTAAACCCTACCCGGTGCCTAGGCAGAAAATAGTCACATGTTAGGTACTACCCAGAAGAACCAGCATAACAATTTAGGGGGTGGATGTTTCTGGTAAAACAAATAGGGTACAATATATTGGCCACTGAAATGGCATAATTGTGAAAAATTAGCAATCACTCTGTATTAAGTTCAGAAAAACACAAATAAGATCAAAACGCTCACTGTACCCCCTAGACAAAGTGTAGTTTCCAAAATAGGGTCACTTTTTGGGGATTTTGACATATCTTGACCCCTATAACTTTTTGGTATTTATGTGTACAGAGCTGTATGGGGGCTCATTTTTTTGCGGGGCGATCTGAAGTTTTTATTGATACCATTCTGGGGTGTGTGACTTTTTGATCACTTTTTATTTAATTTTTTTTTAGAAAAAAACAAAAAACTGAATCGCCATTTGGACACTTTTTTCCGCCACACAATTCGCCGTATTGGAATTTTTTTTTTATATTTTAAAAGTACGGGCGTTTTGTCACTTTTTGGGGATTTTGACTGTAGCGGTACCTCAGGGGTTCTGCAAACGCAATATGACACCCATTTCAGCAAAAGCTGTGCTCCAAAAGCCAAATGGTCCCTCCCTTCTGAGCCTTACTGTGTGCCCAGCCAGCAGATAACGGCTGCATGTGGGGTGTTGCCTTACCCTCCCAAAAAGAAAAAACTATGGGGTATGTGTCTTTGGTGGTACAATATGTTGGGCAAAGAAACTGCATAATGAGAAAATTTGCAATTTTCAATCTACGCAATCCACTTTGGTGAGTTGTTAGAAATAGTGGACATGCAAACATTTGGAAGATGCATGGCACAGTTAGAGCTGTGTGTTCATCTGTTTTCTTGTAGGGGAACATTCCCACAACGTTGACAAAAATGTACGTTACAAATGGATAAATTGTTAGTTTGTTGTGGCTGTTTTGCATTAGTGCGTGCATCCATTTGTATCGTTCAACATCTTATAAACGTCTTCAATGCAGCCCTCCTCCCAGAAGATGGAATGAGCTGCCTGCCCTACCAGCACCTGCTTCTGCAGAGAAAGATAAGCCAAACATACTAGTGCATTTCAATACAGTGGAATATCATCAAAAAGTTAATTTATTTCAGGGGAAACTCCTATATTATATGAATTCTTTACATACAGAGTGATCTATTTAAAGTGTTTATTTCTTTTAATGCTGATGATTATGGCTTATAGCTAATGAAAACCCAAAAATTAGTATTTCAGAAAGTTAGAATATTGTTTAACCCCTTCTAACCCGAAGGTTTTTTCGGTTATGCATTTTTGTTTTGTGCTCCCTGCTTTCAAACAGCCATAACTGTTTTATTTTTCTGTTCACATAGCTGTATGAGGGCTTGTTTTTTGCAGGACAAGTTGTACTTTCCAACGCCACCATTTAATATTGCAGATGGTGTAGTGGGAAGAGGGTGAATTCCAAAAAAAAAAAAAAAAAGCTATTCCGCTACAGTTCTACGGGTTTCTTATTTACAGCGTTCGATGTGCATTAAAACGGACCCGTTACTTTCATTCTACTGGTCAGTACAAATCCAGCGATACCTAATATGTATAGTTTTTCCTGCGTTTAGATGGTGATAAAATAATTATAAAGTTGGCCTTTTTTTTCCCTTGTCCTATCTTGACCCCTATAACTTTTTGGTATTTATGTGTACAGAGCTGTATGGGGGCTCATTTTTTTTGCGGGGCGATCTGAAGTTTTTATTGATACCATTCTGGGGTGTGTGACTTTTTGATCACTTTTTATTTAAATTTTTTTAGAAAAAAACAAAAAACTGAATCGCCATTTGGACACTTTTTTCTGCCACACAATTCGCCGTATTGGAATTTTTTTTTTTATATTTTAAAAGTACGGGCGTTTTCAGTCACGGTGATACGCATGATGTCTATATTTGTTATTTAGGTATTTATTTTTTAATTATACGGAAAGGGGGTGATTTGAACTTATATATTTTTTCACATTTTAAATTTTTTTGTGATTATTTTAAAGCTCAAATATGAGCTAATATATTGTGGGTTTTTTTCTTTATGAGCAATCTGGGATTTACTAGATGGAGTTAAATCCCAAAATTGCTCATTTCTTATCCTGGCCTGCCATCTAGTGGCCAGAATAAGAATTGCAGTTTGAAAACTAATCCTTACCAGTGAGGATTACAGTTTTCATACGGTGTACAGACACCCCGATTGGCCACTCGGGGCGTCTGTACACCACCCAGAAGCATACGCTTCCGGGTTCAGACGCATCCTGATGCCGTGATCACGGCATCAGAAAGCCCAGGAAGACGCCGGCCCTGTCCCTGCACCAGCGCCGTACATGTATGGCGCTGGTTGGGAAAGGGTTAAAAGTATGTGTGGTATATGCACTCAATACTTCATCAGGGCTCCTTTTGCATGAAATACTGCATTAATCTCGCTGCTGAGGTGTTATGGAAGCCCAGGTTGCTTTGATAGCAGCCTCCAGCTCATCTACATTGATGGGTCTGGTGTCTTATCTTCCTCTTGAAAATACCCCATAGATTCTCTAGGGGAGTTTAGGTCAGGTGAGTGTACTGGCCAACCAAGCACAGTAATACCATGGTTATTAAAGGGAACCTGTCATCAACTTTATGCTGACCTCACTGAGGGCAGCATAATATAGTGACAGGAATGCTGATTTCAGCAGTGTGTAACTCATAAGCTAAAAGTAAGTGGTTGCTAAGAATCAGCATCATAATCATTGCAACCCAGGCCTTGAAAAGAGTCAAATTTACCTGAGAAGTCATGTTTTTTTTTTCATAATCTCCTGCTCTCCCAGCCCATCTGTTAAATGTTGGCAATTCTCTCCTAGGGAGAAAACTAGGTAGAAGACTGTCAGTCATCAGCAGGTGGGCCAGGACAGCAGGAATTCATGAATAACTAGGACTCTTCTCAGATGGACATGACTCTTTTCCAGGTCTAGTCAGCAAGGATTGTGATGTTGGTTCTCGGCAACCATTCACTTTTATCTTCTAAATGACAGACTGCTTAAAGGGATTCTGTCACCACGATTTTGACTATTAAGTTATTTATAGCACTGGATTCAGCTGACTATAAGCATCTCCAAAACGTTATTGTTATAGGGCATAAATGAAGATCTGATGTTAAAAATACCTTTTTTATCAACTGTCAATCTCTTACTTAAGGAGCCCAAGGGGATGTGCCAGCGATGTTGGAGCCCGGCCACGGCGATTCAGTTGGAGCCCAGGACCGCCCACCTCATTAATATTCACTTCACTGCTTCAAGCAGTGAAGCTCCGGCACGGCTGTAATCCCGCGCAGGCACAGTACATCCTGTGAAGCTGTAGCCCACAGACCGCACGGCGCAGACCACTTAATGTACTGCGCCTGCGCGGGATTACAGCCGTGCCGGAGCTTCACTGCTTGAAGCAGTGAAGTGAATATTAATGAGGTGGGCGGTCCTGGGCTCCAACTGAATCGCCGTGGCCGGGCTCCAACATCGCTGGCACATCCCCTTGGGCTCCTTAAGTAAGAGATTGACAGTTGATAAAAAAAAGGTATTTTTAACATCAGATCTTCATTTATGCCCTATAACAATAACGTTTTGGAGATGCTTATAGTCAGCTGAATCCAGTGCTATAAATAACTTAATAGTCAAAATCGTGGTGACAGACTCCCTTTAAATCAACTCGCTTGTCTCTACTTTATGTTGCTCATACTAACAGCAGCATAAAGTTGATGACAGGTTCCCTTTAAACCAGGTATTGGTACTTTTAGTAGTTTAGGCTACTTTCACACTGGGGTTTTTGCTGGATCCGTCAGGGTTCAGCAAAAACGCTTCCATTACTGATAATACAACCATCTGCATCCGATCTGAACAATTCCAGTTGTGTTATCTTTAACATACCTAAGAGATCTGTCGTGAACACCATTGAAAGTCAATGGGGGATGGATTAGTTTTCTGTTGTGTCCAAGAAAACATCTGTTTTGCTCTGCATCCCAGGACGGAAAGCAAACCACAGGATGCTTTGTTTGCTGTCTGGTATGAGAACAGAATGCATTCTGGAGCATTCTGTTCTCATGTTTTGTTCCCATTGTCAACAAATGGGGACAAAACGAAAGCGATATTAACGCTCCTGTGAAAGTAGCAGAGGGAACCATGAAGTGCTCTAAAATTTCCTTTTAGACAGCTGTGATGACTTTGGACACAATATAACAGTGAGCCATCACTGATTGTGGAAACCTCACACTAGACCTCAAGCAGCTTGTATTGAGTGCCTCTCCACTCTTCCCTCAGACTCTGGGATCTTGATTTCCAAATGAAATGCAGAATTCACTTTCATCTGAAGACAGGACTTTGGAACACTGAGCATCATGTCCTCGCTCTCCTTAGCCAAGGTAAGATGCTTCAGACACTGTCTCTGGGTCATGAGTGGCTTGACACAAGGGTTGCAATAGTTGTAACCCCATGTCCTGATACATCTGGGTGTGGTGGCTCTTGAAGCACTGACTCCAGCTGCAGTCCACTCCTTGTGAATCTCCCCCAAATTCTTGAATGGCCTTTGCTGACAAACCTTTCAAGGCTGCTGTTATCCCTGATGCTTGTGCAACTTTCCTTCCACCCAACTTTTCATTAACATACTACTTGCATACAGTACTCTGAACAGCTAGCTTTAGCCATGACCTTTTGTGGCTTACCCTCCTTGTAAATGGAGTTAATTACTGTCTTCTGGACAACTGTCAAGGCAGCAGTCTTCCCCATGATTGTGTAGCCTACAGACTGAGGGACAATATGAAGGCTTTGGAAACCTCTGTAGATTTGTGTTGATTAGCGTCTGACATTATGGGTCTATAAGATTGAACCCTTTCACAATGTTCTAAATTTTCTGAGATACTGACATGAGTTTTCCATAGCTATGATTCATCAACATTAAGAGAAATAAGCACTTGAAATAGACTACATACATCTGAGTTTCACTACATGAATTGAATTACTGAAATAACTTACTTTCAATGATATTCTAACTTAGTGAGACCCACTAGTATAGCCTGCCTAATCCACCTAATAATGGAACATTTACTAGCAGCTTTACCCCTATATGGACCTGCAAATCAAAACAAAAATAGAAGACTTGCTGCACTCCCTAGTCAATTCCAAGGCATTCAGGAAGTTAAAAAAAAACAAAAAAAAAAAAAAACCCTATTTCTGTTGACCCTTGAGGCAAACAAGTCATTTGTCCTGCCCCACAGCTGAACTTTATTGAAAGCACACCAGGATCCAGCTTCTGGCAAATTAGAAAGTCTGCCTTTGAATTCTCCACCCCCAAATATGAAGAGCAGATTGAGAATTTGACCAAAACACAATATACACCAAGATAAAGACAAAACCAGTTTGATAAATCAAAGCCCTAGACTCCCTCCCACCCTGGCATCATTGGTCTTGTCCGCTAAGAATTTCCCTTCACAAGGGATACCAAAGTTTAGATTTGGAGGCAGTATTTTCTGATAAATTCTTAATCCACAGAACTTTGCATGCTGAATTAGCAGGAGTCAATCTTTCGAACAATCTGCTGCTTAAGAAATAGTAGCAAGAGCTCAAAATCTGTTCCCACCCAGGTTCAACATTAAACATCACTGCCACCAGTGATCCAGAACCCTGCAACTTCATGAACAAGTGCTTCTCCTGGGCCTAAACACCCCAGAGGATGCTGAACTGGCACAACGGTGGGAGACCGGGAGCACAGAAATACTCTGCAAGGCAAGACGAGACCTCTAGACTACATGGCAGCTCCTAAGGAAACAGCAGAGGGAATAGTCCTTTTAATGATCTGAGAGGTTCCCATCTCCTGACCAGATGGGCAGTGTTTCACAGGTGCTGTCATTAGGTCCATATTGCTTCCTTTGGTGGCTAGACTCCTTTTTCCATCACATTATACAATTTTCGTTTCCATGGTTATGGCCGCCCTTCAATCCAGGATTGGTGCCCGTGCTTACACATTATAGGAGGGGGGGAAAAAAAAAAAAAAAAAAAAAAAAACACACACAAAACCACACGCACTAGCCTTTCTGGTGGCCTTTTCCTGTAATGTGCAAGCACAGGCATCAATACTGGATTGAAGGGTGGCTGTAACTATGGAAACAAGCGTAGAATGCGATGGAAAAAAAGTTAGTCTAGCCAGAGGGAAGCAATATGGACAAATACATTAATAAGTGCCTTGTGTTAACTTTCTCTACACGATATATGCCATTTGCTTAAGTGACAACCCCTGTAAGCCTCCGGCTCAAAGGAGATGTTGAGCAGGTCAGATTTTTGGACCAGTAAATCAGGGATGTGTGGAACTCATCTGACATCTGGGCCAGATACCTCCACAACTTCCCAGGAGCAGCTACCCCCTGTTCTTCACCCAAGGTAACACCTTGACCCACAGGTTTCCTCTCCTAATATAGGAAACTGAGGATAGTGAGAGGCTCTGCCTTTTTATGCCTGCAAGTTTCTTCTCCCAAGAAGTGGATTCTCTCCTGGTGCGGTTATGGGTGACGAAGAAAACAGTGGGTTCAGACGACAATAGTATGTACAAATAAGGGGGGGGGGGGACCTTTATCTGGACTCTTGCATACTGTGGCATGAAATTTAAACTATAAAGTTCTAAGGAGTAAGCCAGCAAGGTGGCGTTTTCAGCTCAGACATGACTGCTACTTTCTATGAGTCCCAAGCCATTTGTAACTGTAGAACACTTGGGGCGAGTGTTCTTTAGCAAGATTGTGTACAATCATAACCCAATCCTAAACCACACCATGAGATTTATAGAAGAAATTATACAAGCTACTGACCAAAGCCAGTTTATTTCTTTGAAGTGCCATGTTACAGTTGGTTTGAAAGAAGCATTACATTAGCCCTCTGAGGTACAGAAAAGGAAGCAGTTCCAAGGTTTCACAGTGCTCCTAGCTTGCACTGCCTGGTAAAGTACGTGAGCAGAACTGGCTTAAGCATTCACACATCTGTACATAGAAGGAACCTGAACAGTTCTGATCTCTAAAAAGGCAGACAGAAGAGTCACACATCCTTGACCGCTCAAGACAATGAAGCTGTGGGAACAGGAGCATCAATTGTTTTAACATTATGAAAATGTTTTGGATGGGAAGGTATACTAACCAGTTAAGTGCTACTTACACGTTTGGTCTGAGCAGATTTGGTAAACAGTACTCCTAAAACCAGTGAAGCCATTTAACAAGTCTGGACAAATGGCACATAACTGGGCATGTAACAAAAGGATGCTTAATTTACATATCCCACTTACAAGGGTGGAAGAATCCACCATCTGAGGTTTAGTAAAGCTCCTAGCAGTTTAGTAAACATTGTGGTAGAACACAGTCCTAGATGGTTAAAGTTCATTGTGTGCTTGTGGAAGACGTTACAATCCTATTGGAGGTAAGTGTCCAGCTTCTTCCTGATGTTTTCATATGAATCTGCCCCCATGTAGTCAACCTGGCCCTGTTCCCACATTTCCCTGCGTTCTTCAGAGGATATAGTTGGTGGGGGCGGAGGTGCTGCCGCTGCTATGGACATCTGTGACACTGCTTCTGTTACCTCCTCCTGGTTAAAACAAAGAAAATACATAAAGCATCTTCACCAGATGTGAACCAAAGCAAGAACAAAACTAAAATGAGGAAACCAATGGATAGCTTCCATGCAAAGAGCCAGGCAAAGCAGAACTAAACAAAGCTGGCAAGAACTTCAAAATTAACGACACCTAAGTGATAAAAATTAAAATATGAACTGCATGAGGTCTGCAAATTGTACAGAGCAGCTTGACAACATTTTAAGTTCTTCATACCTCTTCTCTACAGAAGCGACAAGAGAAAGCCAGTGAGCAGACCAAGCCGGACAGCTGTGAATAGTTATAGAAAAGTGGAAAGGTTGAAGAATTCATACCCCATTAAGGAGGAACCCTCTGCGTCAAATACAGCCCATGCAAATACAACGTGCAGTTCCTGTCAAAGTCTTGTACAGAAGGCCATTATCTACTGTACCGTGTCTTACTGTCAGTTTTATTTAGAGGCTATGTAGATTCCTACAGATGTTAACCAGACTAGTGCTACACGTCAACTTATGACACAAAATGGGAATTTATCAAGCTCTGCACTCCAGAATTTAGAGCAGAGAGGAGGATGAGGCAGCTCTTTACCTCAGTGTTGTGAAGCAACTTGTCCTCCTGTGTTATTAGGACAGGTTTTGTGTGTACTAACGGGACAGCAACCATTTTGTTTCCCGATTGCTCCCCACACAAAACAGGCTGTTATAAATAACGAAAGGTATTTGAGAATATATTAAGTAAAATTTAAGTATTTTCCATTTTTTGTAATTCCCAGAGAACCCCTTTAAGAGGATTTGAGCAAAATTTAGAGACCATTTGCATTTTTTCACATTCATTCCAGTTTTGAAAAGTGTGTGCAGTTAGCCATGTAGATGAGTTATTTCACTGTAGATGGCAAAACCCTGCTCGTCTCAGACTTTAGCAGAGTTCTGCTATGTTTGGTTAGGAAAAAAAAAAAAAAAAAAAAAAAAAAAAAAAAAGTTGTGTAGCTCCAATGCCAGCAGTTGGTACTGGAACTACATAAACTCAGTAGGAGCAGTAAACTCCACTACAATGTTGACTATGCTGTGCAGCTCGGCAACAAAGCCATACCGAACAGCCGATCAGGAAATGGATCCCTGCTGATTAAGCTAGTGATGACCTCCTGAGACTGGGCCACTTAGGGCCCATGCACACAAGCGTGTATACCCCGTGTCTGTATTGTGGACCACAGTTAGCTGGTCTGTAATATCTGGGCACTGGCCATGTGCACTATGAAGTCAGGGGATCCACAATCCTCAAGATATGGGGCAGAGGTACGGATTGAAAGCCCACAGGAGCATTATGAAGAGTTTCCGTTTAAGTCTTCAAATTCATGGTCCTGGAAAAAAAAAATGCCAGGAAAAGCCCACTCTGCCAGTGTTTGGCAGGGCAGGCGTTTCCAGCGTGTTGGAATTGGACCATGAAGTGTAGAGCAGCAGGGGCTGGAGTTGCACTGTAATTGCAGGGAAGGAGAATTTAAATCTTTTCTGGTATTTATTCCCACTGAAAAATCTATTTAAAGCCACTGGCTTCATGCAAGTCATTTGATCATGTGTCTTGCCAAAATGAAAGATTTGTCATCGGAGGGGGAAAAAAAAAAAAAAAAAAAAAAAAACCACACTACTGAAGAAAGCAAAAGGCCAAAAGGCTGGTGAACATGGTTTCATCCCCTTCTCTGCAAGATACCAGCAGAAACCTACTTGCCAGACACCGCTGTATCATCAGAACTCCATTAAAACATTGGATCCCAACTATGCAAATTCTAGTCTTCACAATTAAAGAGGACCTTTCACCACTCCTGACATGCCTGTCCTAATAGCTCCATGCATTCCCCATGTAATAACAATTCTGGAACATCTATTCTTATGTCTATATGTTGTGCCATTCCTTTATTATTAGCACTAGAAGTTATGACTGAATTGCTATTTGTCTTCAGTAAGGGTACAGAGGGGAGGTAACCAGTTGGGGGTGTGTACCTGCACAGTCTGAAGATGGCAGCACTGATTGGATAGAGTCAGTCTGTGCAGGTACACACCCCAAACGTGTTACCTCCCCTCTGTACCCTTACTGAAGACAAATAGCAATTCATTCATAACTTCTAGTGCAAATAATAAAGGAATGGCACAACATGGAGCCATAAGAATAGATGTTCCAGAATTGTTAGTACATAGGGAATGCATGGAGCTATTAAAACAGACATGTCAGGAGTGATGAGAGGTCCTCTTTAAAGCACGTTTTGTCCTTCGCACTGTATTGGAGCAATTGTGCTCTACTGTCAAGGTTTCCAAAGATAGGTGACCCAATGCAAAGTCCTGGGGGTCAAGACGATTCAAAAAGCATAGCAGAGTCATAGGAAGACCTACCGCTTTCAAGCCAGTTGAGACATCTTTAACTACTCCGTGCTCTGTTAAGAGTGTCAGGATTTTGGATGTGTAGATGTCCCACCAGAGGTTGAGGAACTCTGGATGAATGAGCGTTTGGTCATGTACATCTCCTTTCACAGTCCGTGTTTTACTGTCATAGGTATAGTTCCATGGCTTCACTTTACCAAGAAAATGCACCACCTTTGCGTTGCCACCAAACCTAAAAAGGCAAAACATTGCAGGTCAAATATTGGTAAATGCGGTTCCATTTAAAACATGCCCAACGTGTTTTCAGGGTATGGATATATTTAATGTGCCAAGACCATGCTTACTCAGCTTCTCTATGCATCTTGTGTTCAGGCTATAGGGCTTCCAAAGCTTATTTCAATCAGTTCTATAGATATGGGGGAGATTTATCAAATCTGGTGTAAAGGAAAACTAGCTTAGTTGCCCATCCACCTTTTATTTTTCAGAGCTCCTTTGGAAAAAGGTGGACTCCACTTACAATGGGCGACTAAGCCAGTTTTCCTTCAAGTTTTGATAAATCTGCCAATATGTCCATCAGGAACAAAGAACTTACTGAGGAGAGCGTCACATTAGAAACAGGGTAGAGCAGAGTATATTCCTTCAGTGATCTGGTTTTGAAGGGCTCATTCAGGCACAGCTACTGGAACATTAGATAGTTTCTCCTTTCAATTACAGTGACCAGAAACTGTCCGGATCATTTAATGGCCATGGTACATTTCTACTGGAATACCCCTTTAAAAGAAAACCAAAGGCCTACAAAATTATCCTCCATTGGAGGAAAATGCATGTTCTAGCACTTGCAAAAAACCTGTTTAAGCAGGTGGCTCACCCCCTTGTGATTGGGTATTATAGGTGCTCTGTCCAAGATGATTCACCACGTCAACCAAAGTATATCTAATATATGTATTAGACAGGCACTCAAGACTGGAGTTAAATGTATGATTAAATATACATCTATATAATAATACATATCATAATCAAAATAAGAACAAAATAAAATGAAACTTAATATAAAAGATAAAAACTTGATAAAAAAAATTCATCAATAGGTGCAAGTTAGCGTTCATATATCTCCAGGTTGTATATTCCTATACATCTATAGATAGGGAGCAATGTCGTCTATGCCGCAGGATCCTACTAGTACATATATAATTTTAGAAAGTGTTTATACAGTTATACTCTGCATAGTGTGCTCAGTGCATATGTGCCCTATATACGTGTGCACACTAGTCTTCCATTGTCCATTGGGGTGGGGACGGGTCAGTCTTCCCAACCACCCACACGGCCTCTAAGACAGTAAGACATGGCTTTTTTCCCCCATAGAAATCCTGGTCCTCGGCAGACAAATACTCGAAGATAAATACGAAAATATGGCATGGTCTTCGTATATCCTGGGCAGGCAAAGCCCTGATAAAACCGCAAATGATTAGAAGGCCAAGTTTAGGTCATGCTTATGTTAGCAGTTGTAAGGAGTCAATGTAACCTGATGTCAGTGCGTGGGGAAGGAATTTGCATGTGATGTTTTGTCACCGATACAGGGTAACCAAGTCTTCACTGGTGAACCTGCACAATGAGACCTTCCTTAATCTGACATGCACTTACGCTTTAAATGCCGGGAGATAGGAGTATATGGAGATACTGCTCAAGTTATAAAGAAAGGGTAGATGCTTGTGGATATCTTTTGTTGCCCAGGTGTTAAAAAAGGTGTTCAGTAAACCTTGGTCACCACCTAAAAAAAAAAAAAAATAGGCACAATTAACGCCATGGCAGAGATCAAACGAAGCCACAACCACCATATGTTATGATAAACCTTTATCCTGCAAGATAATGCCTTTACCAAGATACACATTACTCTTCAGAAACCTAGTGAGCAAGATCCCTAGTTGCCAGACAGATGTCACTGGTACACCACACTGGGCTGGAGCTGCGTACCGAGCCCTAATTCTCTGTACTAGACCATCCCGTATGGCTCCAGCTGGAATTCACAGAGCAGCCAGAGACAAGCCTTGTCCTCAGTGGCACTTTGATCTGCAGCCAGCAACTAGCGTTGTCATACCAAAATTGTTTTGATCGATACCATAAATGATTTGATACCAAAAGCTGTGTGAAATACATTTTATGGAATGTTCGGCCCATAGGAGAACAGTCCTATCCCATGTCAATTTTTTTTGTGGGGGGGGGGGGTGGCATGGTGGGATGGGAAGGGGGTTGGGTGACAAACAAAAAAAACACCCATCCAATCTTAATTTTTACAGTTTGTTACGGTGTTCACTGCATAGGATTTTAATAATTCTGACACGGCGATATATTATGCTTATTTTCATATGTAAAATTGGAAAAGGGGGAGATTTAACATTTTGATTCGATTTCAGTGCTGGGGCCCTGATCAGATGCTGCCACCAATGAAAATAATGAGGGGAGGGGGAATTCCACTGCACCACCAATGTATAGGATTAACCCTAATACACAAAATGTAGGCTGCAGGTGCCGGTGATATCATGCCCAGCTTCAATGACATTGCATGGTGATCCCCATTAATTAACTTCTCAGGTGCCGTACCTGAGCGGGTTAATTGACGCAGTTTGGCTGATCGCCATATCCCGTCATGGGTGCCAGGTATGCGATACCACCAGCACCCACAGGGTTAATCATATGCATTGATGGCACAGTAGTCACAGTCCTCTATCATAATCATGTTAATTCTATGCATTGGTGGCAGCAGCTTCACATCCCCAGTCTCCCTCCTTCTCCATTGTGCCAGTATTGCATCGATCCGGGTGCAAAAGTATCGATTCGTTATCAATAGTCTGATACCCAGTGAAACCCTACCAGCAGCTATGATTGTGGCTGAAGCTTGATTGAGACCCTGTGGAACCCATTTTTTTAGGCCACTTTCACACGGTCAATATATTTTAATCAGTATTTGTAAGCCAAAACCAGGAATGGGTCCAAAATTATAGAAGAGGCACAAATATTTCCATTACACTTCTCTGTAGGTTCCACTTTTAGTTTTGGCTTACAAATACTGACCAAATACTGACCGTGTGATAGACGCCTTATGGATCTGTCCATGTAGTAATATCATTGCCTTCATCTGGGTTTTAATCAGAGGTGTTGCCCATTTACCAGCAAGTGTTTGCACACCAATTGCTCAGCTAACTGCATATTACACTTCCCTGCAATTTTTGTAAACTGAGAAGAGATTTCTTGATTAGGAGATGGTATTCACTTCTAAGATGGTGAGATGCAAAGAGGCCCGAATACTCTCCAGTTTTACACTGTACCAGAAGTTCAGTCCTTTCCCATTACTAGTTGCCCAAATCTAACAGTCTAGACCTTGCTGGTAGAGTCTCTTGTCAAAACAGATTTCAATCACCTTTTGTCGTCAAGTCAGGCGACATAATTTATAGAGGAAACACCCGTTATGTACAGTTCACAGCCAAGTTTTTATGTCGAGGTTCACATTCTTCTGATCAGGCAACACAAGTATTAATTAATGACTGGTTATATACAGCAGTTTACTGTAGCTTCAAACTTTCCTGCCTGCACCACAAGGGACAAAACCCGTGAGCCATCTATCATCTGCAGTTGTTTGTCACTTTTAAGTCTCTTTGCTTTGTGTGCCTGCAAAAAAAGTGAAAGTGGTGTACCACGATATGTTTGGCATGAGTGCAATGCTGTTTACAACTATGTGTGTAAAGTACGCCGGCGGTTGCCTGGCATAGGCTACGACTTCTGCAAAAGGTCGGCCTCAATAACAGGGCGATCCACCACACCTGAGGGCTTAATTGACAGTTTGATGGATTGCATGCCCAGTTATTGAGGCTGGGTGCCAGGTATGCAATACCGCTGCCAGGATATATATATATATATATATATATATATATATATATATATATATATATTATCTATCTATAATTTTTGATGACAGCTGTTTGAAGAGGAGGGCACGCCGTATCAGCACTGCCTCCTCTTCACTGTTTAGATGCTGGCCGTAACGGGGGTAGTGGTGAGTAGGTGTAAATTACACCTCACTGCCCCATTCATTTCTATGGGAAGTATCGCTTCCACCATTGGTGGCAGTGAGGAGGGAGAGGCTTCCTCCTTCTCCACTGTGCTGCTGAGTAGAACATGCCACAAGCTGAGAGCCTAGTATCGTTAAATAGTAAAACCCAGTATTGGATCGATCCGGGTCTAAGAGTATTGATTGGGTATCAATACCTAGTGCAACTCTAAAATGCCCCATACCACTAACCAACCCTCCCCCCCCCCCCCATATATGTCATTAGGAGGAACTTATACTTCTGCAGTTCAAGGACAGTACATGAATACAGCCTGCTCGGGGGACCATTTCTGTACGATAAAGCAGATACTCTACACCAAGATACAGATTACCAGTAAGACATTTGTGCAACATTTAGGATTGTTAGGTTTACACAAAGCTAGAAGGCAAGTAACTCACTTACACGACTATCACTTTTGCAGTCCGCAACTTGAGGATCTGCAAAATAAGGATGCTGGCTTGCATTTGCATTTTTTGCTGACCTATTGACTTCAATGGGTCTGCAATTTGTGGACAAGCATAGGACACAGATCTGTGCACTTTCCACACAAGAGACTATGGGGCACATGTATTAAGACTGGTGTTTCAGACACCAGTCTTAAACCCCCAAGCACCGGCCTCTTCATGGCTCCTTCACCAGTTTTAAATGTAAGACAGCTTCCTAGCCATCTCACATTGAGACTTTTCTAAACCTGAAACAGGCATACAAAATGGTAAAGGGAGAAGTCACAGACTGCAGCGCAACAGCTAGTAGCACCGCAGGGTCATTAGATTGTGGGGTTCCAGCACCCTCATGGATCAGCTGTTCTCTGCAGCCTCCGGTGCTGGAAGCTCCATTCAAAGTGTAGTTGCCGTGCTGGGTTACTGCAGCTCTGCTCCCAAAGGGGGCTCCCTTTATTCAGGAGAGTCTACTTTAGGGCGCTTTCACAAAGGTTTTGGTGGCATGTGTGCATTGAAAGTGCCAGCTCTAAGTGTTAGCTGAAGGACTATAAAGTATGAAATACAAGCCTCTTTGCTACTGCCATTTTTGTTATTTAGGTGCTGTCTTCAGGACCATACCATGCTGGAGCCCTGGTGTTTTACATCTTTCACTATTGGAAAAGAAATGCCAGGGGGCAGTTTAGGTTTCTGTAAAAGCTAGGCAGCCTAGTCCTTGATTACTGTATGTGGAGTGTAGAAACTCCAGACCCAGTGTTGTACAAGTGGAGCATCACTGCATTTAATATCCGTTCTGCTTACCATCAAAGCTGCCTTTTTCTGCGGCCAGCTGTAATAACTGGTTGTAGGTCTCAATAGATGGCCGGTAAACAAACACTCCAGAGTTAAAGCAGTCAGGCCAGCCTGGGTCTGGGGCTGCAGACAGTTCTTCTCGCTCAAACAGGTCATCAATATTTTGTAAAACCTAAAAAAAAAAAATAAAAAAATAAAAAAAAAAAACACACACAAACACCCGCTTAAGATGAGCATCTACAGGTCTCCCCAGAGTCCCAATAAGTAGATCAGATTAGCCTTACCATTGTATCTGCATCCAGAAATACACATTTGGTATATTCTGTCAGCGTCCAGCAATGGAGTTTTGTTAATGTGACGCCAAGCTCTGGTCTCTCCATTAAAGCCAGATGAGCAGAATCCTCACTGTCCAGGACATCCACCACACGAACAACATCATAAACTTTGTCTAGTACTTTTCTGTAGAGAAAGTGGAAATAAGCGAGATGTTGGCACAGTCCTACCCATCACTCAGCGAACCCAACAGGACAACGCACCTCATGGAGTCCGAGACCTGAGGAGTTATGAGCACAACCAGCTTCTTTGAAGTATTTTTCTGAAGAGATGACCCCAGTACCAACGCTCCTTTCGCATAAGAGTCATTTGTGGCAAGAGTGACAAAAGCATGATCTAGAGGCGAAAAAGAAAATGCAATAAGTCAATTCAGTTTTGACCTCAGTTACTTAAAGTATGACTCCCACAAAAAATTTTCTCTGACCTGCAAGAAAGATACATGTAATCTGTAGTGAAGGTAATTTTCTTACCAGTGACTGTATTTATGAGCTATCCCCTTCTAATTGTAGCTGTGTCATGGACCAACTCTCTGATCTCCAACTGACACAGGATAGGAAGTCAGTTACTTCTCTATTCATTCCTATCAGACTCAGAGTGAGGCTCCCATAGGAATATATAGAGAAATAGACTTCCTGTCCACACATAAGATGCTGTGTCAGTTGGCGAGTGATTGCTGGTCACATAACACAGATGAGAAACATCAGGGAGATATAACTCACAAATACAGACACTGGTAAGAAAGTGACATTCACTACAGATTACATCATGTACCTTTCTAGCAAGTCAGAATAAATTTTTCTGCGGGAGTTCTTTAACTTATGTCCTTCCACATGCCATATCATCAGAATTTGGACTTAGATACCAAGGCCAAGTGCAGCATCATGATTCTCAATACAAAACAAACCCCAGACTCAAACCGGTATATGATGGGGTTACTTACCTTAAAGTTAGGCACATGAGGTATAAAAGGGGCTGTCCCAACCAAAGCAGAGTTCAGTTTCAAGTTTTAAAGTGTCCCCCCCCCCCCCCCCCCCCACACACTTTAAAAATCAACTACCAAAGTTATTCAACGAAGTCATGTGCGACTGAATAATTTACTTTGGGTCATTGGAGGCCATACATTCTAATACTGTACAGATCTCCTTACAGTATTATTCCAAAGTTTTGAACAAAGCAACTTCAGATGAAGCATCCCAAGCTCGCTTCGCTCAACACCAACTTTGACCTATCCTCATTATAGGTCACCAATATCAGATTGGCAGGGGTCTGACACCTGGCATTCCGGTCAGCTGTTTGCAGAGAAAGCGCTTGTAGGAGCACTACCTTCTCTTCTTCATTTACCTGCTCGCTGCAGCAATTGCAGTGGTGAGCAGGTGTAAGTTACTATGGCGTACCCATTTGCTTCTATGGGGCAGCTCTGTCCGTCCATCCCATAGAAGCAAGTGGGGACGCCACAGTTGTTGCAACTGCAGCAAACAGTGGAACTACAGGTAACCAGAGCAAAAGCAGATGCTTTCTCTTCAAACAGCTGATCGGTAGAGGTGCTGGGTGTTAGAGGCCCAATCTGATACGGAGGATCTATCCCGAGGATGGGTTATCAATAGTAAGAAAGTGGACAACATCTTTAACACTGTGTTCCACATTAATGGTGAGGGACCCCATTATTTGTGTCACACATGGCAACATTGGGGCCAACATGATTCCCTCCCTCTTGTGATGCAGTCAGCGTGGCAGTACTAAAGAGCAGTGATTGGTTACCGATAACAGTGTGTGCCATGCAGTGCATGCGCCATCTTCTATAGAGCCAGACCCGCTAAGCTGTCAGCACTGAACCAGTAACCACATAGAAGTATCAAAATCAACATGCATCGTGTAACCAACTCACTGTTCGAAAGACAATGTTAGAACAATACAGTAATGGATGAGCAGCTTTGTGCATGTGGGAAGAGTATGGATTCAAACAGGCAAACACTAAATACACATGAATTATTGTACATACATTTTTGCAGCCCTGCCAGAAGGCGTATAGGGAGTCACATCTGGGCCATGGAGCCTAGGACTGCTCCAAAGGCCTCTCTGCCACATCAATGGCACACTGTAGGTAGGAGGCCCTATTCCACTGCACTGATCGATCATTTGTGCCAATGGTCTACCAAGTCCTCCTATATACACTGCCAGTTAGGCCTGTAAATGCAATACCTGGGATTTTGTCACCTGCACTGCATTTGCCTTTTATGAGAATGAGATTTCAAAAGAAAACTTGTGGCAGCGCAGATACATGATCGGTCAGTCTTCAGTTATGAAGATTTTTAAAATCTTCAAGGTGAAGATTTTAGTTTTTTAACCCCACTAGACACTCAGGTGGCCACTTTTTTTTTGCAGACCTTTCCAACTGCCAGACAGCATTGTCATCTCCTGAATCATTGTACAAGAGCATCTGCAAAATCATTTTCCAGTGACTCATTGTAAGAGCACTGGCAGGCTCTCACTTCAATGTACTGTGAGGCTACCATAGATCCTGGTCAACCAGAAGCTGGTGCTGCCATTACCAGGCACAGTTGTAGATTCTGACCAATATCTGATCACTATATTACCTGCTTCCAAACACATTATCTTAAGGTGTACATTTCTTGTCATCTTCACTAGAAGCATGACAGCTGGTAAATGTTCTCTATTCATCACTAAATACAGGGACTTGTGAGATGACTAAACACGTCACCAATTACTAGCTTTTCTTTTCCAGCACACAGTGACTGCACCAGTATGTCCAGTGGATGATAGGTCAACTTTCATCAGCTGTCTGATGAGAGATGGGTTTGGAAGTCTGTCCACCCATGTTGGACCTTCAGATTAACAGTCCATTCACACATCCGGAAACGGGTCCGCAGCAGTTTTGCAGACCCATTCGGTGCGGTCCGCATCCGCACTTCCGGTCTGCGGCCCCGCCAAAAAAAATAAAAAATAAATACTATATGGAACATGTCCTATTCTTGTCCGGAGCCACGGACAAGAATAGGCATTTCTATAGTGCCAGCACATGGCTGGATCTGCAAAACACATGCGGACGTGTGAATGGACCCCAAGGGTCCATTCACACAGTCTGGGAAACAGGCCATGTGTCAGCAGCAGCTCCCATGACCTCATCATTGTAGTTTATGATAGTTCCTAACTGATTGTGGATCTATTGTACTGTACTCCTCTGAATACAGTGCAATAGATCCACAATCAGATAGGAACTGACTAATAAATTACAGTGATGCAGCCAGTTCAGGGGAGCTGCAGTTGACATCCTTTGTTTCTGGGATCAAGCGCAGTAGTGTGATTGTCCAACATAGGTGGACAAAGCTTCAAACCCATCTCGCTTCAGACAGCTTATTAAAGTTGACCCATTGGCCCCTGGTCACTCTACTGAACTCTAATAGAAAAGCTAGTAATTGATGACCACGTTTAGTCATCTCACAAGTCTCTTATGGTGATAAATACTGTAATGTGAATCAGCCCTAAGACTTGGGATAAGTTTGTTCAATTGCTGTAGAAGCAGTCAATCCATAGTCTGCATTCATTGCTCAGCTTATAACCTCAAATGTCAGAGCACTAAACAGAAGGGCTTGTTACCCCAACATAGCATACGTCAATCCATATTCCTTGAGGGATACACAGGCCTGGACGGCAGGCCATACTGTGTTCAGATAGGCCAACAGCTTATTCAGGCATGAGTTCATGGAGAACAGGCATTTACAGATTCAGCCAAGGGTAATAGTATCCAATTCATCTAGGAACAAGATCATTCCTATCTTCGTAACATCCAAGCATGCTGGGCCATTACTTAACTTGTCCCTGCACAAGAACATGAAGTAAAGCACACACGAGAAGACAAAGGCACACTGTGGACTCTTGGGTTCACCTACATTCTTTAGACTCTTCTGCCAAGAAACAGTTTATTAGAAGCCTTGTGCTTGAATGCCTACCAGAGAAAGAATCCTTTAAGAACCAAAACGGTTCAGATTCTAACACTCATGAACTTGTCTAAAGCCATCAAAATCCAAGCCACATTGGCTTAAGCAAAGGATGCAATTGTGGTGCTGGTTTACATCAGGCCTTGAAAACATACTATTTTAAGAGGAGTTATCCCCTGAAAAGCATTACCAGTCCTACAGCCAGGGGTAGGCGACCGCCTAGGGCGCCATCTGGAGGGGGGGGGGGGGGGGGGTTGTCCAACGGGTCTGGACCCCCCCCCCCCCAGAACCACTTTTTTTTAAAATTCCTCAGGGCCTCACCGCCAATCACCACAGGTGGTGCGGCCCTGGATCTAAGTGCAGTCGGCGTGTGGGGGCAGTAGGAGATGAGCGCCTCCATTGTGGAAGCGCTCATCTCTATATTCATCTGTATCGCCGTCCTCAGGACAGCGATACAGATGCCTGTGCTGCGGCAGTGGAGGGAGAGGCGTCTCCCTTCCCTGTTCTTCTGATAGGCTTCAGGCACTAATGGCTGCGGCCTATCAGAGGCCAACTCAGGCAGCGCGATGACAATCGCGCCGCCTGAGCCAGGCAGTACACAGCACGGGACACAGGCCGGAAGAGGCCTGCACCTCATCGCTGCTGATGGAGGTAAGCATTAGTGTTTATTCTCACTGGCCCATTTACTGGGGCACAGCTGGACTATGGGGCATCTGGTGGCACTATAAGGGAGGGGAGCACTATGAGGGCTCTAAAGAGGCCTTTTTTGTTGGCACATTATGGGGGCACTATGGCATCTGGTGGCAATAAGGGGTCATTTTTTTTATAGGCACATGGGAGACACTATAGGGGAGAGCGGCACTATGGGGCATCTGGTGGCATTATTTGGGGCAGTATGGGGGAGTGGAGCACTATAGGGGCATTTTATACTGGCATACATTATGGGGACATTAGCTCAACTGCAGGCACTAAGCAGGGGTATTTCTTCTTCTGTCATATTACAAGGTGAATTATTACTACTTGGGGGTATTATGGTGGTGAGCTTTACTACTACTGGGGGCTATGGGGAACACGATGTCTAGTATGGACACTATGGGGGCATTACTATTAAGTGTGCTCTGGCAGATAATTATTTCTATTGGTGGGATTTTGGGGAGCACTGTTACTTTGGGGGGCACCCTGGCACAGTATCAATTTAGCACATTTTTGGGGGACATTATCTTTATACTATTAGTGTCCGGACGAAGTTATTTTTTAGGGGACTCTGTGCCAATAATTGTTGCAGGGGGCACTATCTGTGTGGTAGTTGTATTTTTCAGGGGACAGTTTCTGCAGTATAGTATTAGGGGGCACAGTATTGGGGTGGCAGGATGAGGTGTTCAGAAGATGTGAAGATGATGGAAATGTGGGAAACTAGTCTGTTTGTATCTCTGCAGATACGAGAGATGGCTGAAAAATCTTCATGGCGGTCTGGTCCGAATGGAGAAGATGAGGAAAGAGAACGTCTACAAAGGTGACATCACTGGATGTAAGAGGTATGGGGCGCTATGTAGGAGAGTAGATGATCCAGCTCCTCCCCCTGCCATTTGCAGAAGGAGGATTCAGAGCTGGGTGAGGACAGCCAAGGGGGGCAGCACGTGTGGGGGTGGCAGATGGTGGTGTGGAACCACAGGCCTTGAGCAGGATCTGAGGAGAGGGAAGGAGCTTCCTTGCTGCAGCCTGCTGTTGTCTATTGTATAATGTGAGGCAGGCAGTGCAGCCAGGACACGTCCTCCCCTCTGTATGATGTGTACAGGCGGGACACTATCATTTCAGCTGTACAGTGTTTGCTGGGAGTGGCGTATTATATTGAGGGGCTTATAATAATGGGCGGGGCGAATTGGGGGGGGCATTTGACTACTTTGCCTAGGGCACCAAACTGCCTAGTCCCGGCACTGCCTACAGCTTTCTATTCAGGAGACATGGTATCCAAAACAGCATCTGGCCACTGTCTGCACTACATGAGCTTTTCAGGGCATCCAGCAGCTCCCCTGCCCTACTCACTCAACATCTTTCCCCCCATCGAGAATCTCTGGGACTGAATGGGGAAACTGATCTCCCATGCACATAAGCAGTCAACCACCTTGGCGGACCTACAAGGCCAAGTTGAAAGAGCTTGGAATGTCATACCACAGGAGGATAACCAGCATCTGTATGACCACTACCAGGGTGGAAGCCTGTATCACAAGGGAACATGTCACCCACCATTAATGTGACCCTGCCTCAACATATACAGTGCCTTGCGAAAGTATTTGGCCCCTGGAACTTGTCAACCTTTTGCCACATTTCAGGCTTCAAACAAAAACATAACATTTTAAATTTGTAGTGAAGAATCAACAAGTGGGTCACAATTGTGAAGTGGAACGAAATTTATTGGATCATTTAAACTTTTGTAATAAAACTGAAGTGGGGTGTGCAAAATTTGGCCTATTTACTTTAGAAAGCTCACTCCAGAAGTTGATTGAGGATCTCTGAATGATCCAATGTTGTCCTAAATGACTGATGAAGAGAAATCCACCTGTGTATAATGAAGTCTCCATATAAATGCACTTGCTCTGTGATAGTCTCAGGGTTCTGCATCATGAAGACCAAGGAACACACCAGGCAGGTCCGTGATACTGTTGTGGAGAAGTTTAAAGCTGGATTTGGATACCAAAAGATTTCCCAAGCTTTAAACATCCCAAGGAGCACTGTGCAAGTGATCATATTGAAATCGAAGGAGTATCAGACCACTGCAAATCTACCAAGATCCGGCCGTCCCTCTAAGCTTTCATCTCAAACAAGGAGAAGACTGATCAGAGATGCAGCCAAGAGGCTCATGATCACTCTGGATGAACTGCAGAGATCTACAGCTGAGGTAGGAGAGTCTGTCCATAGGACAACAATCAGTCGAACACTTCACAAATCTGGCCTTTATGGAAGTGGCAAGAAGAAAGCCATTTCTCAAAGATATCCATAAAAAGTCTGGTTTAGTTTGCCACAAGCCACCTGGGAGACACACCAAACATGTGGAAGAAGGTGCTCTGGTCAGATGAAACCAAAAGCCAACTTTTTGGAAACAATGCAAAACAATGTTTGGTGTAAAAGCAACACAGCTCATCACCCTGAACACACTATTCCCACTGACAAACATGGTGGTGGCAGCATCATGGTTTGGGCCTGCTTTTCATCAGCAGGGACAGGGAAGATGGTTAAAATTGATGGGAAGATGGATGGAGCCAAATACAGGACCATTCTGGATGAAAACCTGTTGGAGTCTGCAAAAGACCTGAGACTAGGATGGAGATTTATCTTCCAACAAGACAATGATCCCAAACAAAGCAAAATCTACATGGAATGGTTCAAAAATAAACGTATCCAGGTCTTAGAATGGCCAAGTCAAAGTCCAGACCTGAATCCAATTGAGAATATGTGAAAAGAGCTGAAAACTACTGTTCACAAACGCTCTCCATCCAACCTCAAAGCTGTTTTGCAAGGAAGAATGGGCAAGAATTTCAGTCTCTAGATGTGCAAAACTGATAGAGACATACCTCAAGCGACTTGCAGCTGTAATCGCAGCAAAAGGTGGTCCAACAAAGTATTAATGCAAGGGGGCCGAATAATTTTGCACGCCTCACTTTTTGTAATAAAAAAACTGAAACGTTTAAATGAACCAATAAATTTCATTCCACTTCACAATTGTGACCCACTTGTTGTTGATTCTTCACCAAAAATGTAAAATGTTATTTTTGTTTGAAGCCCGAAATATGGCAAAAGGTTGAAAAGTTTCAGGGGGCCGAATACTTTCGCAAGGCACTGTACCTTGTTGAAGAACCCAAAATAAAGGATGCTCCACCTTGGCTGTGTGATTAGGGACCAAGCACCACTTGCAGTTTGTACTTTGTCAGTTGCAGCTCAATAGCATTACATTTCTCAGGTGTCTAGTCATTTTCTGGTAGTGTACATGCAATAAAAATATTGTTCTTTATCAATTAGATTTTCCTCTTTGGCAGTGCCCCCTGATGTTTATTCTTCTGGTCCAGCTTCTGCATTCAGTAATGGACTACTCCCTTCCACCTCAGTCCTGATGTAGTGATAAAGCTAATTGCAATACTTCCTAGGAGATGCAGGTGCTTTATGATCTGCCACTGAGCAACTACTGACCTCCAGATAAGAGGAAAAACCTCATTACACTATGATCTTCTCAATAACTTTCAAGAAGGCTGGTTCTCAAAAGACCCATAACATTATAGCCACAATCAGGGGCCTATATACTGTATATGAAATGGGGTTACCTGTGCTTGATGCCACCGCCTTTGTCCACAACTGGATCAGAGAGCCAACTTTGCACAAATATGTTAGTCTCAGGGGATCTTGACCCTGCTACCAATTTGGCCCGTTGTGCACCTGAACCCACATTCAAACTCCAGTTTCCCCACAAAACCTCTAAATGCCTATAAAAACTCCAAAACCACCAAATAACAAATCTGCCACCAAAAAGGACCCATTTTCAGCTACTGATTTTTTTTCTGTGAATTTTAAACTGTTAATATACTCTTAGGGGATAATGAAGGCAACACCACCTCTGGACAGTTCATCCACCATTGCCAGCCAATACCTATATTTAGGGATGAGCGAATTGACGTCAGATATTAGGAGCTCTGTACAGTATTAGAATGTATTGGCTCCAATGAGCTGACGTTATTACTTCGAGGTCTTGAGACTGTAATAACATCAGGAATTACTGTTAACATTGATACTGAACTCAGACTCAGTACCAAGTTCAATAAAGGTTTTTACAGTAATTCATGAAATTACACGTAGTCTCGTAAGACTTCAAAGTAATAACTGGCTCATTGGAGCCAATACATTCTAATACTGTATGGAGCTCCAGCTCTGTACAGTGTTACAATTAAGTTTTATGCAAACTGACTTTGGATGAAGCTTTTTCTGGGCTTTTTCTTACCATCAAGTCAGTAATCAGACTACTAGGATAAAACTTGAACCATATTTATTGAAATACAATCTCTTAAATGTTCCAAATTCCTTTAGGTACGCAGTGCACTTTGCCACCATTTTAAGAAATCTAGGAACGTTCTCAGAAAAAAGTTAGAAAAGCTATATACTGTATTTCTCGCTTTAGAATACACTTTCCCCCCAAAAGCATGTGAGAATGGCAGTGTGTCTTATGGTGCAAACGCTAATGGAAGCAGTCATTAGTATGCAGGAGGCACAGGGAGTAGTGAGTGAAACGCTGTGCTGTGTTGCTGTACTCACCCTCTCTGGTCTTCTTCCAGGCGCCGCACTACAGTCATGGCCAAAAGTTTTGAGAATGATACAAATATTAATTTTTACAAAGTCTACTGCTTCAGTTTTTATAATGGCAATTTGCATATACTCCAGAATGTTATAAAGAGTGATCAGCTTAACAGCAATTACTTGCAAAGTCAATATTTGCCTAGAAAATGAACTTTATCCCCCAAAACACACTTCAACATCATTGCAGCCCTGCCTTAAAAGGACCAGCTAACATCGTTTCAGTGATTGCTCCATTAACACAGGTGTGGGTGTTGATGAGGACAGGGCTGGAGATCAATCTGTCATGATTAAGTAAGAATGACACCACTGGACACTTTAAAAGGAGGCTGGTGCTCTTCTGTTAACCATGGTTATCTCTAAAGAAACACATGCAGTCATCATTGCACTGCACAAAAATGGCCTAACAGGGAAGAGTATCGCAGCTAGAAAGATTGCACCTCAGTCAACAATCTATCGCATCATCAAGAACTTCAAGGAGAGAGGTTCCATTGTTGCCAAAAAGGCTCCAGGGCGCCCAAGAAAGACCAGCAAGCGCCAGGACTGTCTCTTAAAAAAGTGTTTCAGCTGCGGGATCGGGCTACCAGCAGTGCAGAGCTTGCTCAGGAATGGCAGCAGGCAGGTGTGAGTGCATCTGCACGCACTATGGGGCGGAGACTCTTGGGAGCAAGGCCTGGTCTCAAGGAGGGCAGCAAAGAAGCCACTTCTCTCCAGAAAAAAAAAAAAAAAAAAAAAAAAAAAACCAGGGACAGACTGATATTCTGCAAAAGGTACAGGGAGTGGACTGCTGAGGACTGGGGTAAAGTCATTTTCTCTGATGAATCCCCTTTGTTTGGGACATCTGGAAAACAGCTTATTCGGAGAAGATGAGGTGAGCGCTACCACCAGTCTTGTCTCATGCCAACTGTAAAGCATCCTGAAACCATTCATGTGTGGGGTTGCTTCTCAGCCAAGGAAATCGGCTCTCAGTCTTGCCTAAAAACACAGCCATGAATAAAAGAATGGTACCAGAATGTCCTCCGAGAGCAACTTCTCCCAACCGTCCAAGAGCAGTTTGGCGATCAACAATGCCTTTTTCAGCATGATGGAGCACCTTGCCATAAAGCAAAGGTGATAACTAAATGGCTCAGGGAACAAAACAGAGATTTTGGGTCCATGGCCTGGAAACTCCCCAGATCTTAATCCCATTGAGAACTTGTGGTCAATCAAGAGACGGGTGGACAAACAAAAACCTACAAATTCTGACAAAATGCAAGCATTGATTGTGCAAGAATGGACTGCTATCAGTCAGGATTTGGTCCAGAAGTTGATTGAGAGCATGCCAGGGAGAATTGCAGAGGTCCTGAAGAAGAAGGGTCAACACTGCAAATATTGACTTGCTGCATTAACTCATTCTGTCAATATAAGCTTTTGTTACTCATAATATGATTGCAATTATATTTCTGTATGTGATAAAAACATCTGACAAACACACATAAAAACCAGAGGGCAGCAGATCATGTGAAAATATAATATTTGTGTCTCTCAAAACTTTTGGCCATGACTGTAGACATGTTCTGACTGCGTACAGCATCAGGACACAGTACATGTAGGCACACACTGACCTGATGTTGTAGGTCAGTTCACAAAGCAGCACAGCCAAGATGAAACATCCCATGCCATCAGGAAGGATTCATGAAAAGGAAATTACCACAAGTCAGTTTTTCCCTTTCATCCTCCACGACAGCATTACTGTGAGATATAGCAGAGATAGTGTGGGACAATAGCTTGTCCCACTTAGAATTCTAAAATCTTAGAATTTTCCTACCAAACACTACATCCTGACTGGAGCTAGTGTCAACCCTATAATGTCTAATAAAAGTGTGAGGGCTAGACCAGGTGGCAGCCCTGCAAATTTGCTCAAGAGAAGCATCAGCTCTTTAAGCCCAAGACGTGGAAATGGAACGGGTAGAATGGGCCTTAAGCGTTTTCAGAGGAGAAAGATGTAATACTTAGTAAGCATCAGAAATGGCTGCTTTAACCCAACTAGCTAGGAAACCTTTAGACACTTTAGGACCTTTGTTACCTGCATACTGGGGGGGGGGGGGGGGGGGGGGGAAGAAACCAACCATATTACTTACCGGTAATTTCCTTTTCTTGAATCCTCCATGACTGTATACAATGAGAGATGACCCGCCTCCAACCAGGTAGGGGCAGGAAGAATAAATTTGATCCTCCTCTGGCTCCTCCTCAGTGTCTTACTGGACCAACAGCATAGAGGGTCTATTCATGCATATAAACACTTTCATTCACACCTTACTTAACCTATGTGCAATCCAAACCAAAGTGAGATTACATAACTATAATCTAGAGGATTATGTGAGAGCATGTGAAGGTACACACACTATAGTTACTTGTATCAATCCTATAGTGTTTTATGAAGGTATGGGGGCTAGACCATGTTGCTGCCTTACATATTTGCTCCATAGTTGCGTTAGCTCTTTCTGCCCAAGATGTAGAGACCGATCTTGTGGAGTGCACCCTCAACCCTTGGGGAGGTTCCAATCCTGAAGATTTGTATGTCTCAAAAAGTCGTTTTTATCCATCTTGCAATGGAATCTTTAGTAGCTCTATGACCTATGTAAGCACCCATAAATTGGAAAATAAGAAATCTGTTTTTCTAAAGGATTGAGAAGCGTCCAAGTAGTGTAAAATAGCCCTATGTACATCTAGGTTATGAAAATGCATTTCTCCCTCATTTTTTGGATCTTGTTTATTGAAGTTTGATACTTCTTTAGGAAGAAAAGAATCTTCTAATTTGAAAACTAGCCCATCTGGAAGGATTGTACAAAAAGGTTCTACTATTTTCAGAGCCTGGATTTCACCTCTCTGCGGGCAGATGTAATGGCCACTAAAAACTAAGTTTTTATGGTAAGGAATTTTAGAGAAATTTCCGATATAGGTTCAAACGGTACTGTTAAACCAGAAAGTACTATATTCAGGTCCCATGGAGGTACTTTAGACTTAATCAAGGGCCTCAAGCAGTCGGCTCCTTTCAGAAATCGAACGATCCACGGGTGATCGGCTATCTTCTTATCAAATACTGAGCTTAGGGCGGAAATATGGACTCAATGTATTAAGACAAACCCTTTTCAAAACCGGCCTCTAAAAATCCTAAGGCCTCATTCACACATCCGTATGTGTCCGCATCAGTTTCCGCAATTGCGGACAATTATGCGGATCCATTCGATGGATGGATCCTTTCAATGGGTCATTTCAACAGGGGAAACCAAGATTTCCTGGGCCAAAGGGGTGCTATAAGAATCACATAGGCCCTGTCTTGGCAAATCTTTAATACTCCGCAGATTAACTGCAGAGAGAATGCATATGCTACATGGAAATCCCATACTCTTGATAGCGCGTCTACTCCCATATTCATGTCATAGGGATTCAGAGAGAAGAAATTTTTTAATTTTGTATTTTTCCCTGAGGTGAACAGATCAACCTGAGGCAGACCCCACCTTTCTACTATCTGGAGGAAGACCTTTTTTTGTTTTTGTTTTAGACTCTATTCGATAGATTTTCTGCTTAGAAAAATCAGCCTTTGTATTTAGAGACCCTTTTAGATGTACAGCATTTAAGGACATCAGATGTTTTTTCTGCCCAAAAAGATATTTTTTCTGCTACTTGTCCTAAGTCCATGCTTTTTGTTCCCCCCTGATTTAAGTAGGCCACCACAGTAGTGTTGTCTGACCTTACGTGGACATCCCTTCCTACAATTTTTTGGGACACTGCCTTTAATGATTCCCAGACTGCTAGAAGTTCCCTCATGTTTGAGGATAGGGACGCCTGATGACTGGACCATTTCCCCTTGAACCAAAAGGCTCCCCATCCCCACTTGCAAGGGACCCGGATTCCAGGGGACTCCTTCCTGTAAATGAGCTGCACTCAACCACCACCGCAGGGATTGTGTTACCTGGGGAGTTATTGAAATTCTCATCTAAGGAGTCTTGAGTCCTGTCCCAGCTCTTCAATATCCACAAGTGGAATTGGGCCCATTTCACTGCAGGTATGCAGGAGGTCAGAGTACCCAACAGGCTCATGGCTTCCCTGACTGGACAAAAAAAAAAAAAAAAAAAAAAAAACCACACCACCTCCTGTCAAAAGATTTATTGTGGACTTTATGGTTTCCATTTTGAATTTTTCGTACCTTATAAACCTGTTTAGTTTTTTTAGGTTTATTATAAGGTGAAATTTTCTGTTCGGTTTTCTTACCAAAAACGTGGAATATCCTGTTCCTTGTTGATGTAGGGGGAACTGGAACTATGACCTTTTGACTCAGTAAATCTCTAATCCTTCTTTCCAGATTTTCCTGTAAAATGGTTTTGATTTTTGGACTGGGGTGACTGAAGACATCCTTTGGAGGAGGAAAACAGATATCATAACCTTTTGATATTAAATTACCCAGGGATTTTCCGTAATCTCTTCCCAAGAATGTAAAAACATTTTCAGTCTTCCCCCTACGAATGGCCTGGCGTCATTGCTTTGAAGTTTCTGTACTTTTGGGGGTGAACAGAAAACCTCTTCCTCTACTACTCTTGGTTTTTATCTCTTGACCATTGTCCCAGCCTGTCTGATCTTTTAGCCTGAAAAGAACCGCCTTTTTTGGCTTTACGAAAGGGAAACTCTTTTATATGTCTCTCTAGGAAAATACTTGAGTCTGCAGCTTTTTCTAGAATGGCTTCTAAATCCTGCCCGAATAAGCTTCCATGAAATGGGAGAGCACCATCCTAACTGACTCTGCAGTAGAATCTGATAAGAAATTGACCGCCTTCAGCAACAAGGACAAGATGTTAGTAATGTTTCATCCTCACTATCAAACGGAAGTCTACACCTCATTGTTTTGGGTATAAACAGCTTCCTATCTGGAGCTTTCCACTCCCTTTTTTAGAAGGTCATGCATGTTTTTGTGGACTGGAAACACTTTTCTTTCTTTGTTCCAGTCCACTGAACATTTGGTCCTGGACTGACCTCTAAGCCTCATCTGATAGGTTCATCGTAGCCCAAACTGCCTTTATTAACTCCTTCGTGTCAGAGGAGAAAAGAAAGCTTTTAAATTCAGTATCAGATCCAGAAGAATCTACTGACGCCAGAGACAGAGTCTGACTCATGGTCCAAATCTGAAGAACAGGAATCTGAACCAGTCCTCTGCTCTCTATGCTTTGAGATAGGACAGGACACAGGAATTTTGGCAAGTGCTGAATGCATTTCCTCTTTTATGACGTCCCCGAGTTCCTCCCTCATAGAAGGGACCAGATCCTTAGCCATATTGGCTGTACACTTTTTACATAATTTAAGTCCACCTGAGGAACTCCACTTGTTAACTAGTTGAAGGAACACCTCCTCTTAAGCTCCATTCGCCTGCTTTCAGTTGGAAGCGACTTAAATAGCCTGCTTCCAAGTTTAATTTCCCTTTTAAATGCACCGCTGACAGGGATTTTATATTTTTTTCTGCCCAGGAAACAATCTTGTTTGATACCTGGTTTAATTTTTTGCTTCTGGTGCCCCCCTGGCGATTTAGATAGGCAACCACTGTCTTGCTGTCTGATCTTATCTGAAGGTCTAGGTTTGGTTTGAGAACAGATATAGCTTCCCAGACCGCCTGTAGTTCTCTCAAATTTGAGGACATTACAGTCTGTGCTGCTGACCACGAGAATAGAGATTAGAGCAATGCGCTCCCCATCCCCAAGAACTTGCATCTGTTGTAACAATCAACAGGTTTCTGGAATCCCAAGGGACCCCCTTCTGAAGAGGACTCAAATCCAGCCACCACTGAAGAGCGTGCTTTACCAAGAGAGGAACAGACATCTGGGACTCTAAGTTCCAACTCTCCAGGATCCAATTCTGGAGGACACAAGTATGAACATCTCTTGTTTACTAACATCCTTAAGTTAGTCTCTAATGGATGGTATGAGGTCTTCAGCGATATTTCCCGTATTTTTTTTTTTTTTTTTTTTTTACAAAGTTTAGTACAAGACTCAGGTAGTTTAATGCCACAAACACACTCCTAATATTAGGAGTGGATTTAGGCTTTTGCACACTCTAAGACTTCATACATAAGGGAATAGAGAAAAAAAAAACAAATGTGAATAGCCAAACAGGGACAACATTAACAGCCCAGCACCTCTTTGCTCACTCATGTTTGAGAAATTTTAATAGCAAATAGGCACATATAGAAGGGGCTCTACCTTTAGACCTCAGATCAGAGAGCGACTTCCACCTTGATCCCACGCCTCTCCATCCCCAAACGATATGCGTTCCACCGTGGAACACATAGCCCGCATCCGGGCCCAACTTCCGGTTCCAGCCGACGTGCGTTCCATCCTGGAACGCACGCTGGTGTTCCACGCTTCGGACACAGATTCTGCCAGAGCCGAACATATTGGATGGCAGCAGGGGGCACACAGGGCTGGAGGGAACCAGTAAGTGCCCGTCTCTCCACATGACTACTCCCGGGACGGCACACATCAGGGGAGGAAGGAGCTGCAAGGTACAGTCATACCAGTGATAGGCAGTCTCGGCTCCCCATGTGGTTGACAGGCAGAATTTTGTTAAAAAAAAAAAAAAAAAAAAAAAACCACAACCCACACACCGCACACTGACTGCCTGCTGACTCTGGATCAATCCCTCAGTTGCAGGACCCACAGCATTGCCATGAGAGAAAACGACCTGTCCCCACCTGGAGTGACAGGAAGACCCTGAAGGATGGCTGAAGGAGGGTCAAATTTATTCTTCCTGTCCCTACCTGGTTGGAAGCAGGTCTCTCTCATGGTAATGCCATCGTGGAGGATGAAAGGGAAAGAGTTGCTTACTCCCAGACAAAACTTTTAGGCCTCAGGATAACTTGTATTTTCGGTCTGTGTCTGATCTGTTTTTGCAGATCGCACTTAGACCCATTCGTTTCTATGGGGCCACAAAAACGTGGAGAGCACATGGATGATAGGGCCAGGCAATGTAAATGTCATCATGGTCCCACGTTTACATCACATATGAACACGGGACCAACACAGATGCCTTCAGCTGCCAAGTGCACATGTAACAGGTCAGCCAGTTGCTAACCGATGCCCTTTTAGCTGGAGTCAATACATTTCAACCAACTCCATAGCCCTGGTTTGGTCCATGTTCTGCCTCTTCCCATCTTTGGCAAGAATACAGATAAGAGTATTCCCATCTCAAAGTGATTGGATATTGTTAAACTATGCAATTACTTTATGGCCAGTAGAGGGTGCTACAGCACAGATACAGCACCAATACCCTTTCACCATTTTCTTCTGCAACTGACCCCACATTATACAAGGAACTGCAGGATGACGCCATTCACTGAGTGGAGCTCTGAACTAGGGCTGGGCGATTAATCAAATTAATTCAATTAATTCGCCAATTCAAAGCCTAACGATTTTATTTTTAAGGAAAGTCGTGAATTCGATTTTCCTAAAATGGCGCCTGCCACACTGTACTGGCCTGTGTCCCTCCTTCGTGGCCCCGCCCCCCAGCAGGCAGCTCTCTGGCCCACGCTCAGTGTGTGGAGCTCTGGACATGGCAGCCGAGCAGCAGCAATTCTACCTGCTTCTCCAGAACCTACTGAGCCCCGACAATGGCACCAGGAAGCAGGCCGAGGTGAGCCGGGCCGGGGGAGGATGTGTGCAGTCGTGCGGTTCCTGTGCTAGTCCCCGTATCCTCCAGTCCCAGACGTGGCCCACATGTTAGAGAGCAGTGCTCCCCATCTGCTCCGCCCGACACGGGCTCCTTCCCAGCCCCCTCATCAGCCTATTCCACAGCACCGTCCACTCTCACAGGAAGCCAATTAACCTTGTGCAAGTTAATAAAAGGGTTAATTTCACATTCCCTGGTGGCACTCAACTGTCTTTTTATATTTTTAATAACATAAGATAGATTGAGAATCGTCCAAAATTAAAAAAAAAGAAAAAGAAAAAACAGTTTTGGGCCATATCGCCCAGCTCTACTCTGAACATAGGGTGGCCAGGGAAAGACTGAGGGGTTTTAGCCCCTTCATTCTCAGGACTGGTGGGGACGTCAGCGGTAGGACCTCTACTGCTGATAGAATTCTAGCGACATACCATCACTTCAGAAGATAGGAATGAATCACATCCCAATCCTGTAACAATTAGGTGGTCCTGTATTCCTCCAAACAAGATACACTACTACATGTTCATCTTGAAGTAGGAGAAAACCAGGGCCCTGGAGCAGGGAAGCCAGTGCCGATATGTGCAGAGCAGTTACCCTGTACAAGTCACACACTGGCAAGGGTGGCATTACAGCTTGTTTAGTCTAATCTCCTGCTCAGTCACAAAAATACCAGGCTGTAAATAGTTTTTAGTAGGACTATAAAGCCCTCAGATACTTGCAGAGTTATGACCTACATCTGCATTCCTTCACTAGTGCACATTTTCCTGGAACAGACCATTATTTATTCAGAGTAACAGGCTTACCTGCTCACTTGAAAGGCTGTGTGAATGCCAGCCAAGAGGCGCCAGTCCGCTGAACACATACTATATTATAGGGGACATCATACTGACGTGCAGACAATGATCAGAAGAATAAGGCCTCATGCACTCGGCCGCATCAGTTTTTTGTGGTCCGCAAATCAGATCCACAAGCCAGACACCGGCCATGAGCCGCCGGCATTTTCACTTCTGCTGGTCCCGCACTGTTTCAAATGCCTATTCTTGTCCACAAAATGGACAGTAGGACATGTTCTTGTGGGGCAGTGGAGGATGAATACAGATTGAAATTAATGGGTCCATGTCCAATCTGCAAAAAGTGTTGATTGAATTGAGAGCAAAACTACAGTCGCGTGCATGAGGCCTTAAGGGCAGGGACAGAGTGATGGATAGAAATGGATTTCCAATCTCACGCTAGACAAACATAACACGTGGACGCACATGAATCCAGACCAATACATCCGAAAGTACGACACTACTCAGAACCTGGCGGCTGTCCAGAGCCTGGCATCTCCTGGCAGCACTGAGGACCTGATGTTGCCAAACAGCAATAAAACACCATCGCTTCCAAGTCAGTAGTTGTCCCAATATCAAGACCCCCAGAACGAAGGCAATCTTATCAGTCATCCCTGCCATGTATGCAGACTACAGTCATGGCCAAAAGTTTTGAGAATGACACAAATATTATATTTTCACATGATCTGCTGCCCTCTGGTTTTTATGTGTGTTTGTCAGATGTTTTTATCACATACAGAAATATAATTGCAATCATATTATGAGTAACAAAAGCTTATATTGACAGTTAGAATGAGTTAATGCAGCAAGTCAATATTTGCAGTGTTGACCCTTCTTCTTCAGGACCTCTGCAATTCTCCCTGGCATGCTCTCAATCAACTTCTGGACCAAATCCTGACTGATAGCAGTCCATTCTTGCATTTTGTCAGAATTTGTAGGTTTTTGTTTGTCCACCCGTCTCTTGATGATTGACCACAAGTTCTCAATGGGATTAAGATCTGGGGAGTTTCCAGGCCATGGACCCAAAATCTCTATGTTTTGTTCCCTGAGCCATTTAGTTATCACCTTTGCTTTATGGCAAGGTGCTCCATCATGCTGGAAAAGCATTGTTGATCGCCAAACTGCTCTTGGACAGTTGGGAGAAGTTGCTCTCGGAGGACATTCTGGTACCATTCTTTATTCTGGAGTATATGCAAATTGCCATTATAAAAACTGAAGCAGTAGACTTTGTAAAAATTAATATTTGTATCATTCTCAAAACTTTTGGCCATGACTGTAAATGCAGCCCTCACTGATGGGCAATTATTGGGAAGGTTTATTCTGTTTCTGATTGTCTGAGAGCGCTCTGTGTAAAAGGACATTGGGGCTCATTCACAGCCATTCTGTGCATTGGGGGGGGGGGGGGGGGGGGGGCGCAATTGTCCTTTGGGTTTTGCTGCTTTTCCATGCCAAAATCTGCATGTCGTAAATGTAGCACATTTGCAGGGGACATCTCTGTAAGGTATGGGTGGATGGAGATGTTCTCTCTTCTGGTCAGTGGAGGAGAACTGATCCCTCAAGCCCTAATGAGGATCATAGATGGGGGTTGTCCTGGTCAGACCGTCACTTTAGACAATTTGACATAAGCTTTCTGTATTAGGACATGATGGTTGATGTACAGTCATGGCCAGAAGTTTTGAGAATGATACAAATAATAATTTTTACAAAGTCTACTGCTTCAGATTTTATAATGGCAATTTGCATATACTCCAGAATGTTATAAAGAGTGATCAACTTAACAGCAATTACTTGCAAAGTCAATATTTGCCTAGAAAATGAACTTTATCCCCCAAAACACATTTCAACATCATTGCAGCCCTGCCTTAAAAGGACCAGCTAACATCGTTTCAGTGATTGCTCCATTAACACAGGTGTGGGTGTTGATGAGGACAGGGCTGGAGATCAATCTGTCATGATTAAGTAAGAATGACACCACTGGATACTTTAAAAGGAGGCTGGTGCTTGGCATCATTGTTAATCTTCTGTTAACCATGGTTATCTCTAAAGAAACACGTGCAGTCATCATTGCACTGCACAAAAATGGCCTAACAGGGAAGAGTATCGCAGCTAGAAAGATTGCACCTGAGTCAACAATCTATCGCATCATCAAGAACTTCAAGGAGAGAGGTTCCATTGTTGCCAAAAAGGCTCCAGGGCGCCCAAGAAAGACCAGCAAGCGCCAGGACCGTCTCTTAAAAGTGTTTCAGCTGCAGGATCGGGCTACCAGCAGTGCAGAGCTTGCTCAGGAATGGCAGCAGGCAGGTGTGAGTGCATCTGCACGCACTGTGAGGCGGAGACTCTTGGAGCAAGGCCTGGTCTCAAGGAGGCCAGCAAAGAAGCCACTTCTCTCCAGAAAAAAACATCAGGGACAGACTGATATTCTGCAAAAGTACAGGGAGTGGACTGCTGAGGACTGGGGTAAAGTAATTTTCTCTGATGAATCCCCTTTTCGATTGTTTGGGACATCTGGAAAACAGCTTATTCGGAGAAGACGAGGTGAGCGCTACCACCAGTCTTGTCTCATGCCAACTATAAAGCATCCTGAAACCATTCATGTGTGGGGTTGCTTCTCAACCAAGGGAATCGGCTCTCTCACAGTCTTGCCTAAAAACACAGCCATGAATAAAGAATGGTACCAGAATGTCCTCCGAGAGCAACTTCTCCCAACCGTCCAAGAGCAGTTTGGCGATCAACAATGCCTTTTCCAGCATGATGGAGCACCTTGCCATAAAGCAAAGGTGATAACTAAATGGCTCAGGGAACAAAACAGAGATTTTGGGTCCATGGCCTGGAAACTCCCCAGATCTTAATCCCATTGAGAACTTGTGGTCAATCATCAAGAGACGGGTGGACAAACAAAAACCTACAAATTCTGACAAAATGCAAGCATTGATTGTGCAAGAATGGACTGCTATCAGTCAGGATTTGGTCCAGAAGTTGATTGAGAGCATGCCAGGGAGAATTGCAGAGGTCCTGAAGAAGAAGGGTCAACACTGCAAATATTGACTTGCTGCATTAACTCATTCTAACTGTCAATATAAGCTTTTGTTACTCATAATATGATTGCAATTATATTTCTGTATGTGATAAAAACATCTGACAAACACACATAAAAACCAGAGGGCAGTAGATCATGTGAAAATATAATATTTGTGTCATTCTCAAAACTTTTGGCCATGACTGTACATACACGCTGTAGGGCAGGGGTGGGAAACCTTTACTGCCGAGAGCCATTTGGATATTTGTAACATTGTTTGGGGACCATACAAGATTCTTAACTTAAAATTTGACGGCTATATGCTGTATTTCTGCAGCAAAAATTGTGCCTGCGCTATATTTTACAAATAGTACAGGTGCTATTTTGACCACATAGCAGAGAACGCTATACATTTAGTTCTTTATTTGGCATTAATGGCAGCCAAGCTAAACCCAGATTACACCTCCATCAGACCTCCCAGCCTCAGATCAGAAAAAATTAATGACCGTTTTCCTTTATAAAAACTCAGGCCCCAACACCCTTCGTTCCCCCTGTGCGATGAGCCCACGTGCATCAGATCCTCTCTCCCCCTTGTACAGTCGTCTCTCTCCTAAAGCCAGGCCACACTTCAGTTAAACCACGGATGCATGGTTCGTGAAAGCCCAGCCTGCCCTCCTCCTGACACCCGGAGTACACAGAGTCATTGGTTGCCATGACGCTGTGCACTCCAGGCGCCCAGCATTAGTCACGCCCCCCCGGTGTCACCAACTTACATTTGCAGCAGGGGCGCCTCCGACACTCCATCGTTCCGCGCTGCTCTGGGCCTGACGTGACAGTACAACAGGCGTACGTCAGTGCAGCACAAGACCGTGGACCTGCTGTGGAGTGCCCAGAAGGCCCCTGCTGGAAAGGTGAGTATTCCAAGCGCCTGGGCCAGCGGGAGACCATGGAGTGGGAGTAATAGCAATTGCTTCACTCCTGCTCCACAGTCACGTGACAAAAATGAAGGATATTTTTATGTTGAATTACTCAATTTAATCAAGTACTTGTTGCAGCCCTACCCCCAGCCCAAAAAAAAAAAAAAAAAAAAAAAAAACACCCACACACCACACACCTACCTCTCCCGCTCCAGACAGCGCTGCCACTTGGCAGACTGACAGCGCCAGGTCATAGTGTGCATATACATGCACTACGTCCTGACAGTATGTATCAGGACACAGCGTGGGGCCGGAAGACCAGGGAAGGCAAGTACAGCTAGCAATGTGCTGTTCTCACCTTCCTGTGCCTTCTGCATGCCAATGACCACTTACATAATGGAGGCGGTCATTAGCATTTTTCACAAAAAGTTTTGTCAGGGGGCCAGGAGCCCCATATGCAGCGCACAGGCCGGAGGTTCCCTACCCCTGGCTGTAGGGAGACGAGCAATTGCTTGTCCCCATAGAAAGTCATTGTTCTTGGGTAGCAGATCCCTGTTCAGACAGCAAGATCTACTACACCACAACAGTGATTTTGGTGCCAGTAGAATGACCCACTGAACAAGCTAGCAAGCTTTAGGGTACATTCACAAAAAAAACTGCCCATTTGTAAATTTTTTTTTTTTTTTTTAAAAAAAAAAACCACCTTAAGGGATCTTTCAAACGAGTGTTACCCTTGTGGGAGGGATCCTGCGTTCTAGACTTGCTGTGTGCCTCTGCATGACCTCTGTTACAGAATCATACTGACACCATGGGGGACATTTACCAAGACCGCTGATTTAGTCCCCGTCCTCTGCAGCTATGTTATGTAGAGGCGCATAATTCAGCAACCGTTAAAAAAAAAAAAACAAAAAAAACAGACATAGAACATGAGACGGGCCGATCCTCTTCCCCACCATGCCCACCTTCTCAGAACCCGAGGAGAGGCACCAGTGGGGTACACAGGGAAAGAGGTGCAGATTTTGCTGCAAAATCTGTCTTAAATATGCCAAAACGGCAGAATATTTTTCATAAATGATCCCCTTATGTTCTTTCACCCAAACCTGCTACCGAGCTAAGCTACAGCACCGCAATAACTGAAGGGTGCATCAAAGTATCAAAACCGTATTGATATTTCGATGCAGATATACCTCCTAACTTCTAGTAGCAATAATAGAGGAACAAGTGACATGCTGCAAGTTGGATTTTTGCACAACGGTTGCGTCGCAGTGCGACACCATTGATCATTACAAAAATGTCACAAGTGTAGTTCTACCCTTTATGTGGTGTGACGTCACTGTGTAACCTTAGCCTTAGTCCTCGAAAGGCCTGCATATGTAATGTGGAAATATTGTTGACTTGAGAACCTGGCTTAGCGTGACCGCCCGGAAGAGCAGCTAAATATAGAGCCGAGGCAGCGTCAGTAATCCAACAGCTGGCGATGGGGAGCACCGGCCATATGGAAGGGGTCCTCCCTTATATACAGTCATCACTGCCTTGTACTGATCAGAGTTACTACACAGACAAGAAGACCAGTGTGTGTGAACAAGTCCTGAGCACATCTTATGGGATACAAGCCAGGCCACACCGCAGATTAACCATTTACAGCCGCCTTCAGGCCCACACCACAAGACGCACTGGAAACTACAATCTCAATCCCCATTTAAAACTTGCCCAATGGTGCACTCCCATCACCGTTTAGCTTTCTGTTCAGGTCTGTCATTTTGAGAATCAGTTAGAGTCACTTCCCTCAGAGATCCGGTATTTTAGGCTCCGCATGGAGATCCAGCAAGCCGTTCTGGCAGAGAGCAGCCTCCTGGATCTTACAGGACCCAACAAGTCACTACCGTATCCCCATTGATTGATCAACCAGCAGTGATCCGGATGCTTTCTGGCATAAACGACAGGTTTTGGCTGGACAGAAACCGTTCCATACCAGTTTTTTGGTCCAGCCTTCAGCAAGCATTTGTGCTGGATCTCATTAAGGGCCCATTCACACGACCGTGGAGCACAGTCCATGAAAACCCAGACCGTGCTCCTTCTGATGGCAGGAGCGCACGGAGTCATTGGTTGCCATGACGCCGTGCGCTTCCTGAGGCCGCCACTGTACAGTGATATACTCTATACGAGTGTGTACAGTGTATCACTGTACAGCGGCGGCCTTAGGAAGCAACCAATGCCCTCAGAAGGAGCACGGTCCGGGTTTTCACGGACCATCCTCCACGGTCGTATGCAAGGGCCTTAATGGAGATGGGATGCAGGACTTTGTCTAATAATGGAGCTGCTGCAAACTGCTGACTGACGGAGGGGGGGGGAAATTATATATATATATATATATATATATATATAAATTCTTCTGACGGATCAGAAGACCGGAAAATAAAATGGTGATGTGAACGCTCCATTACACATAAAAGGGGCCAATTTTAAAGCCAGTCAAGCAAGTGTTAAATTCCTGGAAGGAAACACAAGCCGGCACTGCAGGCCTGTACCACCTGACCAGCGACAAGCCCCTCCATGGAGCACAGTCAAGGACACGTCAAGCCTCTAGTACTCATCGTAGTAGACGGGCTCCGGTTACGTTTCCTGCCTACACGCTGTCAGTTACAGATCTCCATTGAGCTCCTGGATGAAGTGTCCCAACTGGATGACAACGCCAGACCTGCCAACGACACGGGATCTCTAGGGATAGCAAATATTAGGGGAGGCAAATAAAAGCTCGTCCTGCACCCTCCTGAAGGAGTGGAGTAATCAGGGCACGCTGGTAGAGGAAGAGCTTTATGAAGAAAATAGAGGACCAGTCACCTCTCCTGACATTCACATGTCTAACCCTATACTGTGCTATTGCTCCATTATTCCTGCTAGAAGTTTGATTGAATCCCCAACACATACTGCAACTGGATGTTACCAATTGGAGGTGTGTCCCTAGTGACCCTAGCAGCACCGGTTGGATAGTGACAGAATGTGCAGGGACACAGCCCCAACTGGTAACACCCAGCTGAACCTTTATCACAGACTGTGCTGGCAATTTAATCAAATTGCAAGAAGGAATAATAGAGGGATGTCACAGTAGAAGAATAAATGCTCCAGAAGGGTTATTACACGGTAGTTACTAAAACAGACGTGTCAGGAGAGGTGACCGGTCCTCTAAATTTGTGACCCATAGTCGATATGTCTTTGGAAGTTGAGAGTTTTGAAATACCGCAATATAATTCAGCCTATATTGTTCTACATGACGGAGCAGTAACCGTGCGCTCAGTCTATGGCCTCATATGGAGGTTTCCTGTATCCATCGCTTCTACAGTATGGCGCCACACGGAGTCCATGCAGCCTCCAGGCACACAGCTTCGTCACATGCATGAAGCCCATCAATGGGACCTGGATTTCAGGCCACATGGGCAATTTTTGGTATCCTGGTCAGACCACACCAGAGTACCAGGGCTGCCAACTAGAATTTATGTTACTTCTGGACAAGTTATACCAAAATCATGACCCACCTGAACCTACACCCGAGACCCCTGCACAGGCAGCAAAATCATGTATGCATACCAACTGGGCGCCAGGACTACGTCAGTACCAGGACAGGCAGGTCAGGGGTCCTGATTGGCTGCACTGTATGGGTGTCACCACTGGCAGCTTCATTAAGATGGCAGATAGGAGTGGACAAAAACCTGCTTATATTAGGACTCCTGCTCACAAACATTTTTGTCTGTGTCCATTCAGTTTTGTTATTGCGGCCCGTACATGGAACCATTCGTTTTGTGGGGCCACAAAAAAAAAAAAAAAAAAAAACACATGACTGTGCGTTCCATATCTGTATGCCCGTTCTGGAAAAAACAAAAAAACACTAGGACATATCCTATTCCTGTCCGTTCTGGACAGGCATTGTGACAATGGATCCGGGGGAGGAACAAAACAATGTGCAATTTCAGTTGGATACCCCTTTAATAAATCAGATTACTCCAGGGGGCATCAGTCTGATTCCTAACAGCATACAGTGCACCTGCTTGTGTTACCTGCTCTACCCTCAGGAAGGGGCTAGGAATTTGGAGTTTCGTAAAGCAGTGAAATCCTAATATGTGTATTTTTTTATTAATGATATAAGCCACAGCATGCTGGGAGTTGTAGTGCCCCAGCTAGAGTGTAACAGGTTGCGACACTACAGCAGTTCAGTAAGCAATAAAGAGGATGCAGACCACATGTGTCACCTCCAGGATTGGGGACTATGGTGGAACCCCACACTGTGCAGAAGAGGATACAGACCTCATGCGTCACCTCTAGGACTGTGGACTTCGGCAGTACCCCCACACTGTGCAGAGGAGGATACAGACCTGGCATGCCACCTCTAGGACTGGGGACTATGGCGGGACCCCGCACCTCACACTGTGCAGAGAACACAGGTGCACAAGATGCGGAAAGGAGCACGGACTGCGAGGCAGGAAGGGGTTAAGCAGCCGCACAGTGGAGGCAGCCCAGGAGAACAAGTAACGGAGCAGCCAGCACTCGGTCCCGGCTCCTTCCCCCGGTATTACAGAGCACCTGGAGCTTGGCTACTCACGCTCCCCTCCCGCGCTGACAGGACCTCCATGCTGCGTACGTTACCCCTGCACGTCTACATCCCCCCCGGCGGGCACTTACCTGCCATCTCTGCGCCTGCCTGCTGCCGGTGTATTACTGCGCGGTTCCGGAGCTGCGGTCACCTCCTCCCTAACCCAGCTGTACAGATGCTGCCGGTCATGCAGCCGTCTAGTGACCTCCTTCTTATACGCGGTGACCATGTGACCAGGCCCCGCCCCCAGCAGCAGGCTGAGGGGGGTGCGAATCCTGAGCAGTCAGCGCTACATAATGCACGACGCCGGGGCTGGGTGAGAGGAGCCGGCCGCGGTGCGGTTACCAGTGCGGTAATGGGGTGTGCAGTGTGAGCACTGCCGGGCATCACTTACTGCAGGGTGAAGAATTATTACATAGAAGCAAGGCATAGAGGGGGTTAATTTACTTAAAGGGGAAAGTACTGGGTGTTCCTGTGTGGGATCTTCAACCACCACTTCTTTCCAGAGTGGAGAACTTCTCGATAGATACACTGCTACTAGGTGTGAACATATCATATGGTAGTGACCCAGCTAAGATCAACAGACCTTTAACCCCTAGGATACAGGAGGTTTTTTCGTTTTTGCGTTTTCATTTTTCTTCTCTTTCTTCCTTGAGCCATAACTTTTTTATGTTTCCGTTCACATAGCTGTATGAGGCTTATTCATTGCGTAACAAATGGTACTTTCTAATGACACCATTAATTATGTAATAGGAAGCGGTAAAAGAATTCCAAATGGGATGGAATTGGAAAAGAACGCAATTCCTCCACCGTTGTACAGGTTTTGTTCCCACTGCGTTCCGTTTGTAGCTAAACTGACCCATGCCCTTCATTCTCTGGGTCAGTACAATTACAACGATACCACATATGTATAGGGTTTTTTTATGTCTAATTGAAAATAAATGTGAAAATAAATTTAAACTTTGAAAAAAATATATATTTTTTACATCACCATATTCTGACTCCCATAACATTTTTTATAGTTATATCTACTGAGCTGTGAGGGGGAGGGGGCTCATTTTTTGCGGGACAATCTGTAGTTTTTATTGATACCATTTTGGAGTGTGTGTGACTTTTGAGCCTTACATTTTATTACATTTTTTTGGGTAAGACAAGCAATGAACAAATGGCAAATTGGTCATTTTGACCCTTTTTTCCATTACACCATTTGCTGTATTGGAAAAATATTTTTATATTTTAATAGTACGTTTTTGGGCGCGGTGATACCCATGATCTTTATTTTATCTTAATTTGTTATTTATTTATTTTTTATTATATAGAAAGGGGGGTGGTTTAAACTTTTATATTTTTTTATTTTTTAAGTTTTTTTTTTACTTTTGAAGCTTGTATTTGAGCATACAAAATCCTTTTTTTTAATTCTAAACAATCATGGATTTTTAAAATCCAGTTATTGTTCAAGAATGCATATTTTTATCTGGATGGATCTGGATCTGGATGGAACTTTTATGCAAATATTAAATCCATATGCGTTTTGCAAAAAAGTGTGAACGCACACTAAATAGCAATATTGAGTATTTGCTTTTTATGTTATTTATAATGTTTTAATGTGTATAGTTTCTTTTTATAATAAATTACATTAATTGAATATTCCAGACTAGTGTGCATATCCATTCTACTATACAATATTTTTATGTTGGCAGCTTCAGTTCCCTTCAATTGCAGCTTCAATACTCTGGGTCTCATCAGCGAGGCTGAGTGTATTGAAATCAATTTCTGGCATCCTCTGCCGCCAATGAGGGAGCGCGAGCTTCCGGGTTTTTCACTGTTTAGATACGGTGATCTCACTTGATCACGGCATCTAAAGGTTTTAATTACTGCGATCGACATTATTAGCGGTCGCGGTAATTAGCTGTGGATGGCTGCTTTTTGAAACAGCAGAGACCCCCAGGCCATAACGCCTGCTGCACATGCAAGTGGGTGCCATGTTTGCCTATCGCTCCAGTGCCATACGTGTAAATGGGTTATCTGGGAATTTGATATTGATGGCCTGCCCTCATGATAAGTCATTAATATCAGAGCGGTGGGGGTCTGACTCCCCCCCCCCCAAAATCAGCTATTGGATGAGGCTGTAATGCTTTCTGTGAGTTTGTGAGTTCTTAAAGAGGTTGGCCACTTTTTGGTTACTGTTGACCAATGCGTTTGTTAGATGACTACACTCACCGGCCACTTTATTAGGTACACCATACTACCGTGTTTCCCCGAAAGTAAGGCCCTGTCTTACATTAAATTTACCCCCAAAAGTCCCACCCTGCCTTACTTTCGGGGAGGCCTTACATTAGACAAAAAAAAATGACACTTTTTTTAACAATAAAATTGACATTTAATAACAGGCTGAACAGTATGGCCAAACAAATAAACAAATGTCTCAAGAATATCTTGCTACTACCGTTTTAATACGGTATTTCCATGTATAACATGCAAATAATGAACAATGAACAGTCAGGAACAGTCTCAATACCGTATGTAACCCCGTTCAGTCAGCATTTTCTGCTTGCAGAATTCAGCAAGATTTTTGCCCCGGGATTCTTCCACTATCAATTTTTTGTACTCCACGGAGTAGCTCTTTCTTTTGCCTGAACCGGAAGTGCTCATCTGGGGGTGAAAATATACTGTACGGTATCAGCATTGTTTCTGGTACAGTATCCCCTGCAGCTCCCCCATCCCTGTGTGCATGATCCCCTGCAGCTCCCCCATCCCTGTGTGCATGATCCCCTGCAGCTCCCCCATCCCTGTGTGCATGATCCCCTGCAGCTCCCCCATCCCTCTGTGCATGATCCCCTGCAGCTCCCCCATCCCTGTGTGCATGATCCCACTGCACCGTGCACCCCCACTCTGCCCATGTGCTGCCACCACCCACACGCAGCCCCATACACACACCCTTACGATCTCCTCTGCGGTGCCGGTGGGAGCCTTCTGCTGCAGGGGACGCTGGCCAATCAGCTGCGAGCCTGCAGGGCCGTGACGTCGCGGCTGATCGGCCAATCAGAGCTCGAGCTGATGGCCAATCAGCTTCGAGCTGCAAGGACAGTGACAGGGACGGTGAATGGCGGAGCCGGCCACAAGAAGCCCGCAGGCAGGCGAGTATGACAGCATGGAGGGGCCTGAACACATTCCCCAGCCACCCCCCACCATAGACGGCCTTACATTCCTCACAGACCCCCCCCCCCGATAGCGGCCTTACAATCGGGGGGTGCCTTACATTGGAGAACCCTGGGCACCCCCCTACCCTGCCTTACTTTCGGGGGGGTCTTATATTCGGGGAAACATGGTAGTAACGGGTTGGACCCCCTTTTGCCTTCAGAACTGCCTCAATTCTTCGTGGCATAGATTCAACAAGGTGCTGGAAGCATTCCTCAGAGATTTTGGTCCATATTGACATGATGGCATCACACAGTTGCCGCAGATTTGTCGGCTGCACATCCATGATGCGAATCTCCCGTTCCACCACATCCCAAAGATGCTCTATTGGATTGAGATCTGGTGACTGTGGAGGCCATTTGAGTACAGTGAACTCATTGTCATGTTCAAGAAACCGGTCTGAGATGATTCCAGCTTTATGACATGGCGCATTATCCTGCTGAAAGTAGCCATCAGATGTTGGGTACATTGTGGTCATAAAGGGATGGACATGGTCAGCAACAATACTCAGGTAGGCTGTGGCGTTGCAACAATGCTCAATTGGTACCAAGGGGCCCAAAGAGTGCCAAGAAAATATTCCCCACACCATGACACCACCACCACCAGCTTGAACCGTTGATACAAGGCAGGATGGATCCATGCTTTCATGTTGTTGACGCCAAATTCTGACCCTACCATCCGAATGTCGCAGCAGAAATCGAGACTCATCAGACCAGGCAACGTTTTTCCAATCTTCTACTGTCCAATTTCGATGAGCTTGTGCAAATTGTAGCCTCAGTTTCCTGTTCTTAGCTGAAAGGAGTGGCACCCGGTGTGGTCTTCTGCTGCTGTAGCCCATCTGCCTCAAAGTTCGACATACTGTGCGTTCAGAGATGCTCTTCTGCCTACCTTGGTTGTAACGGGTGGCAATTTGAGTCACTGTTGCCTTTCTATCAGCTCGAACCAGTCTGCCCATTCTCCTCTGACCTCTGGCATCAACAAGGCATTTCCACCCACAGAACTGCCGCTCACTGGATGTTTTTTCTTTTTCGGACCATTCTCTGTAAACCCTAGAGATGGTTGTGCGTGAAAATCCCAGTAGATCAGCAGTTTCTGAAATACTCAGACAAGCCCTTCTGGCACCAACAACCATGCCACGTTCAAAGGCACTCAAATCACCTTTCTTCCCCATACTGATGCTCGGTTTGAACTGCAGGAGATTGTCTTGACCATGTCTACATGCCTAAATGCACTGAGTTGCCGCCATGTGATTGGCTGATTAGAAATTAAGTGTTAACGAGCAGTTGGACAGGTGTACCTAATAAAGTGGCCGGTGAGTGTATATGGCACTTACTAATACAGCCTTTGTTGAAATTCTGCACCGTTTTCTATATTTTATAAGGTATGCCCCTTATTTACAGAGTCTTTTGTGCTGTCCACATAGATGTCCTGTCCATAAAATGGCCGCTGATGGAGGGTCATGTGACCAGGCAAATCACCTCCATGTGATGCCTTCTCCATTCAAATACACTGCACCTGCAATAAACTCCCAACTGAACAAGTGCAGATTCCTGTTCTTCTCCCAGTTATTTTACATCTTACTGTTTAATAGACCGGTGGAAACCAACACCGATCAATGGGGGAGATTTATCAAAACTGGTGTAAGTTAGAACTGGCTTAGTTGCCCATAGCAACCAGATTCCACCTTTCATTTTTCAGAACTCCTATGGAAAATGAAAGGTGGAATCTGGGTAACTAAGCCAGTTTTCCTTTATATCAGTATTGATGAATCTCTGCCAATGTGTTCATGGTCAGTTGGCGGTCTAATATGGGGCTTCCGTTTTCTCCCCATTCATTTGGACAAAACGTAACTGAACAGAACAGAGTGCTCCAAAATGCATTCCGTTCCATTTGGTTGCGTTCCCATACCGGATAGCAAACCGCAACATGCTACAGTTTTCTTTCTGTCATGGGATGTGGTTTAAAACTGATCCAGCATGACCCACAATGCAAGTCAATTGGGATGGATCAGTTTTCTCGGACACAATAGAAGACGTCACTGCTATGTTAAAGATAATACAACCGGATACGTTCATAATGGATGCAGATGTTGTATTATCACAAACTGAAGCGTTTTTGCTGAACCCTGCCGGATCAGCAAAAACTCTATGTAAAAGCAGCCTAACCCACTCTAGTAACTGGCAGGTCTCCAAAACCTAAGAGCCACACCGTACCAAAGTAGTAACAAATCTGAAAATCAGATAAATCAATATTAAAAATGTCGATACATAAAAAAGATGAACGACACCTTTTCTGCTGCTCACTCTTCCTTTTTTACGTATTGACATATTTTTAATATGTGATTTATCTAGTGAAGATTTTCAGATTTGTTACTTTGGTACATTGTGGCTCATAGGTTTTGTAGGTGGTGTACCACATTGTATAGCAGTATTAGGCCTCTTTCACACGAGCGTCACGGATTCAGTCCAGATGCGTTCAGGGTGCGTTCCAGAAAATCCGCACCAATCCACGCGCAATCGTGCGATTGCGTACGTTCGTTCAGTTTTGTCCGCATGGGTGCAACGCGTTTTGATGCGTTTTTCACGCGCGTGATAAAAAACTGAATGTTTACAAACAACATCTCTTAGCAACCATCAGTGAATCACTTGCGTGCGGATGCAATGCGTGATTGGCACAGACCCATTCAATTCAATGGGGCCAGGGCTGCGTGAAAAACGCAGAATATAGAACGTGCTGCGATTTTCACGCAACGGCGAACTGAGGCGTGAAAAACATCGCTCATGTGAAAAGACCCTTTGAAATGAATGGGTCAGGATTCAGTGCACGGAAATCTCGCCCGTGTGAAAGCCCCTAAGGGCTCGTGCACACAACAGTTGGTGCTTTTGCAGTCTGAAAACCACACAAAACTTTGATACCAATCATGTGCGTTCCCCATTTTGTGGAACTGTCCTATCCTTGTCCGTAAAAAATTACAAAAAGATGAATTTTTTTTGCGGGTGCAACGAACAGATATACGTGTGCTGTCCGCATCTTTTGCAGCCTCATTGAAGTGGATGGGTCTGAATCCAACCCACAAAAATGTGGATCAAATGTGGACACAAAATAAATGGTAGACATGATATGTCTATGATATTCTTATTTTGTGACCATGTCCTGGCTCTGGCAGCCTCATGTATACACTGGGCGGTATATTTCACTATCTGGGGACTGTATGGCAGTTTTTAGTGGTTTATAATGACAGAAATGAAAGCACTGGTAGCCATACATGTCTGTGAAGAACATTTAATTCATTCTCAAGCATCATCTATAGTGGAGAAATCAATATGTTTTAATTGTGTAATTACCTAATTCTATGAAGCAAATATCCTCACCCAAATATGGTTGTGAGAATGGAAAATCTAATGGCTGCCCGTGGCTTTATTCCGAGCTGCGCATTAATGAATCTATACTTTAATTTATGGGGAGTGCTGCTTGGAATCCAACGACAGTCTGTAAAATAAAGTCCTAGAAAACACAATTACATTTCATGAACATTTAATTCCAGCCAACATGATCATAATTTCATCAAACGCAGAACCACAAAATTATACATACATACAGTAGAGATTTTCAAATTAGAGTCAAGCAAATTGATTCTCCCAGTTCAAGGTTCTTACTGGAAAAGTCCTATGTGATACTGGCCACAAAACCAAAACTACTGACTGTAGCACGAGAAAGTACTGTATTTTCCATCCTATAAGACACACTTTTTTCCCCACTAAGTGGGAGGGGGGGGAATGTCAGTGCGTCTTATGGGGCGAATACTAATGAGCAATTCTACAGTAGGACCGGGAAGTGGTGAATGCAGCTCTCCCCAAGCTCTATACTCACCGCTCCCTGGTCCTCGGCCACTCGCTGTGCTGTGACTGCGCACAGATCTTCCTGCGGCGTCAGGTCACAGCACAGCGCGTGGAAGGAAGAGCAGGAGCTGGATTCCCTGAGCGGTGGCAGCATCTGGAGCAGGAGAGGTAAGTTGATTTATTGTTCTTGTCTAATCTGGGGTCTGAATGGGGGTCTTAACATTGGGGGTATGATCTGAGTGTCTCACTAGGGGTCTTATTAACATGGGGGTCTGATCTGAGATCTTAATATTGGGAGTCCCATCTAAAGTCCAATTGAGGGTCTGATTAACATTGGGGGTCTGATTGGGGCTTTGAGCTGAGGTCTGATAACATTTCGTTTGATTATTTTCCTCCTCTAAAACCTAGGTGCGTCTTATAGGGCGAGAAATACGGTAATTCTCACTCATCTGGGGGCCAGTATCATGATGATCGCACCACTGACCACCTCTGGCCTTGGTCATTGCCCACTGTGTAGTGATAGATATGATGGCCCTAAGAGTATTCCACATACCAGGCGTGAAATTGTCAAAAATATAGAAACTTGATCAAAAAATAACAACCTTTTTTAAATCTGAAATGAAAAGGAATAAAAGAATAAGGTACCTAATTTGTTAGTGGTCAGCACCTCATGTCATTCTCACAGAAGATTACCCCTGGCACGCTGTACTATTAGCACTGGAGATGACCAGGGGTAATCTCAGGACACTCTACATAGCTCCTCCATACATGCCAAGGATTAGGCCTGGAGAGGTTCCAAACCTGTCATTGATGATCCTGTTAAACAGATAGGGGCTACTCGCAGTCATTGTAGGTGTGGGACTTTGCAGTTAATGAGGATATATGAGAGTTGAACGCAAACATGATTAAAGGGGTAGTCCACCTTTTATTAAGTGAAACTAACTGATTGGCAGGTGTCAGACAACCCCACCCCCACAATCAGCAATATTCCCTGCATCGGGAGCTTTGCTTGCTTGTCACTGCACTGCTGCTCCCATTGACTCCAACTGTTATCATACTAAATAATTTAGTTTCAACTCTTAGATGTCTTTATATGTGGCAGTCCTGCTTAGTACAAGTATACAGTGGTGTACCGCTAATGGGGGCAGACCACACCGCTGCTATGGGGACCACCGGGTTGGGGGGCTGGCCCATTCTGTAAGGAGTCCCTGATCTTCTCTATGGAGTCCTGGACTGGACATTCTGACATAAGTCCTGCTTAGTACAAGTATACAGTGGTGTACCGCTAATGGGGGCAGACCAGACCGCTGCTATGGGGACCACCAGGTTGGGGGCTGGCCCATTCTGTAAGGAGTCCCTGATCTTCTCTATGGAGTCCTGGACTGGACATTCTGACATAAAGGGGTGGGCCTTCAGCTTTATGATATTGCTTGAGGAAACCCCTGTTACTACAGTTTTTTTTTCAGATTGTGTCTGCTGTGTTTTGTATGGGAGGCAGAAACCTTACCAGTTAAAACCACAAGCTTACCTGTAATCAATAGAGGGACTTACTCTGATTACCAGTACATTGTATGTTTTACCAGAAACGTGTGTGTGTGTGTGTATATATATATATATATATATATATATATATATATATATAGTCCTATGCCTGTCCAGCTCTAACTATACAATCAGGAACTCCTGACTAACCTGGTGCCAGCCTAACACTGGGCACCAAACATAACCACACTGTTTGTACCACTTACTTTGCTCTCAGAGACTCCAAGCAGTCCTGTTCCCAGGCAGAGTGAGAGAGACAGTGGGGGGAATTTATCATTAGGAGAATATTTGAAGTCAGTTTTGCTTCAGTCTGTGTTGGAGTACTTTGTACCACATTTATCAAATGCCACAAGTTGTTTGATAAATGTGGCTTGTCCTTAAACCTAACACTTCTGTCTAGAGAAGCTACTCCACTTTTCCTACTCCACCCTCCTCCTGGAGTAAGATTGCGACTATTTTGCGACTTTTTAAAAAAGTCTCAATGATAAATCTGGAGTGAAACTCATTAACATAGCTAACCACACCCACTTTCCCACCCATATTACAAACCTGGAGTGAGTGGTGTACACATGCAAAAAGTAGCAAAAAAGTCGCAAAATTTTGCGCAGTCGCATAAATTTTGCGCACGGGAGTGCAAAAAAGTCGCAAAAGCCCTATTTTGCGACTTTTTGATGCCAGAATTCTGGATTGATGGTATGATAAATCAGGGCCAATGTGTCTGCATTCCCAGCCTTATATCAGGCTGGCACACCTGAGGACTGATTACCTGATAGCCCAAATCCCGGACTATCCGGGTGGAGTGGGGGCCCACCCTTCTCTCCCCACTCCAGCAACAACCAAAAACGGGTGTAATACAAACCCGAATTGCAGAGATGTCTACATAGACCTCTGCTGAACATTTCCCTGGTTGCTTTTTAAATGACAGAAGTGAGGAACCTTGGGCACACATAGACCCCGTCCACTACTTCTCCAGACACTCTGTCACAATATATATATATATATATATATATATATATATATATATATATATGTACATTCACTAGTGGAAAATGAAAAAAGAACAGCTGAAAAACTTAATGAGATTGAGCTGAGATTGACAAATTATAAACTGGTAGTGGTGCTTGGTCAATGATCACACAACCAAGTTGGTGCATCCTTTAGTTTGGGTTCTGCAGCAGGTTATATGTTGAGGCAGGGTCACTACAACATGGTATGGTAATGGTCATACAGATGCTGGATATCCTCCTGCGGTATGATATTCCAAGCTCATTCAATTTGGACCCATACTTTATTCAAGGTGGTTGTTGTCTGCTATACATGGGAGATCTGTCCCCCCATCCAGTTCCATAGATTCTCAAAGTGGAGAGATCTGATGATTGAGCTGACCAGAGGAGCTGCTGGATACCTTGAAGAGCACGCTGTGTAGCTCAGACTGTATGTAGGCTGACATCTTGTTAGAAAACAACATGTCCTAACTGAGCCAAAAAAAATCTGTAGGACTGGTTCCACAATGTCCTGGACATAAGAAGGCAGGTCTATGATCCCTCAACAAATAACAAATGGTAACAGCCATGGTAGCTAATGGCGCCCCACACCATGACACTTGGTGTTGGTCCTGTGTGTCTCCACTCTAAGCATGGTGGCAGTAGGTGCTCTCTCATGGCACCAGTGCAAACACAGTTGGCGATGATGAGAGCAGTGGCAGTGGAGTCCATACATAGTAACATAGTTTATAAGGCCAAAAAAAGACATCTGTCCATCCAGTTCGGCCTCTTTTCCGACAAGTTGATCCAGAGAAAGGCAAAAAAAACCCTGTGAGGTAGAAGCCAATTTTCTCCACTTTTTTTTCCCAACTCCAATCAGAATAATTCCTTGGATCAACGACCCCTCTCTAGTAACTATAACCTGTAATATTATTACCCTCCAGAAATACATCCAGGCCCCTTTTGAACTCTTTTAGTGAACTTACCATCACCACCTCCTCAGGCAGAGAGTTCCATAGTCTCACTGCTCTTACCGTAAAGAATCCTCTTCTATGTTTGTGTACAAACCTTCTTTCCTCCAGACGCAGAGGATGTCCCTTCGTCACAGTCACAGTCCTGGGGATAAATAGATCGTGGGAGAGATCTCTATACTGACCTCTGATATATTTATACATAGTTATTAGATCTCCCCTCAGTCGTCTTTTTTCTAAAGTGAATAAGCCTAATTTTGATAATCTTTCTGGGCACTGTAGTCCACCCATTCCAGTTATTACTTTAGTTGCTCTCCTCTGAACCCTCTCCAGCTCTGCTATGTCTGCCTTGTTCACAGGAGCCCAGAACTGTATACAGTACTCCATGTGTGGTCTGACTAGTGATTTGTAAAGTGGCAGGACTATGTTCTCATCACGGGCATCTATGCCTCTTTATGATGAAACCCATTATCTTATTGGCCTTGGCAGCAGCTGTCTGACACTGATTTCTACAGCTTAGTTTGCTGTTCACTAAAATTCCTAGGTCCTTTTCCATGTCAGTGTTACCCAGTGTTTTACAATTTAGTATGTACTGGTGACTTGCATTATTCCTTCCCATATGCATAACTTTTCATTTGTCAGTGTTAAACCTCATCTGCCACTTCTCTGCCCAAGCCTCCAGTCTATCCAGATCCATCTGTAGCAGTGTACTGTCCTCTTCTGTGTTAATTACTTTACACAGTTTAGTGTCAGCTACAAAAATTGATATTTTACTGTGCAAGCCTTCTACAAGATCATTAATAAATATATTGAAGAGAATAGGGCCCAATACTGACCCCTGTGGTACCCCACTAGTTACAGTGACACAATCTGAGTATGTACCATTAATAACCACCCTCTGTTTTCTATCACTGAGCCAGTTACTTACCCACATACAGACATTTTCTCCCAGGCCAAGCATTCTCATTTTATATACTAACCTTTTATGTGGTACCGTGTCAAATGTTTTGGAGAAGTCCAGATATACGACATCCATTGATTCTCCGCGGTCCAGTCTAGAACTTACCTCCTCATAGAAACTGATTAAATTGGTTTGACATGACCGATCCCTCATGAAGCCATGCTGATATGGCATTATTTGCTTATTTTCATTGAGGTACTCCAATATAGCATCTCTTAGAAAACCTTCAAACAATTTACCTGCGACAGATGTTAAACTTACAGGCCTATAGTTCCCGGGCTCTGTTTTTGGACCCTTTTTGAATATTGGCACCATATTTGCTATGCGCCAATCCTGTGGAACACTCCCTGTCAGTATAGAGTCCTTAAATATCAGAAATAAGGGTCTGGCGATGACATTACTTAATTCTCTTAGTATACGGGGGTGTATGCCATCCGGTCCTGGCGATTTGTCTATTTTAATCTTTTTAAAACGCTGCTGTACTTCTTTCTGGGTCAGACAGGACACTTTTAAAGGGGAATTTACTTTTATATTCTGCATTTCATCTGACAGTTTATTTTCCTCAGTGAATACAGTGGAGAAAAAAAATATTCTCTAGGTTTATACTTTTTTCCATTTATATAATTGAAGTACATTTTAGGGTTAGTTTTACTCTCTTTGGCGATTAATCTCTCGGTCTCTAGTTTGGCTGATTTTATTTGTCTTTTACATATTCTATTTTTTTCCTTATATTTTTTCAATGCTTCCTCGCCACCCTCCTGTTTTAGTGATTTAAATGCTTTCTTTTTGTCATTTATTGCTTTCTTTACAGTTCTATTTATCCACATTGGTTTTACATAGAAGTAGATGGTTTCTCATGGTCCGGGTGTTTACTGCAGGGACTACTGCAGAACCAATTTGTGATGCCATGGCTGTCTTTGGAGATACAGCACCTCTTCTTATATGGTGACCTTGGCATACATTTGTCTGTCTTGACCATCTAGAACCCTCTCTATGTATGTGAGTGCCCTCCTCTGACCACTGTCGACACCACTGATGCGCTACAGAAACTTCTCGTCCAACTTTTTTAAAAGTCCGTTAATTGGGCAAATGGTGGATGCTATTGTCTAGCAGACATGGTGAACACTTCAACAATAACAACAACAAATCAACATTTCTGTAAAATAGAAGACAAAAAGCAGTGCTGTCAGAAAAAACAACAAAAGTGATGCCAGACAAAAAAAAGTCTTTGAAACATCTGTATTTGAAGTAACAATGTTTGAACTTTGGTCACTAGGTATAACACCCTCCAGCATTGCCATATTGTGAAATAGACATTTTATCTTATCTCCTTCTACGTGTTCTTTTTTCATTCTCCAGTAGTGTGTATATATATAGCTATATGGAGGGGGCCTACTTCTCACCTTTGCTATGGCACACAATAATTTCTGTGTACACCCCTGCAAGTATATATATGATTTGACCGAATATTAACCCCTTCAACCCAGGGCCTGTTTTCACCTTTCTGCCCAGGCCATTTTTTGCAAATCTGACAGGTGTCACTTTATGTGGTAATAACTTTGGAACGCTTTTACTTATGCATGCCATTCTGCGATTGTTTTCTCGTCACATATTGTGCTTCACGACAGTAGTAAATTTTTGGCAAAATATTTAATTTTTATTTTTAAAAAAAATACCAAATTTACCAAAAATTTGGAAAAATTTCCAAATTTCAATTTCTCTACTTTCAAAATACATAGTAATACCTCCAAAAATAGTTATTATTTTACATTCCCCATATGTCTACTTTATGTTGGCATCATTTTATAAATGTCATTTTACTTTTTTAGGAAGTTAGAGGGCTTAGAAGTTTAGAAGCCATTTTTCAAATTTTCACCAAATTTTCCAAAACCATTTTTTTAAGCACCAATTCAGATATAAAGTGATTTTGAGGGGCTTACATAATGAAACCCCCCATAAATGACCCCATTTTAGAAACTACACCCTCAAATTATAAAAAACTGCTGTTACAAACTTTGTTAACCCTTGAGGTGTTCCACAAGAATTAAAGGAAAATGGAGGTGAAATTTCAAAATTTCACTTTTTTGGTAGATTATTCATGTTAATAATTTTTTTCTTGCAACACAGTAAGGGTTAACAGTAAACTAAACCTCAATATACATTGCTCTGATTCTGCAGTTTACAGAAATACCCCATATGTGGTGGTAAACGTCTCTATGGGTTTGTGGCAGTGGTCAGAAGGAAAGGAGCGCCATATGGATTTTGGAGGCAGATTTTGCTAGAATAGTTTTTAGGCACCATTTTGTAATTGAGAGACCCTGACGTACCCCTAGAGTGGAAACCCTCAAAAAGTGACCCCATTTTGGAAACTACACCCTTTAACAAATATATTAAGGGGGGTACTGGCCACTTTGACCCCCTAAGTGTTTTACGGAATTTGGAAACACTTGGCTGTGAAAATGAAAAATTTCATTTCTTCCAATAAAATGTTGCTTTAGCCCCAAATTTTTTGTATTTTCATAAGGGGTAACAGGAGAAAAGCACCCCATAATTTGTTACCCATTTTCTCCTGAATACGGCAACACCCCATATGTTGTGGTAAACTGATGTGGGGGCACATGGCAGGACTCAAAACAGAAGGAGCGCCATATGGATTTTACAACACAGATTTTGATGGAATGGTTTGCGGGAGACACTGATTTTTATTTTTTTGAGTTATTGTCTTATGTGGGGGCTCGTTTTTTGCGGGATGAGCTGATGTTTTCATTGGTACCATTTTGGGGTACATAAGACTTTTTGATCGCTTGGTATTACACTTTTTGTGAGTCAAGGTGAAAAAAATAGCTGTTTTGGCATAGTTTTTTTTTAATTTTTTTACAGCATTCACCAGAGAGGGCAAATCATGTGATATTTTTATAGAGCAGGTTGTTACGGACGCGGCGGTACCCAATATGTCTAACATTTTTATTTTTAGAAAGCTTTACACATTAGATGCATTTTTGAACAGAATAAAATCTTTATTTTGTGTTGCCATTTTCAGAGAGCCATATTTTTTTCAGTTTTCGGGCGATTGTCTCAGGTAGGGTATCATTTTTGCAGGACGAGATGACGGTTTGATTGGTACCATTTTGGGTCAAATATGCCTTTTTGATCGCCTGCTATTACACTTTTTGTGAGGCAAGAGGGAAAAAAATGGCTATTTTGGCATAGTTTTTTTTAACAATTTTTTTACAGCATTCGTCTGGGGGGCCATCTCATGTAATATTTTTATAGAGCAGGTTGTTACGGACGTGGCGATACCAAATATGTCTAACTTTTTTATTTTTGGAAAGTTTTACACATTAGATGCATTTTTGAACAGAATAAAATCTTTATTTTGTGTTGCCATTTTCAGAGAGCCATATTTTTTTTATTTTTCGGGCGATTGTCTCAGGTAGGGTATCATTTTTGCAGGACAAGATGACGGTTTGATTGGTACCATTTTGGGTCAAATACGCCTTTTTGATCGCTTGCTATTACACTTTTTGTGAGGTAAGAGGGAAAAAAATGGTTGTTTTGGCATAGTTTATTTTTTTTATTTTTTGCAGCATTCACCTGGGGGGCTATCTCATGTAATATTTTTATAGAGCAAGTTGTTACGGATGTGGCGATACCAAATATGTCTAACTTTTTTATTTTTGGAAAGTTTTACACAGATGCATTTTTGAACAGAATAAAATCATTATTTTGTGTTGCCATTTTCAGAGAGCCATATTTTTTTTCAGTTTTCGGGCGATTGTCTCAGGTAGGGTATCATTTTTGCAGGACAAGAGGACGGTTTGATTGGTACCATTTTGGGTCAAATACGCCTTTTTGATCGCCTGCTATTACACTTTTTGTGAGGCAAGAGGGAAAAAAATGGTTGTTTTGGCATAGTTTTTTTAACAATTTTTTTACAGCATTCGTCTGGGGGGCCATATCATGTAATATTTTTATAGAGCAGGTTGTTACGGACGTGGCGATACCAAATATGTCTAACTTTTTTATTTTTTGAAAGTTTTACACATTAGATTTATTTTTGAACAGAATAAAATCTTTTTTTTTGTGTTGCCATTTTCTAAGAGCCATATTTTTTTTATTTTTTGGGCGATTGTCTTAGGTAGGGTATCATTTTTTGCGGGACGAGATGACGATTTTATTAGTACCATTTTGGGGTAAATACGCCTTTTTGATCGCGTAGTATTACACTTTTTGTGGGGGAAGGTGACTAAAAAATGGCTGTTTTGGCACTGTTTTTATTTTTTATTTTTTACTGTGTTCACCTGGCGGGATGGATTATGTGATATTTTTATAGAGCCGGTCGATACGGACGCGGCGATACCTAATATGCCTACTTTTTCTTTTTTTTTCTTTTTTTAACATTTTTTTTTACTTTATTGGGGGGAAAATGGCGTTTTTCTTTTTTTTACTTGAAACTTTTATTATTATTTTCTTTTTAACTTTATTTTTTAACTTTTTTTTTTCACCTTTTTTTCAACTTTTGGGGGTCTGATCCCCTGCACAATGCATTACAATACTGTTGTATTGTAATGCATTGGCTGTAAGTGTATTACTCACAGTAATACACTTACAGCCTGCTTCCTGTGCGATCCAGGGGGCTGGATCGCACAGGCTCGCAGGGATGGCAGCCACGATGCCTAAGGAAGGCATCGGGCTGCCATCCAAGCCATCGGGTCCCCGTCACAGCAGCGCGGGGACCCGATGGCCCCCCCGCTCGCCATCCTGAATATGCGCACACCTCATGTGCCGCGGTCAGCGCTGACCGCGGCACATGAAGGGTTAATGCGCCGGCATCGGTGTTTTCACCGATGCTGGCGCATTCCCCAGGGGTCCGGCACCTGGGCACTGCCGGACCCCCGCCACTGATTGGGCGGGCGCAGCTCCTGCATCCACCCGATCAGCGCGCCGTACCTGGGCGGCAAGTCACGTCCCGCTGCGCCGTACATGTACGGCGCTGGGCGGGAAGGGGTTAAAGGGGTTGTCTCACTTCAGTAAGTGGCATTTATCATGTAGAGGAAGTTATTACAAGGCACTTACTAATGTATTGTGATTGTCCATATTGCTTCCTTTGCTGTCTGGATTCATTTTTCTATCACATTATACACTGCTCGTTTCCATGGTTACAGACCACCCTACAATCCATCAGTGGTGGCCATGCTTGCACACTATAGGAAAAAGTGTTCCATGTGGGACCATGAAAGTGCACATGAAGGCACAGGCTAGTGCTTTTTCCTATATTGTGCAAACGCAACCACCACTCCTGGATTGCAGGGTGGTCTGTAACCATGGAAATGAGCAGTGTATTATGTGATGGAAAAATGAATCCAGCCAGCAAAGGAGGCAATATGGACAATCACAATACATTAGTAAGTGTCTTGTATTAACCTTCTCTACATGATAACATACTATGCGATTTTGCAGGTATTCATCCAGTATGAAAACAATGGTGATTTGCAGTAAAACCACCTGTCAGCACAGTTTTCAGATGCATTGCATTTGTCCTGTGGCTGCTGCATGTGACCTCACCCTTAAGAAGGTTCCTTATGAAATTGCAGTCTGAGGGGGAAAACTACAACTCTCAGCAAGTGGAGCCTATGGTCAGCTTGGGTACCCAGTTTATTATAAGGCTGCATTTTGCCTATCTGTTGGCAGTACAGACAGTGGCAGTTTTGGCCACTACGCAAACCATGCACTTACATGAAGACCCATGGATTAGGGAGCCTTCTGCTGTCCCTGGCAGCTGGGTCCCCCCTGACAGCGGCATCTATGTGAACTGCATCTGTGTCCACAAGACGATTGAACACAATGATGATGCAGGGAGCCGTCATCTCCCTGCTCCACCATTCAGTCTACAACGAGTGGTTTGGTTCAGGAAGGTACAATGAGGTGACATCAATGTGTCTGCTGCACCTATCCACTAGACAAACCAGAAGCCAGAGCGGATCTGCAGTGAGAGATCTACTTAATTTGTCTTGGGAACATGGGTTAGGTGAATATGACATCTGTAGGTACACATCAGGGAGCATTATATTGCATGGGGGCACATAAAGGGCATCATACTGTGTGGGAGGGGACATAAGGGTCACCATATTAGCGGTGTGATGGGGTGGAGCTTAGCAGTGCTACAGTTGAAGTTTTGAGGTGCAACAGTGGTCCTCAAAATAGAAATTTGCTTGGGGCCCCACAATTTCTTAATTTTCTATTGAGTACAGCAGGTGTACTGGCCCATGCATCACTTATGTCTTTCCAGCTTCAGGGTCCCACTGGGAGATTCACCTATTCCCCTGCTGTGCATCAGTCCACGTCTGGGGAATGCCATTAACAGAGCTCACACAAGATAACACGAGCATGCTAATGATGATAGCTGAAGAAGAGGAATCTCCTTTATCTAGTTCTGTAGCGTTATAGCGTGCAGTAGGGGGAGGTTATTGGCATGCCAGCTTCTAGTAACAGCTTTGTGCCAGTGCCAGAGACTATTCATAGCAGCAGCCATTCAGTTCCCATTCAACAGATTCTCAACATCCATAACCTCAAAACAATGATGTCCTGAATAATTCACTACATGACCAGGAAGGATTTACTTTTTGTCAAATTTTCCAGCAGAGATAATTCATAATCATTATTTGTCTTGGTCAATATAATGGAGGATGGCCCCAAATAATACTGGAGAGGTTTTTTTTACCGCCCTCCCCTAAAACAGATGCTCCTATGTCAATACTGCCCAACTTGTGCTCCAGGGCAGAGGAGCATTACTGGGATTCGTGGACAATGGCTCTAGGCAGGGAACTTATGTATAGTATTAAATACTCCTAATACTTATTGAGCGAAGTTACTGTGTTATACCTATTGCAAGTTTTGAGGGGGTGGAATGCCAAGGGGATACCTGAATCATGCACCATCTGTGCATGATTCAGGGTGGTATAAAGAAGGAAGGTGAGTGCTGTGTGTGCCAAATCCATCAAGCCGCATGTGCAAGATAAATTTGTCACATCTTCTGACTGCCCGTCACCATTTATGCTATCTACATGTCTGCCCTGGTTTACCAGGAGTGTTCATTTATTTAGTACTGATATGAGTGTGCCTTTGATTGGCAGAGTGGCAGGCACAGACGTCTTATATTCATTCCGAGCATTCAGGCAAAGATAAAAAAGTCACCGAGTGTCTGCATTCACTATTGTGCGCCCTCTGATTGAATCACGAGACAGTTGTTCTATAAAAAAAAATTCCAGTACAATCTCTGAGGATGCCAGTTCACCTTCAGGCTTTGATTAGTTTTTTCAGGTTTCCTGATGCAGTTTTTAACCACTTCTTTAACACCGTATGACTATATACAGATATTGCACCGGTTCAGGAGCTGAGCAGGCCCATAGCCACCTGGTGCCTGTTGTTTTACACAGCAGACGCTTGGAGCCAATGTCTACGATCAGCAAGAATGCCGATTGCAGACATCGATTGTCAGCTGTGACCACGGCATCTGAGAGGCTTTTCATGGCCATTGGGGGAGCCATTCATTCTTTGCGGTAGCTTCAGTCCCTATGAAGGATTCGAGACTACCACAGCAATACTTCCTAAAGAGCCCTGCCTGTGACATAATGAATCTCCCATAGACTTCAGTGATAATTCATTGTCTGTAGAAGACGCAGTCTGATGATTGCATGTTCAAGCCGCCTAGGGGGCTTTAAAAATGTGAAAAAAAGTTTGTAAAAAATATAAAAATTAAAATCAGCCCCCCCCCTTCCCGTTCCTTATTTTAAAAATAAACAATAAAAAAATAAAGATCACTTGCACCGCCACGTGGAAAACCACTGCTCTGTGAATATACACTTTAAAGTCAATGGGTATGTATGGAGACCATGGACAGCACAGATGCGCGAAACAGGCCTAAGGCTCGGGGTACACCTAGACTTGAGTTCGACACTTGTAGTCCAAAGAACTACTGTATTTTTCATCCTATAAGACGCATTTTTTTAACCCAAAAGTGGGGGGGAAAATGTCTCTGCATCTTATGGGGCAAATGCTCATTAGCACCGGAGGACAAGGAAGCAGTGAAGACTCTGTACTCATCACTTCCTGGTCCTCCACTCGGTTGTCGGCTGTGCAGTGGCTGCGCACAGGGTGAGGGCGCTCTGTGACAGCAGGAGCAAGCAGAGCGTAGGCAGTGAGGAGAGGCGGCGTCCAGGACCAGGAGAGGTAAGTGGCTTTTTTTATTTTATATGTTCTGTGGCTGGGGGCTGACATAGGAGGCATGGGGGCTGATAATAAGAGGCACTGGGGGCTGATAATGAGAGGTACTGGGGGCTGATAATAAGAGGCACTGGGGGCTGATAATGAGAGGTACTGGGGGCTGATAATAAGAGGCACTGGGGGCTGATAATAAGAGGCACTGGGGGCTGATAATAGGAGGCACTGGGGGCTGATAATTGGAGGCACTGGGGGCTGATAATAGGTGACACTGGGGGCTGATATTGGAGGCATTGGGGATGATATTGGAGGCATTGGGGGATGAGACTGGGGGCATGGGGCTTTTATCTGAGATCTGATTAGGGGTTATTCACATTGGGGTCTAATCTTAGGTCTTATTGGGGTCTTATTAACATTGGGGGTCTGATTGAGGCTGTGAGCTGAGGTCTGATGAAAAATCTTTTTTTCTTATTGTCCTATAAAACCTAGGTGCGTCTTATGGGTCGGTGCATCTTATAGGGCGAAAAATATGGTAAATTGTCTTGTATGAAATCTTGTGAACAGAAGCTTCAAAGTGCTACAGAAAGTCTAGGTTTACCCCCACCCTAACGACAGAGCGACACCAGGAATTGAGTGGATAGATGAACAAGTGTCTACACAAAGCAGTGAAGAGGGAAACTATTCTCAGTCCATTGAATGGACCTCACTATTTTTTAAAGTTCTCTTAGGGTATTTGATTTAGTGGACATGTTCCTGATTACTTGCACTTTCTGACGCAGTGTAGTGATAACAGACATGGATCAGGGCTAATTCCTGTTATGTAGTGTGACATACTTGACCTTTGTCTCAACCTTGTTATTTGGGTGCCTTGGTAATTCCTTGCTCCGTGAGCGACTGACACACAAATACAAAGCCTTTGACCCTTCTCCTCAGGCCAGCATCCAAGAGCACAGTAATCCACAGCATGAAATCCACATCTCAGCTTAGCTAACAATATCTTTACAAAGGTCTTGGCAGAGCACATGAGGACACTAAATGCCCCATGGTGGGTTATGTGGAACCATTAAACCCTAGTTTATTATTATGACCTTTGTATCCTGCTACAGCACCATTGTGGTTGTATTTTAATAATTGGAAACATTTGGCTAAAATTGTAGGAATATTATAATAGATTATGTAATTAAGTTGTGTTATGGTGGCTTTATTGAATGAACAGTAGTTAGAATTAACCCCAGGGACACATCTAAAGAGCATTTTAGCTCACAATAAAAAAAAAAAAACGAACAAACCCGTAAATATAAGTCAATTTCAGACAGGAACATGATCAATAGTGTGAGGAACTGAGCTTCTGACCAAGGTTTTTGTTTTTATGGAAGGAGACAACCCAAGCTCTACCAGAAACTATCTAAGACATTGTTGGTGGTTGCTATAATGGCATGCTTAGTTGACAGATTACAAAAATGATATAGGTGGCAATAGAATCATAGATCAAATCCAAAGATCAGAGAGGCTAGTATATGGGGATAGCAATGTTTCCGAGCTGAAAAGTGACATGTTGGCATCAGTCCGCCTTCATGTTGCTGGAGTACTCGAAACAGCAACCTGTTATTGCACACCACCAGGCCAGGCTTGAGGCTCAGCAGTACCAACCGCTCAATAGGTCTGTTCTTCCATGCCCGCCCACAGCTCCTGCGCGATGTGGGGTCTTTCCCCAAAACATATGAGTTTCAGAACAGCCTGCTGTCGTTTCCCCCTGGCTGTGCTGAAGTTGGTGGTGAAGGTGTTACGCTGACCGGATAAGGAGGCGGAAGAGGAGGCAACGAGAAACGTCCAGCAATCCTCGGTGGTGGTAGGACATGTGCCAAACTGCGTTCTGCCTCAGGCCCAGCCACCACTACATTTACCCAGTGGGAAGTTAGGGAGATATAATGTCCCTGCCCATGCTTACTGGTCCGTGTATCGCTGGGTATGTGGACCTTGCCATTGATGGTGTTGCACAGCGCACACGTGATTTTGTCCGGCTGGGAACCACGTACTGTGGGACAGCCACTGCCATAAGGTTTTTAAAAGTGTCTGTCTCCACCAGACGGAATGGCAGCATTTCAAAGGCCAGGAATTTTGAAACGCCGGCATTCAGGGCCAGGGCTCGTGGGTGGGTAGGGGTTACTTCCTCTTTTGTCTCCAGTGTTTGGGGGATGGGCAGCTGAACGCTTCCATGGAATGATGTGGAGATGCTCGGTGACACCGCTGGTGGTGGTGTTGCTGTCATATCCTCTCTTTGCGGGGAGCCAGGTTGCCCTGTTGCTCTAGAGGGGGAGGAAGAGGCTGAGACTGCAGGAGGAGCTTAAGGTGTCTACTCCATTGCAGCTCATGCTTTTCATTTAGATGCCTGGTCATGAAGATGGTGCTCAGGTTCAGAACATTTATGTCTTGCTTCAGGCTCTGACCGCACAGCGTACAAACTACCCGTGTCTTGTCGTCAGCATATTGCCTGAAGAACTGCCACGCCAGGGAACTCCTTTGAGATGGCTTTGGTATGCTTAGTCCTGTGCGGCTGGTGCTGCGTGATCACCACCTCTTCCTCTGAACTGCACACGTCTCTCAGATGACCTTGATTTTATGTGGGGTTAAGGACCTCATCATCTTCCACATCATTGTTCACCCACTCCTCTCCCCTGCACAAAGCCTCAGCAGTTGGCACCTGTGTTTCATCATCAGAGACGTGCTGCGGTTTTCCCATGTCCTCATCCTCAAACATAAGTGGTTGGGCATCAGTGCACTCAATCTCTCCCACTTCTGGGGCAGGGCTAGGAGGATGGTCCGCGGAACCCATTCTTAGAGCGATATTCGGGCCTACAAAATGACACAGAACATCCTGTCATCTGCGTGCACCAGAAGAAGGTGTTTCATTTGGGCACATAGCTGGCACAGATCGACCACGTCCTCTCCCTGCAGCAGGAGCTCCACCACCAGCAGCACCGCGGTCACATCCCTTATTTGATGTTCTGCTCATTCTTTGAGGTCACCCACAAACCTGACAGACAGACGAACAATTGTATTTCCATATCACAGATTTAAAGGAGGTGTATCTCACTCCAAAAAATGTCTATAGATCAGACACAGGATTAAAAGACATATTAACTACTGTATTTCCTTGTCACGGATACAAAGGTGTATCTCACCCCAAAAAATGGGTTTTTGTCACACACACAATTAACAGATAGATTAACTATTGTATTTCTGTATCACGGGTGCAGAGCCTTATTTTAGACTGCACCCAGAGACTTATTGCAAACTGCACCAGAGCTGTGTCTTGTCTCTATACTAATTAGAGCAGAATGGTGGCACCACGCATGATCCAGCATTAATATAGGCCAGGTCATGTGCTGCGCTGGGCAGTCACAGCCATGCCAATACTAGGCATGACTGTGATGGCTTCGAAATGCCCACAGCTAAAAGCTTGTTGATAAGCTGTGCTGCAGCCTTTCAATAAACTTTATTGAGCATCCGAACACGGACTTCTGTGACAAAGTCTGGTTGCCCGAATCCTCGATGTTTGTGTTCGCGCATTCCTATACAGGACACCTCATATTATTGTTGTATGAATAAAACTAGATAAAGGCTTTACTCCGTTCCAGTCCAGTGCCCTTACGAGCACCTGAAGGAATAAAATTAATGTGTGTACTTAGAATAGGCACTTGGTATGCAGAAAGCTGGCTCCAGGACTTGAACTACAACTGGTAATTCTACCTGTCTGTTTCTTCCTTTTTACAATCACATGGCACTGACCAAATGGGGCCACTTACGTTGGTTTAGGTCTATAATGCCATTTATTTCAATATTATGGGCGTTTATTGATGTGTATGACTACTCTACCTTAGGTGTATTATAGGTTTTTTCATAGAAACCACGGCACTCAAAAGACAGTTCAAAGCTTATAGCAATTTATTTTCCATCCATCCAAATGTAATATGTACATGGACATGGGCCAACATTTCGGTCTAATCCAAGACCTTGTTCACGGCCTACATGGCATCCAGCACTCCGGTTGTATGGAGGATGCTCTGACTACTCTACCTTAGGTGTATTATAGTTACACATTTTATTTCTCCTTGGTTTTACCACAAAAATAAATTTTCATTGCTTCAAGAGTAGTTTGTCTGATCAGGAGTGTAACCATTGGAGATTCAGAGGTTGCAGTCACATCTAGGTCCCCAGAGCGCCCAATGATCACAATTCCACACAAGGAAATTCCTTCACTATTGTATTGATGTGATGTCACTGTGTCTATTGTATTTTTAGGGTATGATCACACATCTCAGATTTGTCTGTGCAACATCCAGCGTATATTTTACAAGAGGATACACAGTAGAAATCCGAGGCTGATAAATCCGCATGCTTGTAAATTTTACAGTCATTGCAAGTCGGCTACGTTTTCCTACTAGTAGAAAAATCCTGCATGCGACCAAATATTCAAGGGGTCCTCATCTATTTCACATAATGTCTGCTTATGGGGCTTGTTCTGAGCCCTATAAACCTGACTCTAAAGGTGGCAACTGTGCACATTATTATTTTCTTCTGTTCAGATCACAATTGTTAATATTTTATCACCTCTTTGCTGCTTTCCACAGGTAAGGGCAATTCCCAGCTGGAGGCTTGTGTGTTTGGCAGGATGAATACTCAGAGGGGTTTCTCATTATAGGTCAATATGTACTATCATCACATGCCCAGAATGGCATGAAATCAGGTATGGAGTGGCAGCCAGAGATAATTGTAGTCTGGTTTTATGTACAGTACATAACAGTTGTGGAGAGAGGTCTGAAGAAGAAAGAAGGTGGCAGGAGCTCCCTTTATTCGAATGACAGATGTGAATGAAGCCAACTCAAGCTATCAAAATCTATACCCTTTGTGGAGTTTATGTTTTTAGGGGAGGCTGCTTTTGTATCAGTGATGTGACACCTAGGGATGGGCAAATGTCTCCTAGACCAGGTTAAGGTTAATGCAGGCTCCTGGGCAAAAAAGTGGTGTCGTCTGGGGCCTAGACCCCTTATTGAAGCTACAAGGGAGGTGGCTATGCATGGCCTTCTCCACTGAAGTCCATGGAAAGTATGCAGACAACCTATTCAGCCACTTAGTCCACATGCATACATGCACCTATTCTTGGCATCAGGGAACCTAATTTTTACTAGGGTCCAAAACGTGGACAGTGTACAGTATATGCTATTCATATAAATAATGACTGGCAAGTGTATTACTAGAAAATTCTGATGGATCAGAAGAACCAGTCTGGACAATGAGGGTAGGTGTTGGAGGCCCCACTAGACCTTACGGAGGCCTCCTTATAACCCTGACCCTGCACATTATTACTTACTGGTTATCCTTGCTTAGCCCATGTGCTTGCATAGAAGTTAGACTAAACCAGCTCCTTATATAATATTATTGTTCCCGTGGCCTTATTCAAGTATATAGTCAATAAGTTGTGTCCTACATTATCGTCTAGGATACTTGTGGCTTATACCTGAAAAATGTTCTTTTAAAAAAAACAAAAAAAAAAACACTCCTTTTTTATTGCAAGCAGAACGATGAAACAAAAAAAATAGTATTTTCACATCACATTTGTGACTATTGAAAAGAAAGGTAGACGTGTGAACCATTTTCATATCTCCTTTCTCCCGGTGTGCTCTATCCCTCGAGATTTGGCTTTGCTTCATGAAACTTGTTAGTACTTGCCGTTTTTAGCTACAGTGACTGAACAGAAGGATTGCAACTAGCAGAAGACATTTATGCTCAGTCATGATTCTTTGGCATCATTACCAAAAAGGGAAGTCTCCAGTCATCTAAAAAAACTGGTACATGTCCTAAAAATGTGCTCAAAAGGACCAGGCTGATAACTGTATATAGAATACAGGTCCCCTAGTAAGAAGTGGGTATATTGGTGTTATCTATCTTATCTATCATACTCTAAAGAGCGAAGTTCTGTAGCAAAAATGAACCCCTTCCCACTTCGCAACATACTATTGTGTCACTGAGTGTTGGTAGTTAACACCCAGTGTTGTAGTATGGCACCCCTGATGTCAGGAGCTAGGCCATAAAGCTGGCAACCTGCTCTTACTACCAGGATTGGAGATAACACCGATCCTTGCAGATGCCACAGTCAAGAGCGTCCTCTTACAGCTCCCACTGTCCACCAATCATCACCCTATGAACACAATTACAGGGTGCCAATGTAGTTGTCATGGCCTCCTGGGGTCTTGCAAATGCCTCTGATAGGTTGTAATAGTGTGCCTGTAAAAATCACTATACACTTGCAGGTTCAGGTCTCCTAAGTGAAGTATATACTACACTTGTGAAGAAAATGTGAAAAATATACATAATTGGTACTGTATGATTGCATCTGCAACGACACAATCTATTAAATTATCCAATTTTTAACCTGCCACGGTGAAGGCTGTAAAGAATTCCCCAATTCTACAATTGTCATTTTTGTGTGTAGAACTTCCACACAATAAAATGGAAAAAGCAATAAGAGAACCCTTAGGAGCTGAAAATTTGACTATTCAAAAATAAGGGCAAACTACCATATTTTCGCTTTATAAGACGCACCCGATGATATGACGCACCCCAGATTTTAGAGTAGGAAAATAAGAAAAAAGCCTCAGATCAGCCCCCATCAGACCTCAGATCAGTCCACTAAGCCCCCATGAGACCTCAAATCAGCCCCATGAGACCTCTGATCAGACCACTCAGCCCCCATCAGACCTCAGATCAGCCCACTCAGCCCCCATCAGACCTCAGATCAGGCCACTCAGCTCCCATCAGACCTCAGATCAGCTCCCATCAGACCTCAGATCAGACCACTCAGCCCCCATCAGATCTCAGATCAGCCCCTGCGTGCAGTGTCAGATTAGAGTGCGCGCACTACGTCCTGATGCTGTACGGGGTCAGGACAGTGCAGCACCGGCAGGAGAAGACAAGGGAGCACCGGAACGGAGCTGTGGCACAGGAGGGTGAGTATTTTTCCCCGCTCCTGGCACCTAATACATACTAGTGAGTGCTTCCATAATGGAAGCGATCACTTGTATTCGCTTTATAAGACGCACAGCAATTTCCCCCCTACTTTTGGGGGGGAAAAAGTGCGTCTTATAAAGTGAAAAATACGATAATACATAACTTTTAATGTCTACAATCAGTTAAGAATAGAGCACCCCAATATACAAGAAGTAAGTATTAAAAAAAACCACTAAATACTAAAGTCAGGAACCATCAACTATATATAAGTCCTGACAATTAATAAAAAAGCACCATAAGCATCATAACCGGCAAAAACAAAAAAAATGAAAACCACAGTAATAACAGCTGAAAAGGATCTTACCCACCACAGCATTGCTAGACGTACCGGATCTTCGTGGATTTGAGGAAGCCAATGATGCTGTCTTGACTTGTTGTACTGCAGAGAATCTGTAATAAGAGTAGGTTTCCGGACTTCAGAGAAAAGGTCGGGTCTCCTAGGTGGCAGACGAGAAGGACACTAAACCCTATAACAAAAGATATAGCGGTGAAGGGGTTATTATACCCTAAAGAGCTTAACCACAGAGCAACCCTCCCTGATAAGAGCAACCCTGTCCGGAACTGTACCTTAAGTATATGGCCCTGTACCCTAGCTGCCCCTGACATGCCATGTTTCTGTCGTAGTTGTGACTCATTAGGGGACCTAATAGCATAGGAGTAAGGAAACAGCAATATGCCGGAGATAAAAGCTAGGTATAAACTATGTGAATAGTGCAAAAGCAGGGATAATGTGCCCTGGATAATGAATTATCCATAACTTCAATGTATAGGGCCAGGTGCATGTATAGCTACATGTAATATATATGATTGAAATATGGGATCAAATCGAGTCCACGTCCCAAATGAGTATGAGATTGGGATGAGGGCCCCAAACAATTTTTGCCCATCGATCTCAATCTGCCGTTTACTAGCCATACTAGGATACATAGGAAATATCACTCTAAACTAAAATTCCAGCTATGGTTGTATCTTATTCACTCATTAATTGTGTTAAAAATTGCCATAAAACAACTAATTGAACAATAGCAACAACTAAGAAGGGATTCTATCATCATAATTCAATAAGTAACATATGCTGGTCCATAATAATGATATAGTTATTATATGGATCAGATAAGTGGAGATCAATATATTGAGCAGACAGTGACAGCCTCAAGATTTAAAGATTTATCCATGGAAATTTTCATTCCTGGATATGCCCTTCTTCACCAGTAGAAGAACATTCCTCCTTTCCTCCTCACAGATTCAGTTCTTGCAATCCATTGACATTTCCCAAGCTTTTTCATTTAATATTCATTGAATGGGGCAATTTAAAATGGAAAGAGTATTTTAGTGTGCAGTATTTTATCCAAAACAATGGAATATGTTCCCCTATACAGCATTGCACAGAGCCTCTATGTCTTATCAGAGGAGAGTGGACCCCCAGTTCTCCCATGGGCCATTTCATCACCAATTGCCTTTTTATGATTACGGTATATAACTTCATAGTGTTCCTGAAAGTTATTTGACATTCTGCTAATCAGAAGACAGAAGTAAAACAGTAAAATAGTCTCTGCCAACCAATTATTACGGAATTCTTTAAAAAGGGTCAAAAGACAATCTGCGAACTGCATGTTGGGAGTATTGGGAGCTTGAAGTTGGATATGAGATATGAAAGACAAATCAAAACCAGTGAGTTCAGCTGCACTGACGGATATATCTTTTTTGTGCCTAGACTGCTTGTGGTCCTATACTTAAAGGGGTTTTCTCCAACTGTAAAGCCTGATTCACACGTCAGTGTTTCACTGACGTGCTCTGTACGTGTTCTCCACGGACAGCACACGTTCCCATTCATTTTAATGTGTGCATTCAGACATCAGTGTTTTAGCACGGTCCGTGGGTCAGTGTTTTCAGCACGGATGCATGTCCTATCTTGATCTGTGTTCCCGGATCCCTCATGCCCATTATAGTCTATGGGTCCGTGAAAACCACGGATGCAACACAGATGCCATCCGTGTTTCATGGATCATTAAAAAGAGATGTTTTGAAAATTATTTTTCAGCTGTTCAGTGTCAGTGAAACACGGATGCAACATGGACAGAAAAACACAAACCCAACATGGATCCTTCACGGACAGCTTCACGGATGCCTCACTGACCACCTGCTCACGGATTTGAGCATGGACACGGACGTGTGAATGAGGCTTAACATTGATGGTCATTTTCTAGGATAGACCCCATAGATAAGCACAATGCAGGGGCTGCAGAACACCTGCAAACGTGGCTATGCCTAGTATTGCATATCGTCACTTTCAAGCAAACACTGTAGCTGTTTTTATTGTGTTGGTCGAAGTTGGATCCACATCAAATGATTTGGTCTGTACATCCAAGGTACATTGGTGGTTCATTCAGCAGTGTGTTCCAAATCTGACTTCCTTAATCAAGGGTTTCCGAGAACACAGCAACAAGACCTGTCACTTTTAGGGCTGTTTCACACGACCACGGCTCCCCTGACCTGAATTGACGGTATCATAGTCATTTATGGTGGTCAGTTCCTACCTGATCATGGGTCTAATGTTCTCTACTCACATCATCGGAGTTCCCCTAATAGTGGAAATATTTTTCAGGGGTTTTCATGCAGTAATGAGGTCAGGAATCTCTGACATAAGGAATCAGGTCAGGAATCTCTGACATAAGGAATCAGGTCAGGAATCTCTGACATAAAGAACAGCATAAAGAACAGCTCTATTAACACTACATCAAATGTATACATCAGGAGGATCCCCGCCCAATGTTGCCAAAGGACACTCTTGTGATATACGTCTGGTCAAAGGCATAGCTAGCAGTGGTACAGGGAGGGTGGCGACCAACTGACCCATACCACACCATATGAGTCTGTGATATAGCAGAAGCCATAGCCTTCATGCCCTACCATTCCCTGCCTTGTAAGCCGCACATCGCTTTAGGCCTGTACGCCGGCACACACACATGATGTCAGCGTCCTGGCATTAGGGGTGTGATGACTTCGCTGCATCACGCTATTTGTAGCAGGAGGCTAGCTATGCAAAGAGAACTCATCATGTTCATTTTAAGGTTGAGGTCAGGGGAGTGTGCAAGTTTTATTTTTGTCTTCTAGTGGCAATTATATGTGGGGCATGAGTGTGCATTATTATTCAGTCAGGGGAGACAAGGCACATTAATATTTATTCAGGGGGCTTTATTATTTATTCAGGTGGTGAGGGGGCACTATTATTTATTCAGGGGCACGTAGATCATTATTACTTTTAGGAGACACATTTTTCAGGTGCAGTAATAAGGATGGATGGGGCAAGAAACAGATACTGAATTGGGGGTATCAGCATGGGGAGATGTAGGGAGAATCCTGGAAAAGTGAAGAACCAAAGATGTCTCTGGTACAAACTCAAGTCATAATAGGGGTCTGGGCCAGATGGATAAGATGGGAAAGGTGAGCGATTCCAATCAGAGACATCAACTTGTATTCCATGGCACTTTATAGACATTAGCATCATGCTGTCCTCAATGGGGATCACAATCTAAGTTCCCTATAAGTAGTGTGGGAGGAAACCAGAGTACCTGGAGGAAACCCACACAAACACGCAGAGAACATACAAACTCACCAGTGCTAACCACTGAGCCACCGTGCAGACTGATTAGGTAAAACTATTATCTACCACATTGGTCATAGTACAACGTTGAGTAACAGTATGGTAATAATATTCAGTCACTATTATTAGTATCGTTATTGGTCATTGCGTGACTTAGGCTACTTTCACACTAGCGTTTTTAAATTCCGGTATTGAGTTCCGTCAAAGGGGCTCAATACCGGAAAAAAACGCTTCAGTTTTGTCCCCATTCATTGTCAATGGGGACAAAACTGAACTGAAGACAACGGAATGCTCCTGAAAGCATTCCGTTCCGTCTTCAGACCGGAGAACAAACCGCAGCATGCTGCGGTTTGCTCTCCGGTCCAGGCATCCGCACCAAGACGGATCCGGAATGACCCCCAATGGAAGTCAATGGGGACGGATCCGTTTGGTGTGGACACACCAGTAATCCGGATCTGTCCTCCATTGATTTCCAATGGGGGGTCATTCCGGATCCGGCATACATACACACAGACTACATACAAACAAACATACAGACATACAAACAAACATACAGACATACATACAAACATACAGACATACATACATACATACTCACATACTCCCGGGACGCCGGCAGCAGGTCTTCACGCGCCTCCTGCACGCTGCGATGACGTTTCCCCACTGCGCCCAGCAGAGGGCGCTGTGGGGAATCGTCATCACTGCGCGCAGGAGGCGCGTGAAGACGTTCTGCCGGCGTCCCGGGAGTATGTGAGTATGTATGTATGTCTGTATGTTTGTTTGTATGTAGTCTGTGTGTTGTTTTAATGTGTGTCATGTGTGGGGCCGGAGCGCTGCTCCGGCTCCACACATGTATAGCGTTAGCACGGATCCGTCGGCACCCTTTAGGTGCCGGATCCGTGCTAACGCTAGTGTGAAAGTAGCCTTACTCAGTACGGATCCGGCGGGTGAAGGGACCCGCCGGATCCGTACTAACGCTAGTGTGGAAGTAGCCTTACCTGGCTTGGGGTCCCACTCAGACGTTGACAGTGTATTTTGCCCACCTGTGCTGAACCACTAGCTACTCCTCTGCGTCAGATAAAATGGGACCCTATGCCTACTTTTGGCATATGTACCAGGAGCTTTACCGGTGAATATGTCAAACAGATACTTCATTTGCAGTGTGAATACATCTTTAAACTGTAGAGAGAAGAAGAGATTTTTAAGTATAGACAAGTCTGCTAGTAATATGGGGCGTTGATGTGCAGTCAGAGTGGACAGAGTACTGTAACACTGTGTAGAAAAATGTTATTATTAAAGGGAACCTGTCATATGAACGTGGTATCTGAGCTGTAGCATGTTATAGAGCAGGAGGAGCTGATCAGATTGATATATAGTTTTATGGGAAAAGATTCATTACAACTTCTTGTATTTTATTCATTTATATTCCTGCTCATTCTGGGCTTTGAAGTCCAGGAGGCGGTCCTATCAGTGACTGACAGCCTTCCCTCTATGACTGTGCATACACACATAGCTGTCAATCACTGATAGGACTGCCTCCTTGAATTCAAAGCCCAGAATGTGCAGGGATTTAAATGTATACATTACAAGTTTTACTTAATCTTTTCCTACAAAACTATACATTAATCTGCTCAGCTCCTCTTCCTCTATAGCATGTACCTGCAGATTATTTAGCATTTTCATGGTGATAGGTTCCCTTGAAGGACTGCAACATGTTTTGTGGCTGTAGTATTTCCATCCTCAGGCACTTTCTGCTGTTATTATTGAGATTTTTATATTACGGACATTCTTATTCTCTACCACATCAATGTACCAGTTCTTCATCGTAAGGTGCTGGATCCCCAGAGGCTAAGTGATTAAAATACTTCTGCTTTATTACACTGGGGCACTTTTTTCTTTTGTGTTTTCATCCAGAATACAGCTGTAGTGAAGGCGTGCTGTCCAGTTTGCTGTTTTATGATACTGTATGTTCATGCAGCACGATATATCCATAGGGGCATTACATGACTTTATTTAGTTTGATTCTGAAACTCTGTGAGCAGTTAGGACAAACTATTAAGGAAGTGACTTCTCATTTCCTTACGTTCTTAGCAGGGCACACAGCCTTATACGGTTACACGCTGCGGTTCATTAGTCAAGATGTTGATCAACACCATTTCCCATTGATGAATGTAATGAGAAATGCCTGATGAAATGCAGATTTGGCTTTTATCATGCTTGTTGGTGACAGTATGAACAGTGCCCCCGACCAAAGGATAAATCCATTGTAATCTTCTGCTGCTAAAGCTGCAGCAATTCCATTGGGAGCTTTGTTTTCAACAGATTGCAAGTAATAATTCTGTAGTCTGCTGTAGGGTCTCTTCCAAGAGATTATACTGCTAAAGACGACCCGCCCATCCTCCTTCATGGTCCATTATACAGCAATTTTTTTACAAGTCTGCATTGTGTTTTTTCTCCTTGTAAATGTGTGTATAAAGTGACTCCACATAAATATTATCAGTATGGTGTGTTCTGACCCAGTCTCACCATATCCAATCAGTGCTGGCATTGTTGGCACTGCCATGCAGTGGTTGGGACACCACTGCAGTGTACCTTAAACCTCCAGGCCACGTATACCATGTCGGTATTTAACTAACATATTAGCTCATGAGGGAAGCTACGTGTCGTGAGCTGGCTTGGTGAGTATATAAGGTATATGATAGGGTGTCTGCACACATATCCCTCATTGCTGTCATGGGTAAAAGGAGGTGATTTGTTAGAGATGCAAAAAAGGAGGATTATTGGCTTTTGGTCAAGGGTGGCAGTATTTCAGAAACTGCGCAGTTTGTGAACTGTTCGCATGCTGCAGTGGTGAAAGGGTATTGTGAATGGAGAAATGGCTCCATTGCGAAGAAGCAACATGGCGAATGCACAACACATTATACCATTGATGTGACACGTGAACTTTGGCTACAAAGGTGCGCAGTGGCGGACTGACATGCTACAATGGAGCAGCTCACTGCCAAAATGAAGCAGAGGGCACCAGACGTGTCTAAAACAACAGTTCAGTGAACCTTACTGTGAATGAGGCTTCAAAGCAGGCGGATGGGCACTGAACCAAAGTTACATCGGCAGAAAAAGCTTCCATTTTCAAGGCATTATCAGAATTGGATATTCACTGATTGGCATAGGGTTTCTTTCTCTAATAAGTCACAATTGATGTTGGCGTGTCATGGGAGAAACATCAAAGAACAAACACCCTGCAACCATTGCTGGAAGAACACAAGCTGGTGGTGCCAGCGTTATGGACTAGAGAATATTTTTGTGGCATTTTCTGGACCCACTTATCCTTGTGGAAGTCACTCTCAACCAAATTGGGTATGAATCTATGCTTGCAGATCACTTACACCCATACATGCTAATGGTCTTACCTGGGGCAGATGGGATTTTCCAGCAAGACAATGCTCACACGTCACAGCTAGAAATATCCAACATTCCTTGGAAGAGCATGATCAAGACTACCATGTACTACCTTGGCCCACTAATTCCCCAGTCTTGAACCCAATTGAGCATCTGTGGGACCACCTCAATCGTCATGTTCAATTTATGGATCCTGCAGTCAGCTTGGCTCCATATACCTGTGACAACCTACCAGGACCTTATTGAGTCACTCCCAGACCTTCTAGCAGCTGTCGGTGCTGCACACGGCGTTTACTTTGGATATTAGCTGGTGCGTGCTGATAATAATGTGACTCTACTTTCTATGTTTAGTTATTGCTTGGCAAGTAAATGGATTTTATTAGAGTTGCTGGATGGTTATTGTAGAGTCTTTATTTAAAATGTGACTCTTGGTAGAAAATTATTTTTATATTATTGTTATGAAACGGATTATCATGTATAAAAAATGTGAATACATGTTCGTATCCTGTAGCTTATTTTAGTAGAGGGAACCCTTGTCAGATTCGGTGACTTAAGACTGACCTTTAGCTGTCTCAGCTAAAATGTTTTCACACTGACATACTTCATCATCACGGTGCAGGGAAGCGTTCTCTGTACAGTGTGATCCTCCGTCAGTGTGTTATGTAACAGCTCTTCCTGTAGACCGGGCACATGGCAGAGAGAAGCTCTGTTCTGCATTGCCAGCTTGTGAATCACTAGTGACAGCTCAGCTGGGTTACCGTTTGCTTCTGTGTATCATACAACCTCCACCCGGACGAAAAACGCAGCCCTCCATGTCAGACATTTCTTTATAGTGCCTTCTTTTTATACATGCAGTAATAGATATTCTCAGATTCAGGGCTGGGCAGTGCCAGGATGTTAACATTACAGTCTGTTCTGGCAGTTTACAGTTGCATAATCCACGCCATTTTATGAGTAATTTTATGTTAACATTAGCTCTACAGTCAGCAAATGTCAAAATGAGCATTTTGTTACTTATTTGTGTTTTTATGTTTTATATTTTTTTCACTTTGTTTTTAATCCTTGTAGAGCAGGGGTGCACAACCTGTGGCCCGGGGGCCACATGCGGCCCTTGATAACATTCTGTGTGGCCCCATCCATCTGGTAACAGACATGTATGTCCATGTTTTGTGGCTGCTCACATGCATTTTTCATGTATTTCTCCCATTAGATGGGACTCCTGGAACTGTAACTAGACATTAATGGTATACACTGTGTGTACAATCTGCCATAAATACAGTATTTCAGTTGGTAATACCCCTTTAAATTTTATTTTCGGCCCTTGACGTTGGTTCAGTCGGACAATGTGGCCCCCACCCAGAAAACGTTGTGCACCCCTGTTGTAGAGACTATAAACTATCAAGCAGGTAACTGCAATTGTTATGTTTTATGCCGCCCTGGATGCTGTTATTAGGTACATTCTTGGTTATCTAAATATTGAAGATAAATCCATAGTTGCATGCAGATTTTGATGTCGTTCTGCTGTGGATTTCAGCTTTTGCATTGCCAAGGGTAAAATCTGTGGTGGAAATCCACAGCATGAGGCCATGGTCACACAGCGAATATTTTCCACACCAAATTCAATCCTGAATTCACTCTCAATCCACCTGCCACAGTTTTCAATCAGAAATCCTCGCTGTAGTAGCAGCAGTGCAGTGTGATTACAGCTAGGGATAAGCGAATCGACTTCGGATGAAACATCCAAAGTCGATTCGCATAAAAATTCGTTTGATTACTGTACGGAGCGAGCACTCCGTACAGTATTAGAATGTATTGGCTCCGATGAGCCAAAGTTATTACTAATAACTTCAAAAATTAATTTCTACTGTTAAAAACCTTTTCCCGAACTCTGTTTCGGTTCCAAGTGGTACCTTACTAGTGCTCATTGACTAACGCAAGTGCCGGCCTAAAGCCAGTAGCTATGATAGCTAAATGTAAAACCCAGAGAGCTTCACTCTGTCATGAAGCAAAGTGCTTTTTACCCTTTAAAGGGGTTGGCTCGTTTCCTATTTTGAGGAACTATACAGTGCCTTGCGAAAGTATTCGGCCCCCTGGAACTTTTCAACCTTTTGCCACATTTCAGGCTTCAAACAAAAAGATATAACATTTTAAATTTTTGGTGAAGAATCAACAACAAGTGGGTCACAATTGTGAAGTGGAACGAAATTTATTGGATCATTTAAACTTTTTTTGTAATAATAAAACTGAAAAGTGGGGCATGCAAAATTATTCGTCCCCCTTGCATTAATATTTTGTTGCGCCACCTTTTGCTGCGATTAGAGCTGCAAGTCCCTTGGAATTTAATTGCCTTTTTACCAGCGCAGATACCTTTTACTTATATACTCTATATTGTTTATACTTTGGTGAGTGTGGGCGATCTCACTTTTTTAAGTTATCTTGCAGCGGGCCCCAAGACCGATTTATACATTCATATATATATATATATATATATATATATATATATATATATATATAGTTATTTATTTATTTGTTTGTTTTTTTGTTTGTTTAGTTAAAGGGGTTGTCCCACGAAAAATATTCTACAGTTTTCAAACCAGCACCTGGATCTGAATACTTTTGTAATTGCATGTCATTAAAAATTTTGTATAGCTACTGAGTTATTCAGTAAAATGTATCTGTATAGGACCACTTAATTTCTTATTTCTTTGACCTATTCACTGAGCAGGCCGCACATGCTCAGTTTCAACTTTTAACTGCCTCCTGAGCTGTGATAGGGAGAGAACAGACACGCCTCCTGAGCTGCAGCAGAAAAGACACTCCCCTTGACCTGCCAGCTTGATATAAATCTAGCAGAGCAATGAATGGTGAGATCTCTGGCTTCATGTGAGGTACAGGGCTGGTAATAGCTTTGTTAAAAAGAGGTTGTCATGTACTATATGATGTCTGATTTTCATTTTTTACATTATTCGTGGGATAACCCCTTTAAGCTCTTGGGGCGAGGCACACCCTTTTTGTTTGAAGCCTGAAATGTGGCAAAAGGTTGAAAAGTTCCAGGGGGCCGAATACTTTTGCAAGGCACTGTATATTCAAACAGCTGATGGGTGGGTGTGCTAAGTGTTGGACCCCCGTCCATCTGATATTGATGACCTATCATGAGGAGAGGGTGGGATGACGTTGCTGTCATGGATTACAGAAAGCATCCCTTCTTTAAAAATCCTGTGTTTGCCTCTGTAAGGATACTTTCACACTTTAGCTAGGAGGGTCCGTCAGGACGGCAACCATGCAGAGAGGCAGCCAGAATACACCTGCAGCATGCTGTAGTTTTGTCCGGGGCTGGAGCAGACTTCCATCGGCACACTTGGGCTAGCGTTAGTACGGATCCGGCAGGCTGTTCCCCTGCTGGACCCTCCTAGCGCAAGCGTGAAAATAGCCTTAGGGAGAAATAAAGGGGGACACCAGTCAAGTGGCAAATTAATGAAAGCTGCAGTTGCTAATCTGTTTAACTATTTTGTTTGCTGACACATTAATAATAATAATAATAATAATAATAATAATAATAAAGGGACTAAATGAAGGCTCTGTTCACATTGGCGTCAGCTCCTGGAGACCCAGTAAATATTTTATTTATTATACTCACTAAGGGCTTATGCACACGACTGTATTTTCTTTCCGCATCCGTTTTTTTTTTTTTGCCGCCCGTATGCAGAACCATTCACTTCAAAGGGTCCGTTTCTGTATGTCTGCAAGTCTGTTCTGCAAAAAAATAGAGCATGTACTATTTTTGTCCGTTTTGCGGACAATGATAGGCATTTTTACAATGGATCCACACAAAAAAAGGTTGCAACACGGATGTCACATGGATGTCATCCCTTTCTTTTTTTACGGATTCGTGGTTTGCAGACCGCAAAATACATATGGTCGTGTGCATGAGGCCTTATATAGGGCTGACATATTCTGTAGCGCTTTACAGACATTATCATCACACGCTGTCCCAAATGGAATTCAGAGTCTAAAGCAGGGAGAACATACAAACTCCATGCAGATGTTGTCCTTGAGTTGGATTTCAACCTAGGCGCAAAATGGGGCTTTTGACATTTTTGCATTTTTATGCCACTAATTCCAGCTTTGAAATGTAGCTGGAAAAGTGGATGTGGTAAGCTATGTAAATGAGTTCCACTCCAGATTTATCCCAGAAACTGACTCCAGGAGGAGGGTGGCGTAGGAAAACTGGAGGAGGTTTTCTAGACAAAAGTATTAGGTTTAAGGATAAGACAAATTTTTTCAAACATGCGATGTTTCGTAAATGTGGCATAAAGTACACCAAAACAAACTCAAGCAAAACTGGTTTCAAATTTTCCCCTCATGATAAATTCCTCCATAGAGCCTAATTTATGTCTCAATGGATTGAGCATTAAAATGACACACAAATATAAAGAGATCTATAGTTACATACTGTAGTTGATAAGGTTGAAGAAAGACAGAGACCCATCAAGTCCAACCAATAATTCCACCATGATCCGGAGGAAGGCATAAACCCGTATGAAGTGGAGCCCAATTGCCCCATATTAAAGGGGTTCTCCGGGAATTAAGAAAATTAAAATACGTAAATATTACTTTATTATAAATATATTCCCAAATACCTTTCATTAGTTATAATGGCTCGTTGTGTCTAGGGAGCAATCATTAGGAGAAGAAAAATGGCCGCCATCCTAATAGTACAAACAAAACCTGTCCTAATCACACAGGAGAACAAGTTACTTCACATCACTGAGGTAAAGAGCTGCCTCATCCTCCTCTGTGCTCTATTGTCAGGGATTATGCTCCCTAATACAGTTTAATATATTTAGCTGAATCTTTGTAGGAATGGCGTTCATGAGGAGACATGAAGTACAGAGAGGATGGACAGAACAGACTGTGGTAATGGAGACTGCATACAAGTGCTGCTGCTCATTAGCCAGATCTGCTCATGAACTCAATTCCAACTAAAGATCTTATCATCTGTATTCAGGATCATAATCCTCGACAGGGGATCATATTTATAATAAAGTAATATTTAAGTATTTTCATTTTCTTAATTATCTGAGAACCCCTTTAAGGATAAAAAAATTCTTCCTGACTCCAATTATGCAACGAGAAGAAATCCTTGTATGGATTTTTTGTGATTCTGCTGTCGTGGCAAATGTGCCAGTCATTCTGCGACCCCATTCAATTCTATGGCTGCCCTGCTACACTGCGATACTTGGGAGTGTGACAGGTGTGGCGCCCAAAATCCCTGTGTAGCTGAACCCTACTTAACATGTCTCCTGGTCCTTTACCTGACATTCAATCCCATTTCATAAATGAGTGGGAACATTTGATTGTTTTCTTCAGGCATCTATCTTTATATATTTCATTAGTATCGCACCAGACAAACGTTCTAGCATATTCTTGGCCAGTGCAGATCTGATTCATCATTTTCATCCAGTCATCCATACTCCATGATTGTTTCCCTTTAATCCACCTTAAACATTTTTTTTAATGAATGGCACTTTAATAATAAACAATAATAATAATCCTCTTTTGTTACACCTCTTGATGTGACTCTGCATGGTTACTGTAAGTGTCAAGGAAACTATGAGCTTGTTATTTGTATTCCTGTAGTCTTTGTATGATCCACTTTCACCATTTGTGTCAATGAACTATTAAGGCTGGGATCACATCTGCGCTTTTAATTCTGGCAGTGTGTGCCGGTGGAGAAACAGACTGCCGGAATTCACTGTACCCGGTGTACATGTCGGCTGTTGGCCAGACAGAAAATGCTACACGCAGCATTTTTTGTCCTGCCGAAAGCTGGCATACATGCCGGAAAGCAGCCAGATCCCTGCCTGATCCCATTACAGTGAATAGGGATTCGGCGGTGCACTGTAGAATCCAGCTGTGCCAGGTACGGTAAACTCCGGCAGTCTGTTCTTCCGCCAGAACAGACTGCCGGAGTTAAAAGCGCAGAATTGAACCCAGCCTAAGTCAGGTGTTGTCTTTTGGATCAGACATTTTTCAGCTGTAATGTGTATTTGAGGCAAGTCTTCACAAGTACATAACAGCTGCCAAGTTAGGTGTTTCCTTCAGCAAATAATTATTGCAGTGTGATTCACAGTGATAATAGATGTACCTGTACAACCTACAGCATTGAAAGCACTTTCATTGCGTCTGTGATTTGTTTGGAGATCACAGCACATGAAACACAAGTCCTGCCATTAGAGTCTAATATAGAAAATGTTTTAACATCATTTAAGTTGTTTATATTATATTTATATAGTTTATTAAACTATAGTAATGGTAATCTTCTTACCAGAGACTGTATTTGTGAGTTATAACCTCCCTTCTGAACCTCAACTGTGTCATGTGACCAGCACTCTGATCTCCAACTGACACATGACAGGAAGTTACTTCTCTATTCTTCCTATGAGACTGACATTGAGGCTCTCATAGGAATACATAGAGAACCTAGCTTCCTATCCAGACATAAGATGCTGTGTTATTTAGAGAGTCAGTGTTGGTCACATGACACAGCTGAGGATCAGAAGGGAGGCGATAATTCCCAAATACAGTCAATGTTATGAAAATTACATTCACTACAGTTTACATCATAGATCTTTCTAACAGGTCAGAGAATACATTTTTTGTGGGAGTGCTTCTTTAATCAAACCACAATGCCAAAACAATAAGCCCTCATACAACTACATTGATGACTCTTGGAATGTTTCACCCCAACATTTCTTTTTCTATAAAACATCTTTTATTGTGTAAAAGTACATAAACATAACAAACTATACATGTTTGGTACCATGGATTTGTATCAACCTGTAGAATGAAGTTAATTTTGCAGATCAGACATTAATGGCCCACACTAAAGCTACATTCACATGGCAGTGAAAAACAAGCCGTTCATTATAACAGCTGAGGGCCACTATGGGAGACATTATTACTGCTGTATGCCACTATGGGGACATTATTTACTGCTGGAGGCCACTATGGGTGACATTATTACAGCTGAGGGCCACTATGGGGGACATTATTACTTCTGCATGCCACTATGGGGACATAATTTACTGCTGGTGACCACTATGGGGGACATTATTACAGCTGAGGCCATTATGGGGGACACTATTACAGCTGGGAGCCACTATGGGGGATATGGGAGGCATTATCACTGCTAGGGTTCACCATGGGGCCATTAATACTGCATGCCACTGTGGGGACATAATTTACAGCTGAGGCCACTATGGGGGAAATTATTACAGCTGAGGCCATTATGGGGGACATTATTACTGCTGGAGGCCACTATGAGGGACATTATTACTGCTGAAGGCCACTATGAGGGATATAGGGGGCCTTATTACTGCTGGGAGTCACTATGAAGGCATTATTACTGCTGGAGGCCAATATGTGGGACATTTTTACTGCTGGAGGCCACTATGAGGGACATTATTACTGCTGGGGGCCACTATGGTGGACATTATCACTGCTTGAAGCCACTATGAGGGACATTATTACTGCTGGAGGCCACTATGGGGGACAGTATTACATCTGGGGACCACTATGTGGGACATTATTACTGCTGGGGTCACTATGGGGGACATCTTTACTGCTGGAGGCCACTATGGAGGACATTATTACTGCTGGAAGCCACTATGAGGGACATTATTACTACTGGAGGCCACTATGGGGGACAGTATTACATCTGGGGACCACTATGTGGGACATTATTACTGCTGGGGTCACTATGGGGGACATCTTTACTGCTGGAGGCCACTATGGAGGACATTATTACTGCTGGAAGCCACTATGAGGGACATTATTACTGCTGGAGGCCACTATGGGGGACAGTATTACATCTGGGGACCACTATGTGGGACATTATTACTGCTGGGGTCACTATGGGGGACATCTTTACTGCTGGAGGCCACTATGGAGGACATTATTACTGCTGGAAGCCACTATGGGGGGCATTATTACTGCTGGGGTCACTATGGGGGACATCTTTACTGCTGGAGGCCACTATGGAGGACATTATTCATACCTCCCAACTTTTGAAAATTGCAAAGAGGGACAATGTGTGTGGCGCGCATCATGGCAGTTTTTTCCATACTAGGCCATGCCTCTAACTCCGCCCAAAGCATAATTACTAGAGCCCCTGAAGCAATATTTTTCTTGCGCTTCATTGTCCATATAAACATTAGCACATAAATCATCAGATTATAGATATTTTAAGGTCCAAATTGCACCAAATTATGAAGTTCTGGTCTAGTTTATAGTTAGAAACCATACAGACACTTTAGTAAGGAGCAATTTAGTAAATTTATTAATGCACAGTTATGCATTAATCCTCCAGGTCAAAAAGAGGGACATTTAAGGATAAAAGAGGGACAGAGGGACTTGGGTCAAAAAGAGGGACTGTCCCTCCAAAAGAGGGACACTTGGGAGGTATGCATTATTACTACTGGAGGCCACTATGGGGGGCATTATTACAGCTGGAGGCTACCATGGGGGACATTGTTACTACTGGAAGACACTATGGCATACCTCCCAAGTGTCCCTCTTTTGGAGGGACAGTCCCTCTTTTTGACCCAAGTCCCTCTGTCCCTCTTTGATCCTTAAATGTCCCTCTTTTTGACCTGGGGAATTAATATGCAAATGTGCATTAATAAATATACTAAATTGCTCCTCACTAAAGTGTCTGTATGGTTTCTATCTGTATATTAGACCAGAACTTTATTATTTGGTGCAATTTGTACCTTAAAATATCTATAATCTGATGATTTATATGTTAATATTTATGTGGACATTGAAACGCAAGAAAAAAATTGCCGCAGGGGCTCCAGTAATTATGCTTTGGGTTGACTTAGAGGTGTGGCCTAGTATGAAAAAAACTGCCATGATGTGCACCGCAAACAATGTCCCTCTTTGCAATTTTGAAAAGTTGGGAGGTATGCTATGGGGGTCATTACTACAGCTGGAGGCCACTATGGGGGACATTATTACAGCTGGAAGACACTATGGGGGACATTATTACTGCTGGAGGCCAATATGGAGGACATTCTGCTGAGGGCCACTATGGGGGACATTATGTATATTGTAGGGGTGAGGATTTTATAAAAAAAAAAAGACAATTAAATTCATTCATTTTTAAGGGCAACATTTTAACAGCCATCAAAAATGGATGCAAAATGGAGCCAGAATGTCTCACTAAAAAAGGAAAGATGGCCCGAAAATGGACGCTAGAATGGTAGAAAAATGGCCATAAAAAACGGACAATGTGTCCGTTTTTCATGGCCATTTTTTTCACCTGTGAATGTAGCCTAAGAATTGGCCATCACTTGTAAAGTCCTTTAATAATAAAGGCCAGGAAGTCCATTCTTCCAAGCAGGAAGTTAAATTGCCATTTTTGGTAGTAACATTCTTGGCAGCTCCCTGTGTACATACAGTATCTACAGTGACTATGGGAACCGTGCCCTGAAGCAAAGTATTGTGTTTTAGTACCTCAGTTACAGCTGGAATGAGAATAAAATGGTGAGATGTTCGGTTTTCTGCAGAAATGCCTTCACTGTGTAATTGCTGCCATCTAGTGGCAAGGATATATAAGTAGTAATTGTACAAAAATATATTTGATCATTGGATTGTGGATTGTAGGAATATGTGCTTGATGTTATGTACCTACGGGTGTTTACAAAGTAGCAGAATGTCACATAATAAATTAAGGTCCTCTACACAAATTAATTTGCTCTGGTTTTTGCCCACTACTAAAAATGCCATAAAAATGGTGTGTTTTTTGTGGTGTTTTTTTGCAAACAAATGTGTGGTTGGCATTTTTTTGTTCAGACCTTTTACCCCAACAGAAAAGGGAATGACAAAAATACACAAAGATTCAACGCAGAAAAAAAACATGGCTACCAGACGACTGGAAAGGAGCCTCTTTACATGCATTTTCAAGAACAAATATAGATGCTGGTTGATGACATACAAGGAAGAGACAGATACAAGTAAATTATAGGGAATTTATAGCACAAAGAGTAAGAGTAAAAAAAAAAAAAGGGTGGGTGGTTGTGTATTTCTTAAGCTATTATGGTGTAAAAAGGTCGTAAATTATGTCTCTTGCCATTTTTGTGCCAAGATTTGTGATTTTTTGAGCTTCTCAACACTTTTCTGAAGTGGCGAGAAAAGGGGGTGGGGGGTTTTGTGGGAGAGGTTCACTGGATTTACTATAACTTATCCCAGAAACTGGTGTAGTTTATAGCTCAAGTCCACGCCAACCCCTAGCTGGCATAGACGTGAGTTTCTGATGCATGGAGGGCCAGAGATGTGCCTAATTTATTAAAGGGGTTTTCTGAGACTTTAATACTGATAACCTATCCTCAGGATAGGTCAATAGTATCTGATTAGTGGGTGTCCGTCACCCAGGGAAGGCAGCGAGAAGGCAGCACATTCACCGGTCACATGACCTAGGTGCAGCTCATTCCCATTCAAGTGAATGGGGCTGAGTGCCAGGGGCGGATTGGCCATAGACCTTACAGTGAAATTTCCCGGTGGGCCGATGCCCAGGGGATCGCCTGAGCCCTCCTCGCAGCCGGCCTGTGGAGGTTTTTGGGGATGTATTTTGTTTCTGCTGGCAGTATTTTGTGATGGACTGTGGTATTTGGCTCTGTTGGGGTGGTATAATGTGCCACAATATGGTATTGCTGGCTCTGCCTTCCATCAATTTGATCCGACTACAAAACGGGGACACTTTTAGTATTTCATCCAGGGCCACTTTAAGTTCCGTGTCCACCCCTGCTGAGCTCAATACCGAGCACAGTCGCTATACAATGTACGGCACAGTGCTTGGTAAGCATGGAGAAGGCCACAGAGCTCACAGGAGCAGGGGCTTTCTCAAAGCAGCTGATCGGCAGGGGTCCTTAGTAGGGATAAGCGAACCTTTGTATGTTCGGGTCCGCTGGGTTCGGCCGAACTTCAGTTCAAAGTTCGGGTTCATGACCCGAACTTCACCCGAACTTCACCTCGAACCCGGACCCCATTAAAGTCAATAGGGAACTGAACTTCACTTTATTATTTTCCGTTATAACATGGTTATAACGGAAAATAATAGCATTCTTACGACAGAATGCTAAATAAAATGGATATTGAGGGGTTAAAATAATAATTAAAAAAAAAACTCACCTCATCCACTTGATTGCGCAGCCGGTATCTTCTTCTTGCTTCTGCAGGACCTGCAAAAGGACCTGCGATGACGTCACCACGCTCACCACATGTGCAACTTCATTTCTATACTGCATTCCCTTTGTGTAAATACTATAAAGCCCTTGTATAATCTTCTCTTCCCTGTGACAACACAAACACTAATGCTGCCTCTGTGACCTCTTCTCTCTCCACCTGCATAGTCTGCTGTGGGTTCTCATCTCCCTCTATATTTGATACAATTTGTGTGATCCCCCCTCCCCCACAGACTGTGCCCTGCTTATCCTGGGAGAGAGTGCAGATCAGGAAGAGTATGATCTCAGTTAGATGAGGTCAGCTGTGAACAATAGTAGCCTGGAACTATGTGCTGTCAGCATCTATGTCAAAAGCAGCATCACTACTGGCCATGTAAAGGGCCTCACAGACTCTACAGAAGCAAACTGGTGAGATTTTTTTTTCTAATGAAGACTATTTAGAAAACTGATTTTGCATCTAGGAAGCAAATGAACAGATAAAACTCAGTTCAAACATGTCCATAGCTTATAAGAGTACGTGAGCTGAAACACTAGACAGTACCTTCTTCCTTCTGATTAATATGGGTACTGAAGGCCTTAAATTTACTTAAAAGGGTATTCCGGTAAAGTAACTTAAAGGGGTTATCCCACGAATAATGTAAAAAATGAAAATCAGACATCATATAGTACATGACAATACCTTTCTAACAAAGCTAGAACCAGCCCTGTACCTCACATGGATCCAGAGATCTCCCCATTCATTGCTCTGCTAGATTTATATCAAGCTGACAGCTCAAGGGTAGTGTCTTTTCTGCTGTAGCTCAGGGGGCGTGTCTCAGCTCCTCCTATCACAGCTCAGGAGGCAGTTGAAAGATGAATCTGGGCATGTGCGGCCTTCTCAGTGAGCAGGTCAAAGAAATAAGAAATTAAGTGGCACTATACAGAAACATTTTATTGAATAACTCAGTAGCTATACGGAATTTTTAATTACATGCAATTACAAAAGTATTCAGATCCAGGTGCTGGTTTGAAAACTAGAATATTTTTCGTGGGACAGCCCCTTTAATTTTTGAAAAACTGCATTAAGGCTACAAGCTGTGACCCAACCAGAACCCATACCTATACATATAACCAGAGCTTCATTTTACCTTGTAATCCATTTGTCACACAAAACTACAAAGACTACAATTCCCACAATCCCTAACTTTCCTGCTGTGAGTGTTGATGTTTATTGATTGGCTGCCTGATATACAGTCCAGTCACACCCCCTCTACTCAGTAATCAGCTGCACACTAACACGCCCTTTGTTTCACAAGACATTTAGCTAGAGAATTGAAAGGAACACACTGAGCATGCTCGACCTAACAAAGGCTCAGAACTACACGTCGTGTCATGGTAATTTATGAGGAAATACAGTTGGTAGCAGAGGAAGAAAGCTACTTTTATAGCTACTGAATGGTAAATATGTGAAATTTACATTATATTAGGTAATGCTTGATGATGAATTAGTCTAAAACATAAGTTATATTTATGGTAACCGGAATTGTGATCACTACATCACCAACTAACAAAGTTTTACAGTTCAAAACATTTTTTGTAATTGTTTCTGAAAGAGCATAGATATGTATGAGGGTATGTAACACTGATTTTTCATATGTGTCTTTATCCGGAATCACTTCAGTACTTATTACTGACGTTATTTTAGTTGTTCTGTTTCTCTATTGCTGATGTGAACATGACCTAGGGCTGAAGAATTTAAAAAATGAATACACATACTACATACTGAGGTCTTGTTGGAGTCTACAACTGCTGCAAAGTATGGCAATATACTCTGCATATTAAGACACATGGTATATTAGTCATCCAGTAACATTAATCCTTTTAAAACTGGAGAGATCATCTCCTATTACAAAGCTACCAGACAGCTGCAAGTTAATAACGGCCTATGCTTCACACTGTAAGCTGTCACACAAGTAGCACGGGTGCTAAAGCCTAAATGCGGGCTATATTTTGATATCAATAAACTAAACACTGACTTCACAACTTTTTATAAAGTTATTTTTAGTTATGATAAGTTATGATTTAGTTATGATATGATTTAGTTATTATTTAGTTATGATATGATTTAGTTATTATTTAGTTATGATATGATTTTAGTTTTATAAAGTTATGTTTGTTATGAGGTTTGGCAGATTTGACACTGCTAGAATTACAATTACACTGTCACCTTGTTAACCTCTAATGTGCCATGTTACATCAAGAAAACATCTTTGGATTGTCTCATGAGTAATATTTATGATATATCTATAGGAAATGCCATAAATTCTGATTATTATTATTCCCACCAATTGGAATAGTGGGTAGAATTGGAATGTTGAGCAAAACAGCCAAAGAAGTCCATTCACAAAATATGCAGAGGTGAAGCCTTCATGCCTGCCTGGGTCAGATGGAGGAGAAAAGGATTGTAAATGAACACAAAGAAGACACTGACTAATGGCTGATAACCTGCTTCTTTTTCTCTAAACAGCCCAGATCTGGAAAACAAAAAGGAGTGATAAAGATGTGTGGCTGCCCTACATTCATTCCTATGGGAGTGTTGAAAATAGCCGAGAGACGCCCTCTGTTTGCCCTCTGGGACTTCACAGTAGTAACGGCCAGATTGTGCCCCCTTCACAGTAGTTATTTCCACACGTGCCCCCTTCACAGCACTTATGCCCACATTGTGTGCCCATCACAGTCGTTATGCCCCTTACAGTAGTTATGCCCAGATTGAGCCCCTTTCACAGTAGGTATGCCGACATGTACCCCCTTTCTCAGCACTTATGCCGACATTGTGTGCCCTTCACAGTAGTTAGACCCACTTCACAGCAGTAATGCTCAGATATGCCCCCTCACCATATGCCCAAATATGCACCCTCACAATAGTTATTGCCAGATATGTGCCCTCTACACAGCAGGTATTGCCAGATGTGTGCCCTCTTTACAGTAAGTACTCACCTAGTTCCTCTAATGATCACAGCTCAGCTGCCAGTGCTCCCCAGCAGGCAGGATACTGTCACACATCACGCTGCTGTTCATCACTGCTCATTTCCATAGTTACAACCACCCTTCAATTCAGCAGTAGTGGCCGTACTTGTACACCATAGGAAAAAAGTGCCGGCCTATGTGCGGTCCCACGGTCCTGGCCACCAGAGAGGCTGACGCTTTTTCATATAGTGTGCAAGCACGTCCACCGTTGATGAAATTGCAGGGTGGTCATAACCATGGAAACGGGCAGTGTATAACGTGATGGAAAAATGAGTCAAGTCAGCAAGGGAAGCAATATGGACAATCACAATATATTAGTAAGTGCTTTGTATTAACTTTATCTACATGATAAATGCCATTTACTGAAGTGACACAACCCCTTGAAAGTTTTGGTTTGCTGTGCAAGTCCAGACTTGAACCCCATTGAAGTGCTGCAGCAGGGACCTGAGAACAGAAACTCCATGCCAGACCTCCCAAGTGTCCCTTTTTTGGAGAGACAGTCCCTTTTTTAACCCAAGTCCCGCTGTCCCTTTTTGCTCCATAAATGTCCCTCTTTTTGATCTGAAGGATATATTTGCATTATTACATGCACAATATTAATCCAGAAAGTGTTTGTCTGGTTCATCTCTGTATATTTAAGCCCACCTTGTATATTATTTCATTTTTTGATGCCTTTGAGATTTTTGAAATTTCTATATTCAGATAATTTTTGCGTTTGGGGACAACTGGGAAATAGTGACCATAATATAATAACCTTCAAACCAAACTTCAAAAAAGCAAAATTTAGCCATCTAAGAGAGGCCACAGGCCTAACTAACTGGGACAAAGTCCTCAAAAATAAAAATACAGCCACAAAATAGGATATTTTTAAAAGCATCCTAATATCTAATTGTGAGAGGTACATACTTTATGGGAATAAAAGGGTAAGAAACAAGAAAAAACCAATGTGGATAAACAGAACTGTAAAGAAAGCAATAAATGACAAAAAGAAAGCATTTAAGTCACTAAAACAGGAGGGGAACAAGGAAGCATTGAAAAACTATAAGGAAAAAACTAGAATATGTAAAAGACAAATAAAAACAGCCAAACTAGAGACCGAGAGATTAATCGCCAAAGAGAGTAAAACTAACCCTAAAATGTCCTTTAATTATATAAATGGTAAAAAGTAGGGATGAGCGAACCGAACCGTAACGAACCACATTCGTTACGAACTTTCCCAAAAGTTCGGTTCGTCACCGAACCGAATTTTGAGAAAGTTCGTAACGAATCTGGTTAAAATAATGGCGACGCAAAATATACGCATATTTGAGAATGTACGCTAATGCGTACGTATTCCGTTAAGTAGCGTACTTTTAACAACGCTACACTGTATGTTCGTTACTTGAGTAGGAATGTTCGCAGACGCAGTGTATGCGTACGCTAATGCGTACATATTCAGTTAAGTAGCGTACCTTTGACAACGCTAGACTGTATGTTCGTTATTTGTGCGGGAATGTTCGCATTAGCGTACGCATTAGTGTAAATTCTCAAATATGCGTATATTTTGCGTCGCTGTTGTTGAAGTCACTTGGATTTTTTCCACTTTTTTCATTGTAATAGCAACTGCAAGTAAACGAAACTATACCCTATAAGATAATGGGTTGCATCAAAAGGGGCATAGATGCCCTGATGAGAACATAGTCCTGCCACTTTACAAATCACTAGTCAGACCACACATGGAGTACTGTGTACAGTTCTGGGCTCCTGTGAGCAAAGCAGACATAGCATTCACCTTAGAAAAAAGACGACTGAGGGATGATCTAATAACAATGTATAAATATATCAGAGGTCAGTATATATCAGAGATCTCTCTGATGATCTATTTATCCTGAGGACTGTGACTGTGACGAGAGGACATCCTCTGCGCCTGGAGGAAAGAAGGTTTGTACACAAACATAGAAGAGGATTCTTTACGGTAAGAGCAGTGCGACTATGGAACTCTCTGCCCGAGGAGATGGCAGGGCCGGACTGGCCATCTGGCACTTCTGGCAAATGCCAGAAGGGCCGCTGCCCTCCGTGGGCCCGTCCCGTCCCCCCTTGCAGGGCCGCACTGCCAATTAGCCAGGTGCGGTGCGGCCCTGCGCACAGATGGGGGCGGCGGCGGGGCATTTCTTACTTGCACTTGGGGGCATTTATTTATGGCATGGGGGCACTGGGGGCATTTTTACTGGCATATGGGGGCATTTTTACTGGCACTGGGGCATTATTACAGGCACTGGGGCCAATTTTTCCTGGCACATAGGGCAATGGGGGCATTTCTTACTGGCACATGGGGGCACTGGGGGGCATTTCTTACTGGCACTGGGGGCATTTCTTACTGCCACTTGGGGGCATTTATTTATGGCATGGGGGCATTTTTACTGGCACTGGGGCATTTTTACTGGCACCTGGGGGCATTTTACTGGCACTGGGGGCATTATTACAGGCACTGGGGCCATTTTTACTGGCACATGGGGGCACTGGAGGCATTTGTTACTGGCACATAGGGCAATGGGGGCCATTTCTTACTGGCACTGGGGGCATTTCTTACTGGCACTTGGGGGCATTTATTTATAGCATGGGGGCACTGGGGCATTTTTACTGGCACTGGGGGCATTTTTACTGGCACTGGGGGCATTTTTACTGGCACCTGGGGGCATTTTTACTGGCACTGGGGGCATTATTACAGGCACTGGGGCCATTTTTACTGGCACATAGGGCACTGGGGGCATTTCTTACTGGCACATGGGGGCACTGGGGGGCATTTCTTACTGGCACTTGGGGGCATTTATTTGTGGCATGGGGGCACTGGGGGCATTTTTACTGGCACTAGGGGCATTTTTCTGGCACATGGGGGCACTGGGGCATTTCTTACTGGCACATGGGGGCACTTGGGGCATTTCTTTCTGGCACATGATTTTGGGGGGAAACTTCTTGCGCATTATTGGGGCATTTCTTACTGGCACATAATTTGGGGGGCATCTATGGGTGGGGAGCACTTCTTACTGGCACATTATTGGGGTGAAATTTTGGGGGCACTTCTTACTGGCACATTGGAAGCATTATTACTTCTTTGGCACAGTGGGGACATTAGTACTGTTGGGAGCACTATTACTAACAAGAGCACTCTGGCAGAGAATTATTAGTTGGGACTTTGGGGTCACTATTACTGTGGGGGTCACTATTACTGTGGGGGTCACTATTACTGTGGGGCGCACTATTACTGTGGGGCGCACTATTACTGTGGGGGCACCTGGCACAGTATCAGCGCAGTTATTTCTGGGGGACGCTATGTTTACACTATTACTGTCAGGGACACTATTTGCTGGGCACAGTTATTTTAGGACACTGTGCCAATAATTATTGAAGGGCACTATCTGTGTGGTACTAGTGGCACAGTACTGGGGGTGGTAGGATGATTTGTCCAGAAGATGGGAGGATGATGGAAAAGTAGTAAACTAAAATTTTTTTCTGTCAAACTGCAGAGATGAGAAATGGCTGAAAAATGGCATCTGGTCTGAAAGGAGAAGATGAGGAAAGAAAAGATCTACATCAGAGGAGACGTCACTAGATGTAAAAGGTATGAGGGGCTGTATTATACTGGATGTAAGAGGTATGGGGCGCTGTATTATACTGGATGTAAGAGGTATGAGGCGCTGTATTATACTGGATGTAAGAGGTATGGGGCGCTGTATTATACTGGATGTAAGAGGTATGGGGCGCTGTATTATACTGGATGTAAAAGGTATGGGGCGCTGTATTATACTGGATGTAAGAGGTATGAGGGGCTGTATTATACTAGATGTAAGAGGTATGGGGCGCTGTATTATACTGGATGTAAGAGGTATGGGGCGCTGTATTATACTGGATGTAAGAGGTATGGGGCGCTGTATTATACTGGATGTAAGAGGTATGGGGCTGTATTATACTGGATGTAAGAGGTATGGGGGTGCTGTATTATACTGGATGTAAGAGGTATGGGGCGCTGTATTATACTGGATGTAAGAGGTATGGGGCGCTGTATTATACTGGATGTAAGAGGTATGGGGCGCTGTATTATACTGGATGTAAGAGGTATGGGGCGCTGTATTATACTGGATGTAAGAGGTATGGGGCGCTGTATTATACTGGATGTAAGAGGTATGGGGCGCTGTATTATACTGGATGTAAGAGGTATGGGGCGCTGTATTATACTGGATGTAAGAGGTATGGGGCGCTGTATTATACTGGATGTAAGAGGTATGGGGCGCTGTATTATACTGGATGTAAGAGGTATGGGGCGCTGTATTATACTGGATGTAAGAGGTATGGGGCGCTGTATTATACTGGATGTAAGAGGTATGAGGGGCTGTATTATACTGGATGTAAGAGGTATGAGGGGCTGTATTATACTGGATGTAAGAGGTATGGGGCTGTATTAGGTTACATTCACACGAACATTGTGTTTTGCAGTCTGCAAATTGCGGATCCGCAAAAAAAGGATGATGTTCCGTATGGCATCCGTTTTTTTTGCAGATCCACTGTAACAATGCTTATCCTTGTCCACAAATGGACAAAAATGGTAATGGACATACAGATGCGGACAGCACACAGGGCCCAAGCTGAACTCTTGCACCAGGGCCCATGAGCCTTGAGCTACGCCCCTGATCTTCCCCCTGAAGCTGCAGCTGCACGCCGCACTTTAATCCTATTGCCGCCCGCTGCGGCCGACTGCTGGGCCGCCTGTACCCCTCCCTGCTGCGTGGCGCATCTTTACCTCCTCACGGTGGCCACAGCAGCCAATGAAGAAGCAGCTTCTCACTGCTAGAGGCTCCTTCCTGGCTGTGCAGGTCCCGTCCCGCCTCCGTGCTCACAGCTCCAGTCAGTGAGTCAACGCAGCGGCGGGTCAGGCTCTCACAGCAGGAAGAGGAGCAGCTAGTGAGACGGACAGACATTAAAGAAACCTGAAAAACCAGCAGGGAGGCTGGGATTATTATACGCGCCCCCCCCCCCCCAGTGAACTACAACTCCCAGCATGCACTGACAATCATAAACTTTCAGGACCTGCTGGTAGTTGTAGTCCTCCAGAAACATATAATAAACATACATTGAACATCTAAGGGCACTATTAAGGCCCTTTTAGACGGGCCGATGTGTATCCCTGCCCGAGCGTCGATCAGCGACATCGGAGCTCATGCAGGGAGCCTTTACACGGCCCGATGAATCGAGCGCCGGGCCGCACGAGTGATTGCTGTATCACTCGTGCGGCCGGGAAGCTCCATACTGTCAGGCGCACATCGCCTGTTTACACAGGGTGATGTGCGCCCGACAGATTGGATCTTTTGTACAAACCAAAAGATCCAATCAGCCGACGAACGAGCGTTTTGCTCGTTCGTCGGCTGATTAGGGCCACTTTTACATGGGCCGATTATCGGCACTAGCGTTCCTAGGAACGCTTTTTCGGCCGATAATCGGCCCGTGTAAAAGGACCTTTACACATCAATCTGTGTAATAGGGCCACTGATGAACTGAAAGACTTTTGACATGTCACAGAGACATATCAAAAGTTTTGATCAGTCCGGGTCTGAGTTCTAGACCCGTACCCTATCAGGAGATATAGCTTTTCCATCTCTCTCTGCAGGGGGCGGTTTATTTACCTTGTTTGGTGTGGTTTACGTTTATTAAATTATTATATTTTAATAATTTTAAGGGCCTCTAAAAGGGTTGGCTGCGACTTTAAAAAGTCGAGGCATGTGGGCCTCTTTGATTTCAAAATGTCAGGGCTGAATTTCAGTCCCAGTCCGGCCCTGGGAGATGGTGATGGTAAGTTCACTAAAAGAGTTCAGGAGGGGCCTGGATGCATATTCTGATGATCTGGGAACTCCTTCAAGACTGTTGGAATACCATTTCAGGTGACTACCTCTTGAAGCTCATCAAGAGAATGCCAAGAGTGTGCAAAGCAGTAATCAAAGCAAAAGGTGGCTACTTTCAAGAACCTAGAATATAAGACATATTTTCAGTTGTTTCACACTTTTTTGTTAAGTATATAATTTTACATGTGTTAATTCATAGTTTTGATGCCTTCAGTGTGAATCTACAATTTTCATAGTCATGAAAATAACTTTGAATGAGAAGGTGTGTCCAAACTTTTGGTCTGTACTGTATATAATATAGATGTATTATGTTTGACTCAAACAGTTTGAGGCAGTCAAACAAAATCCCGGACGATTTTGAAATTCCCCCCGGACATTTTTTTAGGTCTCAAAAGTAGGACATGTCCGGGAAAAAGAGGACGTCTGGTCACCCTAGCTAAAGTAATCCACATCGTCGCAGCCACAATCACGAAATTTGGCACACAGGTACATTAGGTTTTCGGGAAGGTTTTAGAATGGTTCTCAGCTCTCCAGGATGTACCGTTCCTGAGATATTACCAAAAAATGAATTAGCCAATAGAAGCCTGGTCACATGACCCTTATCAGCCAATAAAAGCTCACAGGCAGTTAGTCTCCACACGCCAGGTTTCTATAACACAGCCAGTTCACTGCTGTAGGTCTGCTTTAAAGGGGCAGAGCGCTGTGGATGACACTGTTAAAGGAATATTCCGGTTACCATAAATATAACTTATGTTTTAGACTAACTCATCATCAATCATTACCTCATATAATGTAAATTTCACATATTTACTGTTCAGTATTAATAAATGATGTTTTCTTCCACTGCTACCCACTTTCCTCCTAAATTACTATGGCATCGACCTGTAATTTAGCCACCTTCAAAAGAAGGACTTAAAAGCTTCCTCACTGCGCCTGCGCCGATGATGTCACACTACACCCGGAAGAGAAGGTGGCGCAGTGAGCGAATGAAGGACACACGGCGCAGGCGCGGGATTTGCAGCACTGACAGGGCCAGCAGCAGATAGAGGGAGCTGCCTGGCCCTGTCAATCATCTGCGATGACGCGTTCCTGGAGGTGGGGAAAATGGCGCCACTAGGTGCAGAGTTACCGCCCCCTGCACCTAGTAAGGTTGATTTGCATATTACAAAAGTTTCTTTTTAACAAAAACAGGGACACAGATCTTAAAAATATTACCATATTAGACCTCAGGTGACATTTGCACATTGCAAATGTCATCCGGTTTAATATGGTGAAACCTGATGACAGAAACCCTTTAAAGGGTTATTCTCATTTTAGACAATGGGGGCATATCGCTAGGATATGCCCCCATTGTCTTATAGGTGCGGGTCCCACCGCTGGGACCCGCACCTATTTCCAGAACGGAGCCCCCGAACTGAATGAGGGCGCACTGCCCATGCGCAGCCGCCCTCCATTCATTTCTATGGGGCCGCCGAAAATAGCCGAGCACTGGCTCGGCTACTTCCGTCGGCTCCATAGAAATGAATGGGAGCGCACCGCGCATGCACGGCCCGGCTCCCATTCATTTCTATGAGCGGCGCGGGGAGCTGCGCCTGGTGGTGGCCGGACCCCCGGAAACCTCCCCGCTCCGTTCTGGATATAGGTGCGGGTCCCAGCGGTGGGACCCGCACCTATAAGACAATGGGGGCATATCCTAGCGATATGCCCCCATTGTCTAAGATGAGAATACCCTTTTAAATGAAATAGATCAAATATACCCGGGCGAAGCTGGGTCCTTCAACTAGTTATAAATATATTCCCAAATACCTTACATTAGTTATAATGACTTGATTTGTTTTAGGAGCAATCATTAGGAGAATCAAAATGCCTGCTGTTCTATTAGTGCACACAAAATCTGTCCTAATCACACAGCAGGACAAGTTACTTTACTACGCTGAGGTAGAGCTGCCTCATCCTCCTCTCTGCTCTAATTGTCAGGGATTATGATCCTGAATACAGCTGATAAGATCTTCAGCTGAATCTCTGAAGTACAGAGAGGAGCTCTTGTATGCAGTCTCCATTATCACAGCCCCACATTACCACAGTCTGTCTTGTCCGTCCTCTCTGTACTTCATGTCTCCTTATGATCTCCATTCCCACAGAGATTCAGCTGAATATCATATTAAACTGTATTCAGGATGATAATCCCTGACAATTAGAGCAGAGAGGAGGATGGGGCAGCTCTTTACCTCAGTCCTGCTGTGAGATTAGGACAGGTGTATACTAAAAGGATGACGGCCATTTTGTTTCTCCTAATCATTGCTCCCCAGACAAAACAAGCCATTATAACTAATGAAAGGTATTTGGGAATATATTTATAAAAAAGTAATATTTATGTATTTTCATTTTCTTAATTTCCGGAGAACCCCTTTAAGGGAACTCCGCAGCCTGCACTTACACCATGGCGCAACTTAAACATGGACATCTGTGCATGCTGTCACATTTCAGAGTGAGTTATGTCATGGTAGTATATTGTAGGAAACAATTGGTTGCCACTGAAAGGGTACATTTAGATAATAACTTTTATGGCAGTGCTTGCTTTTTCACATGGGTGATAACTTCTTAAATAATTTAGCAATATTTAATGAACTGTTATGAGCCTCCATTGTACCTAATATTAGTGAGTTATTTACAGTGATAACTATGCAATAACAAAGCTATTAATGCTTGAATATACTGGAATAAACACAGCTATAAATACTTAAATATAATTGAATGGCCACTTTATGATGAGATATGTAAAAGACTGACCATGTAAAATTTTGGATGAATCATAAATAGAGTACTACTGCTCATACTTGTGAAGCAGGGTCTCCCTCTAGTGGACAGCTTGAATATGAATCTGTACTGCAAGTTAACGGCTTCTGACAGGAGACATTTTGACACCATTTAAAGAGGTTTTTTTTAGTCAAAGTTCTCTTACTGGTTCCAATAGTTTTGGAACTATCCATACCCGAGCAGAAAATACCTCTGCAGAACTTATGGACAAGGGTTTTCCTGCTGGTTTTCCTTCAAGTATTAGATTTCTCTGTCATGGAGAACCATAATTATTTACCTACTTGTTATGGCGCTCTCTATCTATCTTGTTGCAGTCTTGTGCTCAAATAAAAAAAAAGTTCTAATTTTTTCCTATCATTCTGCACTCAATATACCTTTAATACCTTTGTTAATTTGTTGAAAAGGAAAAACCAAAAATCTCGCATTGGCATAAGAATTCTTTACTTAGTACTGAAGCACTTTTGGCAGTGATTGCAGCTCCAGTCTCTTTGCAGACCCCAAATCAACCCTCATCTTGGTAGAGATCCTAGATCTATGCCTAAATTCATACGGACTACAGATCAGAATCTAAATTCAGAACCCTGTCGCCCCATGTAAACTCCCACCCCTCATTCCTTAAATGCTTATCTCAGACCAGAGAAAAATAAAAAATACTCACCGCTCCTCTTGTGTCCACTGACTTCTTGCTGTAGCACACTCCGAGCGCTATTGCTGTGCTGTGCCCTGACATCACACAGTATCAGATAGTTTGTGCCTATGCCAATTACCTCCTGAAGCTGTGCACTGTCAGGATCCAGGGAAACACCAGGGTCTGGAAAAGAGTACAAGGGAATGGTGAGCAATGCCAGCGCTAGCTGTGCCATACTCACCGCTCCTTGAGCCTCCTGTACTAATGAAGGCTTACACAATGGAAGTGCTCATTAGTTATAATTACAAAGAGAATTCTTTTTTTTTATGCCCCCTGATGTTCTTTTGATCCCTTCTAAGAATGTCCAGCTCATTTGTCCAGTGCTAGTGGAGACACATCCCTAGTAGCTCATTCCTACCACTTCTTGTACACAGGTTTGCTATTGCAAAGAATAGCCTAAATATTTGGTGCACAAAAGCAGCTTTTTCTCACCAGCACTGGACACTTTAGCAGGACATTCATAGAAAGCAGTCAAAATAACCCCATGTGGTTCAATGACAAGTATGTAACAGCAATATATAGGTAGAAAAACATCTACCAAATTACTAATTAACCAGTTACCAAATTCCTGGTTATAATATAGGACCAGTCACTGATACCTCACAATCCATATTAAACTCCAGTTGTAAAGAATTTCATTGTTCCAGTACCTATGTATACGCTTTAGATAATAATGTCCTAATTACAGTATATTGAAGCCACAAAAACATTGCTGATAACTCATTTACTGTTATGATTTATGCACAGGAAACAATACAGAAAACGTGAAGGACATTTTAGGAAGAACGAGAAAGGACATAATTGGCGATGTATTTGATGGCCAGTGTAGTTTCTTTACAGGTTGCTCTTATCTGTGACTCAGGGAGGAGGAAGCCACGCTTGCCCCTGTCCCGTAGCTCGAAGGTGAAGGCATATTGTATCCCTTGTGTGTAGGCCCAGTCATCAGAGGATCCAGAAGTGGGATCTAGAAGGTGCAATTTTATTATTTTAATTTCATTAAACATTTTTTTGACCCATTCATAGTTTTGCCTTAATATGTTGATTTTTTTAATCATATGATTACGTTTTTCATACAGGGTAACTTCATTTTATGACCACTGAACATGTGCAAAACCCACATGTTCTATATAAATATATTATAAATGGCAGACCACTCCCCAAAAAACTCTAACTGGAGATGCATTTTTCTTGTCTTCCTCACAAGCCCACCACCTTGGTTTAACAGCCTCTTTCTTTCCTCTTGGCCAGAACATCTCCAAGTGCTTCTGTTTAAACTCGCATAACATCTCCAATATATCATACTTGATCACCTTCTAGTTCTCACACCAATATTATTTACCATTTATTACCAAAATATCTTCCTTTCTGATCTTCCATTAGCTCTCCTGATAGATTTATCTAGTCCTCCCATAACTCCATATATGTTGTTCATCTTTCCAGTTATACCATGCTTCCAAATAGCCTAAGAAACTATCAGAGTTTGCCTTCAAAACACTTGCACCTTCCACATATTGGACCTCATGCATGAATGCTTCAATAACCATTCCCTCCACTCCTTTCATGATCTGGCTTTGTCATATTATAACCTCTCCTGCATTGTCCCATAACTTTCTCCATGCACATAGGGCTTCTCTTGGCTGCCTCTATCCTTTGAAACACTCCTTCTCAAAGACTTGTAGATACAGTGCCTTGCGAAAGTATTCGGCCCCTGGAAGTTTTCAACCTTTTGCCACATTTCAGGTTTCAAACAAAAAGATATAACATTTTAAATTTTTGGTGAAGAATCAACAACAAGTGGGTCACAATTGTGAAGTGGAACGAAATTTATTGGATTATTTAAACTTTTTTTGTAATAATAAAACTGAAAAGTGGGGCGTGCAAAATTATTCGGGCCCCTTGCATTAATACTTTCTTGCGCCACCTTTTGCTGCGATTACAGCTGCAAGCCGCTTGGGGTATCTCTATGTCTCTATCAGTTTTGCACATCTAGAGACTGAAATTCTTGCCCATTCTTCCTTGCAAAACAGCTTGAGCTCTTTGAGGTTGGATGGAGAGCGTTTGTGAACAGCAGTTTCCAGCTCTTCCCACATATTCTCAATTGGATTCAGGTCTGGACTTTGACTTGGCCATTCTAAGATCTGGAAACGTTTATTTTTGAACCATTCCATTGTAGATTTTGCTTTATGTTTGGGATCATTGTCTTGTTGGAAGATATATCTCCGTAATGGTCTCAGGTCTTTTGCAGACTCCAACAGGTTTTCATCCAGAATGGTCCTGTATTTGGCTCCATCCATCTTCCCATCAATTTTAACCATGTTCACTGTCCCTGCTGATGAAAAGCAGGCCCAAACCATGATACTGCCACCACCATGTCTGACAGTGGGGATGGTGTGTTCAGGGTGATGAGCTGTTTAGCTTTCATGCCAAACATATCATTTTGCATTGTTTCCAAAAACTTTTTATGGATATCTTTGAGAAATGGCTTTCTTCTTGCCACTCTTCCATAAAGGCCAGATTTGTGAAGTGTTCGACTGATTGTTGTCCTATGGACAGACTCTCCCACCTCAGCTGTAGATCTCTGCAGTTCATCCAGAGTGATCATTGCCCTCTTGGCTGCATCTCTGATCAGTCTTCTCCTTGTTTGAGATGAAAGTTTAGAGGGACGGCCGGGTTTTGGTAGATTTGCAGTGGTCTGATACTCGTTCCATTTCAATATGATCACTTGCACAGTGCTCCTTGGGATGTTTAAAGCTTGGGAAATCTTTTGGTATCCAAATCCGGCTTTAAACTTCTGCACAACAGTATCACGGACCTGCCTGGTGTGTTCCTTGGTCTTCATGATGCTCTCTGTGCTTTAAACAGAACCCTGAGACTATCACAGAGCAGGTGCATTTATACGGAGACTTGATTACACACAGGTGGATTCTATTTATCTTCATCAGTCATTTAGGACAACATTGGATCATTCAGAGATCCTCAATGAACTTCTGGAGTGAGTTTTCTGAACTGAAAGTAAATGGGCCGAATAATTTTGCACGCCCAACTTTTCAGTTTTATTATTACAAAAAAGTTTAAATGATCCAATAAATTTTGTTCCACTTCACAATTGTGACCCACTTGTTGTTGATTCTTCACCAAAAATTTTAAATGTTATATCTTTTTGTTTGAAGCCTGAAATGTGGCAAAAGGTTGAAAAGTTTCAGGGGGCTGAATAATTTCGCAAGGCACTGTATATTCCCTCATTAACATTGTTTTAACAACCCCCCCAAAAAACTACATCTTCAGTATTTCCGGATTTCCATCCTAATATTTCTTAAAATTAGTCAACTGTAATAACATTTAGTTTCCCATAAAATACTGAAATGTATCCCCCTACTTTTGAGCAGGCCTTGATCTTATACTGTGTCTATATTTATATACATTGTCTTCTAGAAGGTATGTCTCTGTCGAATATGGTACCACTTTATAAGTAAAAGAGGATAATATATACAAAATTATTCTACAGCTCAGACAATCTATCATACAATATTATAAAAATGAAAAGAATAAACTGAAGCATTCCTTAAAATGTACATAATCCAAAAGTGACATGCTTACAAATTGTGGATGCAGAGGGTCCATAGACATATTTTGTTTTATAAAGGCTGGATAATTCTGCTACGGCTCCTTTAGATATTTCATCCTGGATAAAAACAGAATCTAGTTGTGATATTTTCTGTGTTTGTAATAAATGTAGCAGTCAAGTAATATCAAAATATTAGTTTTTTGTGATTCATTTTTACCACTGCCCTGGATCCACAGACATGGTGATGTCACTTAATGTGAGATGGCTGAGTGGCAAAAGCGATTAGCAAAGTGTACAGTACATTTACCCAATCCAATAATAACTTTAGGCAGAGATCCTGGGTCTTCTGTGTGTGGCATGAGTAGGGCTCTGTGTCCTGTGAACTCAATAACCAGTGTCAATACTGTTCTTAAGCTCCCCCTAGAGGTGGTTCTAGGAAGCTAGAATTTTTTCATTCTACTTTATGGCTGTGTGAAGAGAAGCAGGGGATTTGGAGCTTTGTATAAGAAAAATGAGGCTCTGACCCTTACAAAGACTTACTTTTGGGAGAATACCACAGTACAACAGTTTTGTTTCCTAGAGAATCTGAAATCTGAGAAAACCTCCATATGCCTCTGTACATAACTGAAGGCATATGAAGCTAAAGTAGGGGGCTCATGGACATGTATGGCAGCTCTACACAAAATAATAATGCTACTAAGGGCATAACCCCCATAACCACCAGTTACAAGAACTTATGTGACATTTATCATTACCAGTATTATCTATGCATGAATTCTATTGTCATGTAAACATACATAATGTATAACATATATTCCCTCCATCTTTGTCAGTAACTATCACTACTGACTCTTCTCACTACTACGCTCATTGAAACAGTTATAGTAACAGGTTACTTGCCAGCTCCTGTGAATTGGGTGCCAGGTCATCTGTATAGGAGTAAGGGTACAATATCATCTGGGAGTATGCATGAATACTGATGTAGGCTTTGATTGAGTCTAAATGGCCGAGGATGAAGTTGACTACATTCTTTGTTTCCTCCTCAGACGCTGGTGACTTTCCACAGTAGATCTCAGTACAGGGAATATCTGCTGATCCAATCTCTACAAGATACAAATGAGCACTAGCTTCAAACATTGGTGTACTTGAAATATAATACAGTTTGCTACAAGAGAATTTCATTTCCTTCTACACTGGTCTCATTTGTACCTCAGCTCACACAGATATCACAGTCAGAGGGTGACTTTTTGTAATTAATATGCACATACAGTAAATCTAATATTATAAATAAAAGTATTGGTAAGATATTAGTGACTTATTAGTCATTCGAGTATCAGGACATGATGCAAATAGGTGGAAAAGGGGACACAATGTCCCCACATGATATCCGAGATGCTTATCCCCTTAGATAGGGTGGTCAGGAGGATCCATGGAACCAAAGTAGTTTAACAGAAGGAGGTGACTTTCTTTGTCATTCCACAGGTGCAGGTCTGTGGGTACAGGAAGTTTGCTATAATAGCCTGGGGGCCTAATAAAAGCCCATTGACCTGCCATATTTATATACTTCCTAAAAAATATTTAAACATTATTTTTTTAAGTGCCCAGTGTAAAAGAAAGTAACTGTTATACTGTTGGTGTAAAAAATCCCAAAACACAAAGACAGAATCCCCCTTACAAGGGATCGCTCTCTCTCAGGGGTCGGCAATGACAGAGTTCTCATCAAACAGGGAGTTTTCAAGCTCATACGGTGCTTTATTTGTCACACAGCACATCACATTTCCAAGCTTGGCGTCACTGGGCACCATGAACCACAAACCAATTAACCCTTGCCCGGCTAGGCACTCACTATACAGTCGTCCTGGTGGAAGTAGCGAAATACCTTGTGGGGATATGGTCCAGCAGTCCTCCTGACTCTGATCGTGTGACACCTCTCTTCTTCAGGCTATTATAAAAGAGGTTTGTAGCATCACTTACAGATTAGAAGTCCATAGAGTGGTGGTGCTCGCGGTGATGGATACGTCTGTAGTATCCCCAAATGTCCAAACAACAGTATAAGTGCTGCGGTTCGCTTATACCTCTCCTCAGGCATCGCTGGGTCCCCCCAAACTTGGGATCCCTCAGCCTTGTGGCCACCAGCCCTCCTGGATGGAACCACACAGACCCTCTCCAGGTCTGTTCCCTGGGGCCTAACTCTCCTTTCCCACACACTGAAGATTGCTTTATCCCCAAGTGATTATCTCACCTGACCTCTCCTCAGGCCAGATGATTGTGGGGAAAACACAGCAAATCATACCATACATCTCCTCGTGATGTATGAGGCCTGTCACCGCCTCACACCCTAAAAATATCATTAATGTTTATCAGTAAGTTACAGTATATGTATCACAAAAGCACACTGAAACATGCAACTCATCCCAAAAGGAATAATAAAAAAAAACAATTCTGTGTCCTTAAAGGGAATGTGTCAGGTTTTGTACCTATGAAACTGGCTGACCTGCTGCATGTGCGCTTGACAGCTGAAGACATCTGTGTTGGTCCCATGTTCATATGTGCCCACATTGCTGAGAAGCATGATGTTTTAATATATGCAAATGAGCCTCTAGAAGCAATGGGGGTGTTGCTGTTACACCTAGAGGCTCAGCTCATCCTGCAACTGCCACCCCTCTGCACTTTAATTGATCAGACTAGGCATGATGATGTTTTCACTGCCTGGCCCTGTCAATCAAAGTGAAGATGGCACAGCAGTTGCAGAGAGAGCAGAGCCTCTAGGGGTAACAACAATGACTACTTTGCTCCTAGAGGCTCATATAGTAAAACTTCATTTTTCTCAGAATTGCAGGCACATATGAAGATGGGACCAACACAGATGTCTTCAGCTGCCAAGCGTGCATGTAACAGGTTTTCCAGTTCCATAGGTACAAATCTGCTGACAGATGGCCTTTAATGCCCCAAATAGGCTGGTTCTGAACAACAGGCACTCCTGCCGTTGACATGCAGAGATACTGTATTTTTCACCCTATAAGACACACTTTCCCCCCCAAAGTGGGGTGAAAATGTCAGTGTGTCTTCTGGGGCGAATACTAATGAGCGTTTCCATTACCGGGAAGAAGTAAATACAGTGTTTCCCTTTCTCTGTACTCGAGTCAGTTGGTTCTCAGACTGGAGTTTGACACATGGGTAGTCAGACAGCAAATCATACATTTGCTCGTAACTAGTGACTAAGTAACCTAAAGCCCAGGCACTCTTCAACTGGGAATGGCGCCTTAAGTACATAAGAATAACCAGCCATTAGCTTTGGAAGGATTTTAGATGTGGATGCCTGCCCTTTAAGAAGCTGGGGAGGAGGGATTAAGTGGCCCACTGGGCATCGGCCCACCGGGAAATTTCCCTGTAGGGTCTATGGTTAATCCGCCAATGCACTTATGTCACCTGCACCTCAAAAACATCTCCACAATCCACTCTTTTCATACTGTGGAAACAGCAGTAACCCTCATAGTTGCCCTGTGTTACGGGCAGTGGGTGTAGAACCACTGTGCCAACCAATCGGTTTGAATTGGAGCTAGTCCAAAGGGTGTTATCCTAGCAGTCCCTTGGTTTTTCCCCTTTAGCCCCTGTACAAGGATCTATAGACACATCTGAGACACGTGAGAAGCACCAAGGGATCAGGCAATTACTCATAGTCCAGAAACAGGCAGAATCTGTTCAAATCTGTGAAACTAGTCCAAGGTCAGGGTAGGCCGCAATGGGTCAATACAGTAAACGGGATATAGTCAGGGCAGTCAGCGGAGGGTCATGCATATATGAATTTTCAAAACAACCAGGAGCTAAATGGCCCCCTTATAATTCAGCCTCCCATTAGCAGGCACAATAAAACTTAACTGGTTGTGCTTTTCTGTGTCCCACTCCCCTGATGATGCTGCATGGGTGACGAAACATGTTGGGGGGGGCACTAGTTGATTAAGTTTTAATCAGCAATGTGTGTATGGGCATTTAAAAAATAGATGTGACAGGTTTTCAGGAGGTCGATCCTCATAGCAGTAAAAAAGATAAAAAGATGAGAATCTTATGATAGAAAGCATCAGTTAGTTACATGTCACCACTACCATTTTGTTTTAGATAGCACCTCTTTTGCACCCTTTGTTAGCACAACAATAAAATTTAGGGGGTCATTTATTAAGGCCAGCATTTAAGACAGCGGTCTTAAAAATCCCCTACGCTGGCAGTGGATCTGCCAAAGTTATGTAGAGGCGCCAGCCTCTTAATAACTTTGGCGCATCCAGCACCTATTCTAAATGTAAGACGGCTTCCTTGCTGGCTTACACTTAGACCATTTTCCACGCCTAAAACAGTCGTACAGCCGGCCCAACCCCTTCCCCTCCCACGCTCACATTTTTTGGCCTGGCGCGAGCTGGGAAAAGTTGCAGATAACAGATACACTTAACTTAAAACCCACGTATTACCCCAAAATTTTGCATTAGTGTTTATTACGCTGTAATGTCTGATTTTGTTTATACATGTACCCTCTGATTTGTAAAGTGTTTGTGGTATAGGTTGGTGCTATAAAATAAAAGTAATTATTTTAATAGTGGCTATGGACTGTAAATTTTGTTCTTACCGCACCATGATATGTTAAAGTTCCTGTTGAGGTCTGTGCCAAAGCAGTTGCTGTCTGATGTTGGTGAGCGATTTTTTCTCCACATACGATCCTATAATATTTTACACTAGTGTTGGTCAATGGCCATTGTATGCGGGCTATACATTAGCATGGCTAGATGTTATTACCGTTGTCCAGGTGTAGATGTAACCATCTATATTAAGTACAGGGAGAATGTAGAAGGTCAAGTTTGTCAACAGTTTATTTACTTTTTCATCTTTGGAATATCTGGAAACAAGCTGTAGGAATAATTTACACAATCACAATTCTTCCTAGATATTTTACAATAATTCAGTGCATTTAGCTGAACCATACTACATACATGTACTGGTGAAATACTCAGTCAGAGGTGTATTGAAAGTGTATCAAGGTTTGACACAAAACATTGAAATTTAGGTAAATGTATCACTGGTGAACTACTTAGAACTTTGAACTGTACACAGTATATGCAGAGGTATAAATCCATTATCTTTGACCAGTAAGGCCAAAGCAACATCAAGACTTACCGGTATAATGACATTTATCTTGATGTAGTTTTGGAATGCACAGACAGACAGTGAATGGTGGTCACACACTACATTTTTCCGTAAAATACCCCTCATTATTTTTGAGGAGCATTTTCAGTGGAGTACGAAATAAGATGCTGGGTGGCTGTTTTTTTCTTCTGACCTTAGCTTCATTTTTCTGCCGACATAGCCATAAGACGGCTTGTTTTTTCCGGTGTGAATTGTAATTTTTAGTGACACCATTTTGGGATACATACTGTATAACTTATTAACTTGTATTACCTATTTTGGGGTGGTAATGGAAAACATTTTTTCTGCACTTTAAATTTCTAAGGTTCTCTGTGTGGCATAACTAGCATGTTACGTTTATTCTCTGGGTCAGTACAATTCCGGTGATACCAAATATGTAGAGTTTTAAGATTTTAACTACTTTTGTACAGTAATAGCTCATCTATGTTACTGCATTCAAAGAGCCAGAACTCATTCACTTTTGCGCTGTTGTAGCCGTATGTAATGTAGTTTGTTTTTGTTTTTTTTGCTGAGAAAGGTGGGTTTTATTGGTACTGTTTTTGTGGGCTACATGGAATTGATTAACAGTTATTTTTTTGGGGCAGGGGTCAATAGGAAAAAAATAATTCTGTATTTTTACGCTGTTCATAGAACAGTTTAAATAACATATTATCTTTATTATGCAGGTTCCGACAAACACTGTGATATCATATATGTGTTTTTCTTACCACTCTTACTAAATAAAACCACTTTTTATGGAAAAAAAAGTCCATCAGCCACCGTGACATACGGGTATGTCACAGCAGCTAAGAGATTGTATGAAGCAGGCTGCTGCAGTAAGCCCACTCCATACGTATAATACAGCAGGCACCCGGCCACAATGACGGGGAATGGTGATCATGCCAAACCCTGTCATTTAACTCCTCAGATGCTGTAATCAACAGCGATCGTGGAATCTGTGGGGTTAGACAGAGGGATGCGGCTCCCTCTGTCTTCCGATGGAAGGGTTACCATGGCCACTGCTGAAGCTTCCCAGGCCTGCCATGGTAAGTTCTCTGCTAAGCTGTGTACAAAGCAGAGCTCATCAGGGAGTGCATCAAAATGCCATTCACCCTAATAGATCTCTCTTAGGGCGAACAGGACAAGAGATCAAAAGATCTCAGGTTCTAGCCTCCTAACCCCCTTAGAAGATACTTAAAAGATACTGTTAAAAATTTAAAATAAAAGTTAAAAAACAAAAAATGTTTTAAAAAATATTAAAATAAAAAAAATCCTGTGTAGTGAATGCTGTAACCGAAAAAAAAGAAAAAAAACCCAAAACACGAAATTCACCATTTTAATCCCTTCCCCCCCAAAAATGGAATGACAGTAATCAAAAAGTTGTACTGATGTATTCGAGCTAAAACTGACTCTAATAACACACGTCAGTGTTATCTTGTGACAAAAGCCATTGAAAAAGTCATTAAACATTTTCTTGTCGTTGTTTACTTAACACGTTACCCATCAATTTTATCTCTGCTATATCTGTACTACAAAAATGGTACCAAATAAAAACTACAGTTTGTCCCGCAAAAAACAAGCCCTCATACAGCTCTGTGGATGGAAATATGTCAGAAAATGGAGATGCATGAAAATTTGGATTTTTTTCAAAGGTTTTTATTTTTTTGAGGAAGTCATGTCATTTTTAGTGTGCAGTGAATGCCTTAATGTCAAAACTAGAGATGAGCAAATTTTTCAAAACCTCGATTTGTTTGGTTCGCTGAATTTTCCGAAACGATTCGATTTGAATCAATTCGTGTTGAATCGCGTTAAAAAACTGCTACTTCTTGGCTGCAGAGAGCCTGTATAGTGGTGTAGAACACTGTGCCTTGCAGTAACACACATAGGGCGTCTGCTGTGGTAGTGAAACAATACTGTGAGCCAGTATGATACGCAGATAACAGGCGTCGCTCTTAGAATCGCTGCACACTTTACTTATTTGGGCAGTTATGGGGCCAAAACTGACCAAATAATTCAAGTGTGAGCCTTACAGGTCAAAGTTAGCGCCAGCGCCATGTGTAGAGGCCAAAGATCCTACTATAGCGAGAAAGAGCGCACTCCTTTTACACCAATTCACTGATTCCACATAGATTTCTATAGAACCTGTTCTATTAAACGCTTATACAAACAGAGTCCCCCCCCCCCCCGACAGTGTGGAGATGGCAGTGGCAGCAGCATCAAGAGACCGCAGAGTGGCATGACAACAGTGTGGAGGCGGCAGTAGCATCAGGAGACCACAGAGTATGACGACAGTGTAGATGTGGAAGTAGCAGCATCAGAAAGCCACAGAGTGGCACGATGACAGTGTAGAGGTGGAAGTAGAAGCATCAGGAAGCCACAGAGTGGTGTGATGACATTGTGTATGCAGCAGTGGCAGCAGCTGTAGCATCAGGAGACCACAGAGTAGAGGTGGCAGTAGCATCAGGAGCAGCATACAGAGTGGCACAACGACAGTGTGGAGGTGGCAGTGGCAGCAGCTGTAGCATCAGGAGACCACAGAGTAGACTTAGCAGTGGCAGCAGCAGTAGCATCAGGAGCAGCATACAGAGTGGCATGACGGCAGTGTGGAGGTGGCAGTGACAGCAGCTGTAGCATCAGGAGACCACAGAGTAGAGGTGGCAGTGGCAGCAGCAGTAGCATCAGGAGCAGCATACAGAGTGACACGATGACAGTGTAGAGGTGGTAGTGGCAGCAGCTGTAGCATCAGGAGGCCACAGAGTGGCACGACGACAGAGATGGCAAGGGAAAAGTTCCCATCACCACTAATGTCTGTGCTGGAGGAATTGACGTAGAACAAGTGTCAACCGTTGTCAACTTTGACCTGCCTGTGACTGTAGAAGGTCTGACAGAGTGGCACTATGACAGTGTGTAGGCTGCAGTGGCAGTAGCATCAGGAGACCACAGAGTGGTACGACAACAGTGTACAGGTGGCAGTGGCAGCAGCTGTAGCATCAGCATACAGAGTTGCACGACGACAGTGTAGAGGAGGCAGTGGCAGCAGCTGTAGCATCAGGAGACCACAGAGTGGTACGACAACAGTGTGGAGGCGGCAGTAACATCAGTAGCAGCATACAGAGTGGCACAATGACAGTGTAGAGGTGGCAGTGGCAGCAGCAGCAGCAGTAGCATCAGGAGCAGCATACAGAGTGGCACGACGACAGTGTAGAGGAGGCAGTGGCAGCAGCTGTAGCATCAGGAGACCACAGAGTGGCACGACAACAGTGTAGAGGTGGCAGTGGCAGCAGCTGTGGCATCAGGAGGCTATATAGTGGCACAATGACAGAGTGCTGAAGTGCTGGGAGCAGCATCATCAGGAGGCCATAAAGTGGCACAATGACAGAGTGTGGAAGTGGCAGCAGCAGTAGCAGAATCAGGAGGCCACAGAGTGGCACAATGACAGAGTGTGGAAGTGGTGGGAGCAGCATCATCAGGAGGCCACATAGTGGCACGATGACATTATGGAGGCAGAAGCAGCAGCTGCATCAGCAGACTACAGAGTGGTACGACGACATTATGGAGGCAGTGGCAGCAGCTGCATCAGCAGACTACAGAGTGGTACGACGACATTATGGAGGCAGTAGCAGCTGCATCAGCAGACTACAGAGTGGTACGACGACATTATGGAGGCAGTAGAAGCAGCAGCATCAGCAGACTACAGAGGGGTACGACGAGATTATGAAGGCAGTAGCGGCATCAGCAGACTACAGAGTGGTACGACGACATAATGGAGGCAGTAGTAGCAGCAGCATCAGCAGCAGACTATAGAGTGGCACGACAACAGTCTGGGTAGGTGGGTGGCAATAACACCCGCTGACAATGGTGGGTGTAAGAAGGAGCACTTGGCATCAGATGTGTGGCATCAGGCGGGTGGCAGCATCAGAATATTTGTTGAGGCAGATAGCCAGAAGAAACAGGTCTCTAGTCAAGACAGCATGAATGATCTAATCTGATGCATCAGGCGTTGGTGGGTGGAAATCCTGGCTGATCCACGCCTGATTCATTTTGACAAAGGTCAGTCTCTCCACATTTTGGGTGGACAGGCGACTTCTCCTTGGGGTAACTATGGCCCCGCCACACTAAACACCCGCTCTGATGCCACACTACTGGCCGGGCAGGACTGCTTTTCCAGAGCAAACTCGGCCAGTTGCGGCCACAAACCTAGTTTGGCTGCCCAGTAGTCCAGCGGATCTTCAATGATGGGTGGCAGGGTGCTGTCCAAGTATGACACCACCTGCTGGTTCACGTCCTCCTCCAGGTCTAGATGATGCTGCTGGTGAGTAGTTTCTTCACTATGCGGGTGAAGAAAGCTGCTCATCAGCGACTGTAGACTTAGGCTGCTGCTGATGGAGCTGGTACTGCTACTGCCACCCCTACCACCCCAGCAGCCATGGCAGTGGAACATGAGTGCAGAGGGCCCCCCCTGGTCAGACCTAGCTCCCACACCACTCTCCTCATCACTACTTTCCCGCCTAACGGAAGAAGCTGCGGATGTCTCCTCCACATCTTGGCTGGCCAGTAGCTGCTGACTGTCCTCTAGTACCTCGTCCTCGCTGTAAAGTGGAGCTGAGCCCACAGCATACAGTACTTCTCTGGCTGAGAGAACAGAAAAGGACAGAGGCAGGTTGAGGACAGGTGAGGGCACAAGGCCTGCTCCAGGGCCATGCCAACTAAGGGTTGTGTCTGACGAACCCACCGACTCTTGGTTGGGGGTGTCTGAAGTCATTTGGGACGAAGTCGAAGACCGAGTCAACCATTCAAGAACCGCTGGGTTGCTGGTCAAGACCCGACCGCTAAATGACACCGGGAGCTCAGGCCTTTCAAACTGACCCCTGCTGCCACGCCCCCTTTCTCTGCTGCGACCTGTGCCTGCTCCAGAAACATTTAGGCCTCTGCCACTCCCCTGTGCAGGGCCTGTCACTTCTCTGTCTGACATACTGTTAGATCAAATAAATAAATAGGAAATTAAAAGACACTGCAAAGGGCTATAATTTTGACGCTCCACCACACAACGGCTAATACCTTTTTTTGCACCACTAATAACCGACAGAAGGTTTGACAAACTTTAACTTCGGCGCTGTAGGCCAACTAAAACTTTTTTTTTGCCACTAATACGCGCTACAAAGGGCTGTCATTTTGCCACTCCACCACACAACGGCTAATAAGCCCTTTCTGTTTCCTACACTTAAACAGCAAAACAGGGCTGTACTAAATGTAACTACAGTGCACAAGAGTTAATAACACCCCAATAATCGGAATTACAGAGGCAAACCTGAAATGAGCAGCTGTAATATAGCAATTTTGAATACCAGTCACTGCACCAAGGTGTAATAGGATTTTTCCTATTACCCTGTCTCTAAACACCCCTATTGAACCTTGTTCAGCTTCAATACTTTCCTCCCTATCCTTACCTTACACTTCTATTGAGCAATATATACGTTTGATGAGGTTTTCTATCACTTTCCCTAACCCCATGTCCTAACACGTGCAGCCACCATTTTAGGGAAAAAATACCGATTCGCTACCACAATTCGTCAGGAAATTCGGATTCGGTGCAAGTCGAATAATTCCTGAAATTCGGATCGAATTCCACTTCGTCAGCTTCGATTCACTCTCTAATCTCTAATCAAAACCCCCAAAACCTTGGCAGAATTGTGTTTTTTTTTTTAAATTAACCTCAAAGATTTTTTTCCGTTTTCCAATACAAGACATGGTAAATTAAATGGTGGCATTAAAAAATACAATTTATTCTGCAAAAAATAAGCCCTCATATGGCTATGTGAATGGAAAAATAAAAAAGTTTGGGCTATTGGAATGTGTGTGTGTGGGGGAGAAATGAAAATGCAAAACCAAAAATTGGCAATGCATCGACACCACATGATTGCGTTTGAGGAGAGCTGATGGTGGTAGAGGGAACCCTCTCTCTCCAACTGCCTAGATGCTACGTTCCCTATTGACCGTGATCCGGAGTGCTGTATCAGCACATTCCATAAGACCTGTTCAGTTCCTTTTGTCCACGTCAGAATTAATGGTGCGCTGATACAGTGCTCCAGAAAACAGAAAGTATCATGCGTAGAAATATGTATAAGACCTTTTTTAAAGAGTAAAACTGCCTGTACAGGCGTATATGACGCTTGTACAGGCGTTATGGTGACCTCTAGTCATCCATGTGCTCTGCAGTGCCATTCACACAGGGAAATCAGAGACCCCATTCTTTTGTGTTCAAATTTGAGACAATGTTTATCCTTATTTGAACCCATATAGTTTTTGTCAATTGGAACTAGTGAATTTTATGTCATGAATGTGTTGATTAGCCCAGATTATTATTTCCATTTGAATTGTTTTTAATTAAAATATAACATATAATGTTAAATATATTAAATATGAAGTTGTTTCATAAAGGCCTGATTTAAGAAACTCCTTGTGATAATAGCCACATATTTTCAGGAAATGTATTGTTACCGTGTCTCTCCTCTGTGGTTCATAGGAAGAGTAAGGGGGTACTCTCTCTTTGATGTCTATATGTTCTAATAGGGTTTGTCTGGATTATGAAAGAAAAGTTCTGAAATAAGTATGTAGAGCATTGCTTTGCAATGTATGTGTCACGAAGCAGAAGTGGACTCGCTGTATCACTGAACAGATTTGGCTGGGGGCAACTTCTAAAGGTGTTATCTAAGTGCCCCCTAAGTGGCACTTTGGAGATAAGCGCAATCGTGGTCAGCAAGCAAGTCAAGGTCAACAGAGGATAAAATCTGGTAAACAGACAGAGGTAAGGCATGGAAAGTCAGAATGGAATAAGTGCACCTTTGCAGGAATTAGCAAGCTGGAAAACCCATTGCTCAGGCACCCCCCATAGGAGAAGTTGCCTTAAATACCCTACAGAGGCTAGTCATCGGTTGGACAAATTAATGTGTGCATGTGCTGGCCATTTAAAAGCTGGAGGAGGCTGACTGAGGCATTGCAGACATGAGGTGTAGGCAGCAGCCATCGTAGAGTAGACAGAGCAGTGCTACTTCTGTGGATGTGCCCTCTGATAAGGGACAGGGAGGTATCAAAGAACATGGACTGTCAGAGCATTGGAGTGGGAGATGGGATAAGGGTTTTGGTGGGATGGGGTACGCTCCTGCCAAGAGCATGGAAATATACAACTACAACTACTACTTATAATAATAGTAATACTGACCTCTTTAACAAACCACTGACAGAAAGCAGGTGAGATCCATTCTCTGGCATGTATACCACAGTCCATAAAGATGGCCGGCCCTGCGGTGCTTGACTGCCCAACCTTTCCAGGATAATAAAAAAAAAACAATATAAATGTCATACTGCACAGAACATGATTCGCATTTTCTATTCTTATCATCACATCTAAGCATTTGTTTCAGGAAGCAGAAAATAAATTAGGACTTATCTAATGAGCAAATGTTGACTATTTGTGTCATTATTGGATTGATGGATAAGTAGAAGATTTCTCATTTAACCATCGATATCTTGATTTTTCCTGCTCTCAGATGAACTTTGCATAATTTAAAGGATTTCCATGATCAAAAATGTCCACTAAATAATAGTTTCATGCATAATGTAAACTCTGAAGTAGCTACTGTATGCATTAAGTGTGGTCTGAAAATGATGGAGCCAAGCCATGTCTTGAAAGTTGCTCTATTGATTGAAAAGGTTAAATATTATATAATCTTTTCTTGATATGGCTTCCAAAAGAAATGCCTTCAAAATTATATTTTCTCAATTACTTGCATGGTACTTTATTTCCTCCAAAAAATTACCTGTAAACATAAGCCTATGAGTTGACTTTTTTCTTCAGGCTGTTAATAATTTTCATTCTGGAATCAAAGAAAGCTGGAGGGGGGGGAGGCAAACCTGGTGATTGCTGTAATATTGGTCATATAGTCAGTTTTCTGAAACTGCTAAGAATAGAACTTTATAGTAGATGACTCAAGAGCTAAATTAATTGGTAGTTTAAAAAGAATAACTAAATTTCCAACTGAAATGAGTGTAAGGGGATCTCTGTTCTCCCAATATGCCATTTATGTCTCAAATGAAATGTCTCTTCCCAATGGTTGTCCCAAGATGACAACTTATCACCTATTCACACGATATGTGACCAATTGGACCCACACTCATAACGAAAATGGAGGTTAGGTGTTCTCCATTTAAATGTAGTGCTGGTCATACATGTGCACTGCCACTCCATTCAAAGTCTGTGGGACTGTCAGGAATAGGCAATGCTCTACTTGGCTATCTTTGGTAATCCTATAGACTGTGTGCATGCTCGACTGCTGCTCCAGAGGACCAATTTCTAGAGAAGATATATAAAACAAAAAACTTATGGCTTCGGTACTGATCATGTTACTACCTAACATGTGAGTGAACAATATATACAACTATATTGTAAATTTATGTCTTCTAGTTTTATATTTTTAGAACTTTTTATTTGTATTTAGTAGCCAGTATGTAGGTAAAACAGTCCCCTTGTCCCTACAGCTATTATTACAGAGTGAGATGTCAATGATTAAGATGAGAGGTCATATGTTTAAAGTTACAGAATAAATCTTAATCATTTTATCAACAAGTATATTTTTAAATTTTCCAATCTATAAATTATTTAAAACAAACCTCTTTTTTAAAATGTTCTCACCTTAAGAACATACATTTGACGACCTTCATAGGTGTTGCCAATTTCAATGCGGCTGACAAGATCTGAGTGTTTAGCAGCCATATTGCTGGTCCAATCAGCGATCTAGAATCAACCAAATAAAGAATGGTCATCATTATAGGGAACCTGTCATTTTGGAAGTGCTGTGTAATCTATGTGTAGCATTTTGTGTTAAAGGGGTTATCTGATTTCAGAAACATCCCCCCCATGTGCTGGGCTCCTCACAGGTAAGGCCTCTTTCACACTAGTGCAGCACGGATCCAGCAGGTGAAGGGTGCCGCCGGATCTGTGCTGCCGCAGGGACATGTGTGGGGCCGAAACCACGCTCCGGCCCCACACATGTCACACAGTACATACACACAGACATATACACATACATACTTACATGCTCCCGGCAGGTCTCCATAGCGCAGGAGGAGCAGGACGGCGCGCACATAGGACGATTCCCCACAGCGCCCTCTGCTGGGCGCCCTGTGGAATCGTCCTATATGTGCGCCGTCCTGATCCTCCTGCGCTGTGGAGACCTGCCGGGAGCATGTAAGTATGTATGTGTATATGTCTGTGTATGTGTATGTCTGTATGGGTATATGTATGTATGTGTGCAGGTGACGGATCCGTCATGAACTCCATTGAAAGTCAATGGAGGACGGATCCGTTCACCATTGTGTCACACCAAACGGATCCGTCCCCATTGACTTTCATTGGGGGTCATGACGGATCCATCTTGGTGCGGATGCCTGGACCGGAGAGCAAACTGCAGCATGCTGCGGTTTGTTCTCCGGTCTGAAGACGGAACGGAATGCTTTCAGGAGCATTCCGTTGTCTTCAGTTCAGTTTTGTCCCCCTTGACAATGAATGGGGATAAAACTGAAGCGTTTTATTCCGGTATTGAGCCCCTATGACGGAACTCAATACCGGAATTATAAAACGCTAGTGTGAAAGTAGCCTAATATATATACCCCGCTCCCCGCGCCACTCTTGGTCCCCGCACCGCCACTGCTGCTTCTCCCTGCACACTGATGAAAACATTCAGCGTCCGGGGGTGGGGGTGGGGGTGGGGGGAGCAGCCAATGGCAAGCGGGGACAGGGACGAGACTCCCTAGCATCGCGGGTGACGCTAGGGAGGCTCGTCCCCGTCCCCATCTGCCATTGGCTGCTCCCCCGACACCAGATGTTTTCAACGGTGTGCAGGGAGAAGCAGCAGCGGCGGTGCGGGGCCAAGGAGCGGCGCAGGGAGCGGGGTATGTATATTACTTGTGAGGAGCATGGGGGGGGGGATGTTTCTGAAATTGATTAACCACTTTAAACTGGGACTAAATTTCAGCTCTGACCTTTCAAGGCATGCAAGCCCAATTACCTTGTTTTTCACCAAAAAACCAGCACATGCACCACTCACATATAGGACACACACAGCACATGCACCACTCACACATACGGAAAATGACCCACACGCACTATTAACACATCACACACATATAGGACATATGCTGCACACGTAACCCACCAGCCTAGTCGATATTACCAGTGCCAGTAATTTTCAGTAGTCAAGAAGGCACCTCCTTGATAAATATGGCTATATCTCAGGCTGCTTAGCACCTAAAGCTATGAGCCAAATCTTCTTTTGAAGTTAAGAATCTAATCTAGGATTGTAGTGCTAGCTGCCATGCAACCTGACACATAACTCTTAGAAATCAGGTCTGGAGTAAGATGTGCAGTTAATACCTTGAATCTGCAATTCTGGTCTTGTTTTAAAGCTTGGATTCTTTAAAGGACATCTGTCAGCAGATTTGTACCTGTGAAACTGGCTGAGCTGTTGCTTGTGTGCTTGGCAACTGAAGGTGTCTGTGTTGGTCCCATGTTCATACGTAAATGTTCATAAATCCTTTAGCCAAAATCATGCTGCAAAAGTATTATTCACCATTACACAGATCCCCACTAGGCCGCAGCTGAAGCCTGAGCTGCCAGAACGACAGAGCGGTGCTGTCCTGACCCACCCCAGGATATGAAATATAGGCAGACAGCTTCACATAATATTACAGTGATGACTATGTCTGCAGGACACTAATGGGACACCAGTGATGAAGGCTCTTGAGGTGTCATTTCTACCTGCCAGTTTACATTTTCACCTTTGTTGGAGGGGCTTAGTTTTGTGCACCACCCACTTACATATATGTACTGAGAGGTAATAGCCATACAGCTCGCTCCGTTTCTGGCCTTGGAGTCATAAAAATAGCAGCCCCCTGATACTACAGTGAAGAAAATATGTAGTAACAGGAAAGAAAAGGGAGCAGAAAGCCTGAATAATGCATACTTACCAACATTTGAGTTGGTAAAATTGAGCCATATAAGCCCCGTCCCGGGAAAGCCCAGGATCTGCCCAGAAACAACTATGTATGGGCGGGGTTTGTGTTAGCCCATTTTCGCTTGGGGACAGCGCAAACTTGCTGGGATTTGTCTCTGAAAATCAGGGGCAGTCACAGAAAATTTGGGACTGTTGACAGCTATGGTAATGTAAAAGTAAGGAGGAACTATAAATACTAAGTGATGGCTGTTTTTTTCATTTTTGACTGGAGTGATCTTTTAAAGTGTAACTGTCATGTTTTTTTATTTATTTGCTAGTTCATTAGAGCTAGGCATGTATACCTCAGTTAGTCTGTCAACGATTGTAAAAAGATCTGTAATTACCTTATAATAACAGCTTTCATTAGTGTCCCCTGTCCCTTTCCTCCGGTCCCTTAAAAGACTGTTGCTATGGCTCATCTAAGAAGATAGGAAAACAGAGGGGCGGTCCTTCATACTGCATGCCTGCATTAGGCTTCTGAGTGTGGAGGCGTGTCTCTCAGTAATCCAATCTGATTGGCTGGCAGGGAGCTGCTAGCTACAGCAATTGTGTATGTGAAGTGAGGGAAGGCAGTTTTGGCCTCAGAGAACTGGCAGAGGAGCCATCTTAAGAAGATCCTCATATTGTAGGATTCAAAACAGCCGTAACTAAGGGGAAAGCTCAAGAAAAACAGTGGTATGTGAAGAAACTAAAGATTGCTTTATGCATAATGCTGCACCAGCAGTAACATATGCTAAAATTGATTTTTTGATGAAAACATGACACTTTAAGCCACAATTTCTTTGTGCATGCTGCCTGTCCATCATGCCGTAAGTGTTCAGATGGAAGGAGCTACAGTAGCTTGCAGGAAAAGATGAAGACATTGGTCCAATGCAGACACCGATCAAATGTCAGTACACCCCTGACTGCTTTCCAGGAGTGTGCTTGCTTTTTAATGGAAATGCCATTGTTAACTTAGCACAACCCAGTGGCGTACATAGAGAAGTAAGGGCCCCATAGCAAGGATCAAACCAGTCCCCCACACAGGACAGAAGGGTTTTCGCCTAAACCCTTTTCAATGACCCTTGGGTCATTTTTCCACTGCCTCATTTGCTAAAAGTCTAAATCTACAAATACGTTATGGTTTCTTACCGTCTCCCAATCATTGTATTTAATATAGCTATGCTTCTTAGACTTCCGAAGCCTGGGACTGTCCTGCTGAGCTTCAATTCCTGCCTGAAGGTCATGGAATAAAACCCTAATAGAAAGAAATAGATGATACAAGTCACTTTTTCTAGTAACATTGTCCCCCTTCATATCAGTCATATTCAAACAGATACTGCCCAGATATGTTTTTCTATACATCAGGGGCGGATTGGCCATAGACCTTACAGGGAAATTTCCCAGTGGGCCGATGCCCAGGAGGCCACCTGAGCCCTCCTCACGGCCGGCCAGTGGAAGTTTTCAGGGATGTACTTTGTGCTGCTGGCAGTATTTTGTGATAGACTGTGGTATTTGGCTCTGTTGGGGTGGTATAATGTCCCCCAATATGGTATTGCTGGCCCTGCCTTCCGACAATTTAGACCCAATGACAAAACAGGGCCACTTTTAGTATTTTTTCCAGGGCCACTTTAAGTTCCCAGTCCGCCACTGCTATACATCATGGGGGGAAAGGGTCAGTTTTCTGGTGTAAAAAATGTGGCAGATCCTGTGTTTAGGCACACGTGTTGTTTATACGCCGCCCTCACCAGAGACCCAGCTCTGTACAGCATTCAGATGTATGGGCTTCGCGGAGGTGAAATTCGTTAAGTCCAAAGTTTTAAAATGTTTTTCAAGTTAAATACTCAAAGCCTGAAGTTATTCAATGATAACAAATTTCACCTCCGCGAAGCCCATACATTTGAATGCTGTACGGAGGCGGCTCTCCGCACAGCATTCATACGAAGTTTTGAATGAAGCGACTTCAGATCTATAATCCGAAGCGTGCTTCGCTGAACGCTATTGGTGATAACCCAGGGGGCTTCTAAATATAGGAAGCATTGATGAGGTTGGGCTTTGTTATTTGTATTTAAAGTGGATTTTCCTTCATTGTTGTAAAATAAGATAGGGGATTTTTGCCGAGGGATCAACAACCCTTTAAAAAAATATAAGGCAACCAAATTAATGCTAATGAGGACACTGGCATCAATAAATCGGATTCAAGTATAACCCATTGCAGAGGATTAGGGAGTGCATGGAATGATACTAATTGAGACAGCCTAGCTGCTAAATAATATTTGTATAGATGGGGCACAGAAACACTTATGTAAGTGCCTAATAGACCTGGATATTTGAGGTCTCATATATGCCCACACAAAGAGAAAGATTTCATTCTGTAAAGATTCGAGAGCTGAACCCGTCACTGGTACAGGAAGGGAATGAAAATAATACAGTATCCGAGGTAAGGTGACCATTTTAATAGTGTGTATTCTGCCTATCCAAGAGAGGGTGAGGACGTTCCAGGTAAGTAATTCCTGGCAGAGTTTAGGGATGAGACGGGCGTAATTCCACTTAAAAGTGACGTCGAGGGTTTTTGGTAAATGAATCCCTAAATAAGGAAGATAATGATCTTGGGTTTTAAAACCAAAATTACGCGTGATTAAATGGCGGACTGAAGAGGAGATATTGCAATGTAAGATCTCAGATTTAGCAGCATTGATTCGCTGGCCAGAAAAAAAAAACACATAGGGACAAATGGTCTAATAAATTAGATAATATCAAGATAATAGTAAGGAGCTTATTATCTATGAAAAGATTTACTTTTGTATTCCCGAGATCCAATCTTCACACCTGCAATGTTTGGATTAGTACAGATCATTATGGCCAATGGTTCAATAGCCAAAGCAAAAAGAGCAGGGGAAAGAGGACATCCCTGACGTGTGCCTTGACTAATTGGAATAGGAACTGGAGAGTGTTGGCAATTTAAGATATGCAGTTGGAGTTGTATAAAGGGTTTGTATAGAGCATGGAAAAGAATCCTGAAATACCCATGGTGGTCATAACCTGGTAAATATAAGACCAAGAGAGGCGATCAAAAGCCTTTTCACTGTCTAGGGCCAACAAGCAGATAGGCTTGGATTTCGTATTAGCCCACTGAATAATATTACACACCTTCTGCACATTATCCGGTACCTGCCGACCTAGAATAAACCACACTTGGTTAGGCTTCATGCACACGAACGTGTGCCGGCGATGCCCGTGCTGCGGGCCGCAAACTGCGATCCGCAATGCACGGGCACTGACCGTGAGGCCACCGCATGCGGATCGTGGACCCATTCACTTGAATGGGGTCCGCGATCCGCATCCGAGGGTCCGCACCGCAAAAAAGTAGTGCTTGCGCTACTTTTTTGCGGTGCGGAGGCACGGCCAGAAACACCACGGAAGCACTTCCGTGGTGTTCCGATCCGTGCCTCCGCTCCGCATCTCCCGGATCGCGGACCCATTGAAGTGAATTAGTCCGCGATCCGTGATGCGGGCTGCACACGGCCGGTGCCCGTTTATTGCAGACCCGCCGTATGCGGCCCGCAGCACTGGCACGGCCAGCACACGTTCGTGTGCATGAGCCCTTAGAGTGTATTAGAGCGGGGAGGTAACAATTAAGGTGTTTAGCTAGTATAGATGTAGAAAGTTTAAGGTCAACATTAAGCATGGAGATGGGCGGTGATTCGCAGGACTAGTGTGATCCTTATCAGGCTTAGGAATCACTGTAATTAAGGCAGTAGGCATATCTGAAGGCAATGTGTCCCCTTGGAAAATATAATTACATAAACTTAAGATTAAGATTAAGAAATTCTGCATCAAACGATGATAATGTCGGAATAGGTAAAGTCGCGAGAATAGACGTTAAGTCAGCGACGGGGGGTCAACGGGTGGGGAGTATAGCTTCTGATAAAAAACATGAAATTGTTCATAAATTCTAGCAGGATTGGAGGTAATCTGCCCCATCGTGTCTTTAATTTGACATACCGTGTTAAGACACTGCCGGGCGCGCAATCTGCAGAAAACTTTTTGTCTGATATATTTGTTAATTTGTAGAATTTTGAGTCCATCTCAAGGTTTTTTTCCGTTCGGTGCAGAAAGGTCGCATCAGGCTGAAACTTTGTGCCTCTAATAGCTTTAAAGGGAACCTGTCATCTCCGAAACACCCCCTGAACTAGGGTAAGCGTTGTAAGTTTTATCTTCATACTCACTTCCATTACGACGCTGTGCTCCCACAAACGAGCAGTAAAATGCATTGAGAGGACTCTTCTTTGAGTCCTCTCCATTATATGAGTGAGCACCAGAGTCCTCTCAGTGCATTTTACTGCTGGTTTGTGGGAGCACAACATCAGAAAAGAAGTGAGTATGAAGATAAAACTTACATATTCGGATTCAGCATCACTTACACTATACAATGCTTACTCTAGTTCAGGGGGTGTTTTGGAGATGACAGGTTCCCTTTAAGGAGATACAAGGAAGGTTGTCTCTGATTAGCTAGTTCCAATTTAAAACTATACAATTAAAGCTGCCAGTGTCAGACTCTGCAGGGACACAGGTCCAACTAGTAACACACCTAGTTGGACCTGTTGCAGACTTTTGACAACCCATAAATCCTCATAAACTTCTAGGAGGAATAGTAGAGAGGTGGCACTGCATAGAGATATAGTAAGTGATAATCCAATATTGTTATTTCACAGAAGTAGATCCTAAAACATAAATTAATATTTACAAATTAACATATGTTGATCAGATCTTGACACCTACTCAAATTGAACATTATTCTGCTTCAGAAGGTGAAGTATGTTTTCAGTCTGATTGGCATGAATATGAAAATCTGCAGTCATCTTTGGTGCTATTCTTGATGGTGAATCTGGACGCCAAAAATCAATCTTAAGAAAAGTACAACAATGTTATTACTGCATACTGTAGAGACAAAGCAAATTCAATGTACTAAGGGGCACATTTATTAAGACTGGCATTTTAGATGCCAGTCTTATTGAGGCCGTGCGCTGGTGGTGGATCCGCGGGAGTTATGTGGAGGCGCCGGCCTATACATAACTTCAGTGTATCCACAGGTGATTCTAAATGTAAGACAGCTTCCTTGCTGTCTTACATTTAGACCATTTTCTATGCTTAAACTAGGCGTAGAAATTGGTAAATGCTGACCTGCCTCCTCCCACACCACGTCCACTTTTTTAGACCTGGGAAGAAGTCGCAAATTGTACCACAACATGGCGACAGAACCTGCGCCAAAGGAGCTGTATATCTGTTTGTAAATGACCCCCTAACTATTTAAAAAGAGTATGTCTACGATCTTAACATGGCCGGTTTTAGGAAAAATGTGGCCCTGGGCAAAAGAAAAACTGGCCTCAGAGCTGTGATAGGCCCAAGGCTGCTATACCAACCGAACAGCTCCTTCGATTTCACTGCAGGAGTTGTTTGGTCACTGGACGCAACTGACCACGGCATCTGAGTGGTTAAAATTGTGGTGCCCACTAGATGTGGGTTGGGTTGATTTTAGTCAAATACATGTACCCACAGGCTATCCACCAGTCAACATGTTACAGTAAATACTATATACAGCCCTCTTAGTGCAGTAATGCAGGTACACCAATATATATATATTTATAAACACTCATACCCCTCACGGCTGCTGCATAGAGAAAAACACTTCTGGTACATGTTGTTGTCCTGACCCTGCCTGACCTGATGCTGCGGCTGGTCAGGTGGGTGACATCATAGGTCAGGAGTAGAGATGAGCGAATCTATTAGTCGATTCGTTGATTCGTATCGAATCTTGGAAATTTTCAGCTGCAAAGCGAATCCAAATGAGTCGCTTCGACTTAGTACGCATTTGCTACGTAGTTGCCCTATAAATTATACGCTATTGCGTACGAATTCAATTCATTAGCAAACTTTTACTGTTAGTTCGTTTATTGTGCGCAAAAGCCCGGGAAGAAAGCGGTCACCTGACCTAATGGGCAGGGCTTGCTCTGATTGGCTCAGGCTCGGTAAGCCAGTGATGCATCACTTCTGCTGCGACTGCTGACACGAGCAGAAGCACTGAGTGTGAAGTTCTGAGACTCTGAGACCTGTTTTGTGAAAATTGGGGTGGAATTGCTCTGGGAATCCATATTACACATATCAGGGATACTGCAGGGCAAGTGCAGGGAGAGTTCAGGGCTAATAATTAATCAGGCAGGGAGAGAGAGACAGGGAGAGATAGGGAGAGACATGGACAAAGACCAGCTGCAGGGCCACAGAGTGAATTGAAAAATGTCTGGAATGGATAAGCAAAAGGGGTCCAGTTCCAGCCAGACCTCGAGCTCTAAAACAAAAGGAGAAGGTGGCACAGGGCATAAGTGCCAAAGGACCTGTAGCTGGAGCATCTACTAGTAGTATTTGCAATACTTGGCCGTTTTTCCACCAGGCTAACCCACCAAGGCGCAAAATTGTAGTGGAGGAGAAAGTGGATGAGGTAGTGGAATGGATGGCACGCTCATCTCAGTTTCAGCCGGATGATCTGCTGTCATCTGCTGATACAGTATCCATATGAAGCCAGGGGTCAGACTCAGAGCGTTCCTCCTGTTCCACCATTCCTCTCCAGCAAAGCCCGTCATTTTCGTTTGCAATTTGTATGCTTATGCGTACGCGTTCAAAGAGGTTGCGTACCTTTTTACCTAAACGTTTGTTATTAGTGCGCGAATGTTCGCTAAAAGCCATATAATTATGTATATTTTGTACGCAAATTCAACGAATCTATTCGTCGAATATAAGAATCTTAGGAAAAGTTTTGGCGAATGTTCGGCGAATAAAATTTTGCATGATTCGCTCTTTCTAGTCAGGAGGAGTCAGGTCTAGTCCTCACCCACCCCAGGATCCAGCGTGTGCTGCATGGACTGTGACAGTTGACATTGCATCATTGACTCCACCTCTTATGCTAATGTCGCCTCAGTACAACATACAAAAGGTGGAGGCCGAGCCAGTGATGCAAGCGGCGCTTGAGTCATTTAGTGCATCTGCTCCACTTCTACTGGCTCCTCTGACAGGGGGTGAGGCTTAGCTGGCACTAGGAAGCAGGTGCAGCACTCTCCACCCTCTTGCTTGGTGCGCTAGCAGTGCGTTGTTCATCTGCTGCTAGCCTGCTCCCTTCCACCTCTGATGGTGGCTGTGCAGCTGACCAGGAAGACCTCCTTTAGGGATGTAGGCCATAGGCAACTTCCCAGTTTCCCATCTTGATTGCTTAAAAGTGATGAGAGTGCTATATAATTGAGGGGGAGCAATGTAAGGGAGCCTGGGGTGATGGCCAGGCAAGTTGCATGACTAAAAAATTCAACTTTTAATCCGAGAACTAATCTCTAGTGCCATAGAGGCAGACCTTTCATATTCAGAGTCATCTTCTCTCTACACTGAATGCTTCCCTTCCCTGGTAAAAAACAAAAACAAAAAAAAAACCAAAAACAACAACACCAAGGAATGTTGAATGGAGAAAGCAAATAATTCTACAAGTAATTTTGAATATGTAATGACAAACTTCTGGAGGAAAGACAACAAGCATGGTCTATTATAATATTCATTTAGCTTAATTTAGCTTTTTAGCCCATACACTTCAGAGGACAGTTCAGCACTGAACAAGACATATATTGAATGTCAGATGAGAATTGGGGGACAATGAACATGGCAAAAAAGGCCCAGCTACGTATTTGCAGATTGTGAAAATTTTTCACAAATTCAATAAGTTCATTTTAGATAATAATTAAACAAAGCTAATTAGGTCTAACTAGACTGGGCTTTATTTAAACTAAGCCTCATCTGTTGAAGGGACCTATAGAACAAGCTGACTGCAATGATGGGAGTTATTTTCCATGTAGAAAACCATCCCCACTGTTGTTATTAATTATAGAGTATGTGCATTGCCTCAACCTGTCATGGCTGATGCTATACATTTCCATTAGATGGATCTGTCAGTTGAATTCAGTAACCAGACACAACAATAGTTCTTAATTTTCTTTCCTGACCATACTATTAACAACTACATACACTACGTGACCATTTGTGAAAGATACACAATCTTGTCTCACATTTAAAAGTACAAATTCAATGTTGTTGGAATATTCATGAGAACATTTATCAATATAACTACTTACACTGAAGTTCCTGTCCATACTTTTAATAAGCTTGACATGTTCTTCTGTCTCCAGCTGGACCTGGATCACCTTGTGCCTGAAATGAAAGTTAGATATTACAATGTGAAGGCTGGCCAGCTGCCAGGTTTACTTACTATTAAATGACTGTGTAGAAATACAAATGTTACCCATGAAAAGTCAGTCTTGATGATGCTGAACAAACAGCAGAAGCGTAAAACCAAACCCACAGCAAGCTCATTGTTTCCACATTTGTTGTTCAGTTGGTTGAGAACAGTCTTCTCCTTTTAGAAGATCATGTTGTCTGATTGTAATGTTCCTCCTCCCCTGTTCTATCTTACTGTGCTGTGAAAGAAGATTCTTGGTTTTATGTAAATTAAGATTTATCATTTTATGGATGGAAAGTTTTACAACTTTCTGATATGCAATATTTTTCAATTCCTCGCCATTTTCAAGATATTTGTTTGCCATCAGTGACCGAGAATTCTTGTCGATCAGCTGAGAGCAGGATTAATTACAGTATGTATGGGGTCTGCAGCGAATTGTAAGGAACTTGGGGTGGAATGGAAGGAGGGACTAGAACAGTTCATGAGGAAAGGTGTAGGATACTAAATATCCAAAAACTCCTAGTTGTATGTATTCTAATGCCAGAAACCCGACCAATGAAATTGGTGAACTGGAATTGGTAATGTCTGAGGAGGACTATGACGTAGTGGGAATAACTCAGAGATGGTTGGATGATAGCTATGACTTGGTGGTTCACCGATTGGGTCACCGTAACTTGTGGGGTACCACAGGGGTCAATATTGGGCCCTATTCTCTTCAAGATATTTATTAATGATCTGGTAGAAGGCTTGCACAGTAAAATATCAATTTTTGCAGATGACACTAAACTGTGTAAAGTAATTAACACGGAAGAGGACAGTATACTGCTACAGAGGGATCTGGATAGATTGGAGGCTTGGGCAAATAAGTGGCAGCTGAGGTTTAACACTGACAAATGTAAGGTTATGCACATGGGAAGGAAAAATACATGTAACCAGTACATACTAAATGGTAAAACACTGGGTAACACTGACATGGAAAAGGACTTTTTGATGACTGTAAACTTAACTGTGTCAACCAGTGTCAGGCAGCTGCTGCCAAGGCCAATAAGATTTTGAGGTGCATCAAAACGAGCACAGATACCCGTGATGAGAACATAGTCCTGCCACTTTACAAATCCCTAGTCAGACCACACATGGAGTACTGTGTACAGTTCTGGGCTCCTGTGAACAAAAAAGACATAACAGAGCCAAAGAGGGTTCAAGGGAGGTCAACTAAAATAATAACAGAAATGAGTGAACCACAGTACCCAGAACCATTGTAAAAATCAGGGTTATTTAGTTTGAGCGGATATGTCTGAGGGGAGATCTAATAACCGTGTAAAAATATATTAAGGGCCAGTAGAAAGATCTCTCCCATTGTAATGCTAATGTAATGATAAAGCCATAAATAATAAAGAGAGAACCACCACTCACTCAGGGATTATATGCAAAATAAAGTTATTTTAATTTTTTGACAAATCCTCCAAAAAGGGAAAAAAGGAACAATTGCCAATAATTAGATTGTGATTGTTTTTCTTTGATGTTTCGGAACACAGACGGACCTTGGTCACAAGAGTCACAGTAGGTAGAAGAAGAGGTAAACGAGGTGGTCCCCTTGGCACAGCGTATGAGCGCTGCGGGGAAGGCTGGAGGCATGATAAAGCCAAACTGACGACCAGCAAACGTGGTGTACCAGACACACTGTGAGCAAGCCTTCACACTCTGAACACCCTTAAGGGCTGGGGTACTCTTCTCCAGCCTCCAGAGGGAAGGGGGACTTTGGCAGAGCCCTTCCCAGGTGTCAGTAGAAGGGCAGCTGGTAGCTGGGCATACCGGCTGCAGTTGGGCAAAACCCCAAAGTAAATACGACACTATGCAATGGTCAAAGGGAAAACATGAGAATGGTCAGTAAACGTAAGCCAGGGCATAAAAACCAGAAGGCAACCAAAACCAAAGCCAGAGTCAATAACCAAAGAAACCACTCACCAAACAGCTTCAGATTCAGAACCAGGGAAACAACTGAATAATCAGCAGTGAGTGAGGGAAAAGACCAGGTTTAAATATCCCTCCACAGATCACCTGACACTGCTGAGGTCACACCCAATCTCCACCCTCAGACCAGGGAAGCACAGGTGAGGGCTGAGAGTGTGCAGAGGAGGGAACCTCCCACCACATATCAGGAGACATGACAACAGAGGTTCTCTTGCAACAGCTGACGCTAGGTCTTTCGGGACCCCTGAGCAGCGTCAACACTGGGAATGACGGCGTTGTGTCTCCTAGCAATACCAAGATCCGGAGTGGATCTCACAGAGTGAGGCGCGCGCGTAAACTGCGAACCTTTACTAGCTCCGCCCTCCGGGGGTGACACCCTACCCCTCGTGGCCGAGGGGTGAGGGATGTCCCGTCGGAGGGCTGGAGACCACCTGGGAGAATGAAAGACACGTCTTCGCGTGATGACGTGCTTCTGGTGAGACTGTGTCTGTCTCCCTGGCTGCCTGACACCCATGATCTCTTTATATCCAGGACTGTGACAGTGACAAGGGGAAATCCATCTAAGGTTTATACACAAACATAGAAGAGGATTCTTTACTGTAAGAGCAGTGAGACTATGGAACTCTCTGTCTGAGGAGGTGGTGATGGTGAATTCACTAAAAAAGTTCTGGATGTATTTCTAGAGTTTAACAATATTATAGGTTATAGTTATTAGAATTTAGGGTTGATGATTCAGGGAGTCGGAAGGATTTTTTTCTTCTAAAATGAGGAAAATTGGCATCTACTAAATAAAGGTTTTTTGCCTTCCTCTGGATCATCTTTGAAGGATAACAAGCCGAACTGAATGGATATATGTCTTTTTTAAGCCTTACAAACTATGTTACTGAATAACAAAGTATATTAGATCCGGTATATTATATAAAGGTTAAAGAAGTTAATTTATACACTGATTAAAGGTTATGTACACCTTTGGGGCATTTTTTAAAATTATTGCATTGTGCTAATTTTGAGCTAAAAAATATTTTTTCATTTGGTCTTTATTAAAAATTTTGAAGCCCTTTCTCTGTACTGCTTTGAGATTCTCCAGTATCATGCTCTCTGTTTTACTGTGTTACATCTGGCAGCTCAACCGATGGCTCCTTATTTCTGACCTTATGAACACTCTTTATAGCTCAATTAATATCTTGCTGAAAAGACTGTGGATTAAATAAATGTTTTTGATCTATTAGTAAATTAGAGATAAGGGTTATTAGATGACCAGCACAAAATAAAAGTGAAAGTGTGATTGTCACTTCTAGGCAGAAGTAAACCCTTTATGACAAAGTTGCATGTGCGGTCCGAAAATTGCAGAACGCACACGGGCCGGTATCCGTGTTATGCGGATCAGCAAAACACTACGGTAGTGTGAATGCGCCCTTAGAGTGTTCCTCAAAGTTACTAGTTAGTAGTTAGTTCTGTTTCCTTTGCAAAAATGAATTATTAGTCACTACAATATTTTTGTTGCATTACCTACAGCAATGGTCTCCAAACAATGGCTTCAGTTAGGTCCCATGCACATGACTGTATTTTTTTGCGGAGATGTGGAACAAACATATGAATGCGGACAGCATATGTTGTGTTTTCTGCATCTTTTACAGCCCCATAGAAATGAATGAGTCTGCACCCGATCCACAAAATGTGTGAATCAGATGCGGGCCCATTAATTTCTATAGGGGCTGCAAAAGATGCGGAAAGCATACACTGTGCTGTCCGTATCCATATGTCCATTCCATGAATCAAAAACAATAGAACATATCCTATTCTTGTCCATATTACGGTTAAGAATAGGCATTTTTACAATAGTGTGGGATGTGTGGAATGGGAAAGTGCGGAGCGCACGTGGCCGGTATCCACAAAATGGATACGGTCGTGTGCGTGAGACCTTAGATGTGACCCTTAACCTCACCTATGAAACTAGCCTCTCTGAGTTTATGACCAGCAGTATCTTACGTAACATACTTGCACCTCTAGAAGAGTGAGGAGGACAACACAATCCACTTCACAATGCCTTCATTTGTATGCTCATAATAGTAAAAAGGTGCCCATGTAATGCCATGCTACTGCATGCCAATCACATAAGATAATTTAGCCAATAACTTATTCTTACATTTACATTCTTACATTCTTACATTACTCTCTATTCTTACATTTATTTTTTAACAGTATTAATGTGAGGGTCTCATGAATTCAGGATTTGCTCCAGAGTTGGGTGTTGGGCTTCTGTCCTTGTCATGTTTCTCCTCCATTTCTGAATGTGGTTCCCAACCATCTATCAGTGTTAAAAGGGTTTCTGACACCAAGTTTGTCCTTATTAAACAGGATGACATTCTCAATATGCCAATGTCACCTGATTTTAAGTCTGCTATTTATTTTATTCACAGTGTCCCCCTACACTGTGGACACTGTGAATAAAATAAATAGCAGACTTAAAGGGGTTGTCCGAGTTATTTTTTTGTTCTTTATATGTTTCTAACTTGTCAGGTATAACAACTTTCCCATATACTTTGTGTTTCTAAAGTTGCTGGTTTCTCAGAGTTGACTGAGGGTCACATGACCTGTGATGTCACCTTATCTCTCTGCTCTGTGATGTTTCGTTCACAAGCCTCAGAGTTCAGATAACAGTCTGTACACGAGACGTCACTGGCCACGCCCCCTTTCTTTGCCGGGCTCCTGCTATCTGCTCTCTCCCTGGTTTCCTTCAGATAAAACATTAACCCCTTCAGCCAGAACACACTGAGGGCTCAAGGCTTTTACAACAAACAGTAGCTGCATCAGTGAGAGGAGACAAATGCTGGACATAAGAGCTGTAGAGGAATTGTATTGTACAAGAACAGGTGGTAGGGAGAAATTCCTGTATGTATCAGCAGTGTCATTGTACAGCTGGGACTTGTAGACCTACACATACAACATGCTGCTGAGTATTCCAGCAGGCAGACATGTCATTCAGCACTTGTATTCATTCCCTTTGCAGAGAGGGGGGGAGAAGGGGGAGGGGCTGAGATTGTTGTTATTGCATGTAAACAAAGACCAGAAGAGAACCAGGGAAATTAGGAAATATGGATTTTTTTTGCCTAAAACTTGCTTAACTTAGTTATGTATTGCTGCCCATCAGATTTACAGTGCTATATATTTTTTGTCATAACTTGGACAACCCCTTTAAAATCAGGTGACATTGGCATATTGAGAATGTCATCCTGTTTAATATGGACAAACTTGGTGTCAGAAACCCTTTTAACACTGAGGATAGGTCATCAATAAATATAACTTGGAGAACCCCTTTAACTGTTGCTCACAATCTGCAAAACGTTGAGGCCTCTGATGGAAATGGATTACGCTAGTAATTTACTCTTGCACTTAATTTACTTCCATGTGTTTCTTTGAGGGTGTGATAATAGATGATGTTTGCCCAGTACATGTTACAGTTTCCCTATCTCAAACTGTAGATCTCAGTACTTATCTACTAAACGACAGTTAAATAAAATAGAAAATTGAACTGCAGAATGTTATCCATCAATCGCTTCATCGTGATGAAAATATCAGTATATAACAGATGCAGATTAAATCGGTTGGCCTGATGACCTGTACTTGAAGCACTTCTCGTCCCCAGTACCAGAGAGGACAAGTCAACTACATAACACAACCCAGTTACCTCTTGATTCTTAAATCCACGCATGCAACAGCAGTTAGGGCTCATTCGCATTTCCGTTTTTTAACTGATGTGTGCTGTCCACGTTTTCTGTGGACAGCACACATACCTTTTGATTTTAATGTGTCTGTTCACATATCAGTATTTTTTCACTGATCGTGGGTATTTTTTCACTGATCGTGGGAGACATGCACTGCTTTGGTCTGTGATGGCATCCGTATTACATCCATGTTTGGCCTGTTTTTCAATGATTACTGATAGGAGAAGCTTTGCAAATTAATTTTCAGCTGAGAAGTGTCTATGAAATACAGATGACACACGAAGGGCAAAAAACGTATACACCATACACGCACACCTTCACGGATGAAACAAGGACTGATTTTTTCCAAATGGATGTGGAAATGTGAACAAGGCCTTATATTTGAGTAATAACCATCCGTAAACAGATAGCTGCAAGATCCCAGGGTGACAATGGTAAAGTGTAAGGAGGAATCTCTGACAGGGTGCATTCACACGACCATAATTCTGGGTCTGCATCCGTTTCACAATTTTTCGGAACAGGTGTGTACCCATTCAGTTCAATGGGGCCGCAAAAGATGAGGATGTCCGCATCCGTTGTTCTGTTCTGCAGGCTCGCAAAAATATAGAGCATGTGCTATTCTTGTCCGCGATCGCAGACAAGGATAGGCCTTTTTCTATATGATGCCGGCCATGTGCGGTCCGCAAAATGCAGAACGCACATGGCCACTATCCATGTTTTGCGTACCCGCAATTTGTGGATCACAAAACACTTACAGTCGTGTGAATGCACTCTTAAGCGTCAAATTCCTAACTTAGGATGTACCCTGGGCAATCCAACAGTCATACTGCAAAACACCACTAGACACCTTGAATCCCTACCCTTGTAAAGTCATTATATAAAGTAGGGCTTAAATCTCTTATCAGTAGTCTCAGTGGGATTATGATACTACATCACCAGTCCCAATATGCTACAGACACATCAACATTAAACTTTCTGCTCAAAACAGGACTCCATCAGGTCAATTTCGCCCTTTCACCCTACCATACAGTGCCACCCCTACTAATCTGTTATAACTTACCTCACTGACTGATTGGGATCTCCAGCACCATTCTGGGTTTCATTGCTGTCAGTTGTGCTGACCACCTGCCTCAGTAAGTCCATGAACCTGTCCTTACCTGTGTTATTGCAAAGCCATCAGCAAGTACAGGCAGCCTTCCATTGCCCTTAGCCACTGTATTGTGTAACTGTGTGTTCCTGAAGGCAAGCATGACTGGTAAACCACTTACTCTACAGTCTTGTTGGGTATATACGTAGTGGGTTTTGTTGATTTTTTTTTTATAAATGTAGTTATACAGTAGTACAGTTATACTGTTGTTTTACATGTTTCCTATTAGTTTTCTAAAGGAAACAATTCTATCAAAAGCCATGCTAATTTGGCCATATACTGGAGACATTTGATTTATACATCAGTTATGCCTTCCACATGACTCTTCCATGAACATGATAATATATGTTGTTGAGATTAAGAAGAACTGAACAGGTTTCATTTCGGTATGCTGCAGGTAGAGACCCACTGAATGGTTTTGGCTTAGGGCTACTCCTAAGGGCCCCCTTGGTTTTCATCTTTTCATCCCTAAACAGGGATCTGGTCTAAACTGCATAGGAGCCATCAGGCCACTACCTCTTGGAATAGTCTCCCTTCGGTGACAGCTGACCAAGGTTGGTCAAGAGACAGTGGTGCATGGCACCATAGGGGACAGGCAGAATTGTATATAGTGGACAAGCCAAGATCAAGTCAGAGTACTTTCATCCAGTAAACAGGTCAAGGGTCAGGGCAAGCAGCACACGGTCAGCACCATAAACAGGTCGAAGTCAGGGCAAGCAGAATAGGAACATTATGGTAAAGGGTTAGAGGTCAGAGAAAGGAGAATAGGTATAATGTAGTTAAGGCTACTTTCACACCCGCATTTTCCTTTCCAGCAGAGGTACCAACCAGTACCAAAGCCCACTTTGGGTTGCTATTTTAAATTGTTTTTAAATACATGGATGTAAATACAGTAATAATTTACTGAAGTCTCGCACAACTTCAGGCTAAATGAACTTTGGCTCCGCTGAGCCAATACATTTTAATGCTGTACACAATTCATTAAAATTGAAGTATTTGAACGAATCGACTTCAGACCTATGATCTGAAGGTCTATTCACTGAAGCCTAATCCCTGCATACATTGCCCTATAAATCTAGACACAGTTTGGGGAGGCACGTTTGTGTGGGGTGGCACAGTTGTCATACACAAAGTGTCAGGCAGTTAAGCAAGGCAGTTAGATAGGGGAAAAGACAGGGACTCTATGTGCACTGCACATACAACTTTCCCCATACCACAGAATGTTGCAGTATTATCTCATTGTGTTTACTACTGTGCTTTTCATTGTTGCTGCCTACCTTCATACACATCTACAATTTCCACCATTTGTTCCTTTGATCCACATCAGCCCCTCCCTCCTTCCGTCACCCATATTCAGTTCACATATACTTTTTGTCCTCATACATCACCATGACCCATCTTCCTCCTTGGTTCAGCCTAAAAAAAAACCCTTACAAAGCAGGGCTAACATCTGCTGTCTCTTTCCATTCTCCTGTTACTAGCTGCAGGTGACATTTCACCAAACCCCCTCTTCTATTGCTAACTCCCTCTTCTATTGCTAACTTCAGCTTCTCACCTGCCATACAGAGACCCTGGAAATCTTCTTAATATTCACTGTACATCTTCTCCTGTGTCTTTTAACTGTGCTCTGTGGAGCTCATGGTTGGTATATAACAAACTCCTCACTATTCATGGCTTCTTCCTCTCATATTCTCTGAAATTGCTGGCTCTTACAGAAACCTGGCTTCAACATTCTGACACTGCTTCCTCTGGCACTGTATCTTATGGTGGGCTACGCTTTTCTCATACCCTCAGACTCGATGACAGGCATGGTGGAGGAATAGGCATACTACTTTCTCCACAGTACACATTTCAGGTCATTCCCTCTGTACCCTCTCTGATATTCCCTCCATACCATCAGACTCTTCCACCCATTCCCTCTGATAGTTGCTGTTGTCTAAAGTGCCCCAGATCCCCCTTACCCCTAGTTTCTGGATTATTTTGCTACGTAACTTGCTTCCTCACTTCCTATCATCCGAATCACCAATTTTTTTTACTACGGGTGATTTTAATATGCCCATTGACAATCTTATCAGCCTCTTGCTTTCTTTGCATAACCTTCTCTCCCATCCTCTCACAATTCTCTTCCTCTGCCATGCATAAAGGCAGCAATATGCTTGATGTAGCCTTCTTGTGCCTCGGTCTTGGACTTAACTCCCCCTTCCCGCTTTCTGACCACAGTCTTCTTTCCTTTACTATAAAGACCTCTCCGTCTTCTCATGACATTTATACCTTTCACACATACATAAATCTACATGTCATTAACTTCCAGCAACTCATTGATACCCTACAGTTATCTCTTGCCCCAATATCTTCCCTTTCTGGTCTGGACCATACTCTCAAAACCACCTTGGATGAAACAGCTCAAATTACCTTCCCTATGTAGAACACGGCAACCCTGGCACACACCTGAAACATGTTTTGTCCAGCGGTGCTTTACATGTGCAGAATGCTTATGGAGAAAATCACGAATATCTGCAGATTTGCTCCTTTCTAAATCTATGATTGAACCTACAGCTCAGCTCTCTGTATTGCCAAACAGAACAATTTCACCTCTCTCATCTCCTTACTCATAAATAACCCAAAACGACTTTAATACTTTTCACCCCTATCTAAGCCCTAAGGTGCATGTGTCAATCATCAACCTCTGTGCTGAAGACCTGGCCACTTACTTCACATATAAGATTTGTGACATCCGGCAGGAAATAATCTCCCAGTCCCCAACCAGCTTCAATCCTCCTCCTCACAGACCTCAGGGTCCTCTTTTGACCCTGTAATGGAAGAAGTCTCCAGGCTTCTCTCTTCTTCTTGACCCAGGACCTGTAGCAGTGATCCTATTCCCTCACAACTCCTACAGTCCCTCACCCCAGTTATCATTGCTTACCTAACTGCAATATTTAAGCTCTGTCTCTTCTGATATCTTCCCATCCTCTTTCAAACATTCTGTTATAATCCCACTACTAAAAATACATCTCTTGACCTGACCTGGCCACTTTCTACCCTCCCCTTCATCTTTAAACTCATGAAACGTTTCTGCAAATTCTCTTCTTGACCCCTTACAATCTATCTTTTGCCCTCTGCACTCTATAGAAACTGCCTTTACCAAAGTGTCAAACAATCTCCTGACAGAAAAAGAAATGGCAACTAGTCTCTACTGATTCTTCTGGATCTCTCTCTGCAGCATTTGATATGGTAAATCACCATCTACTCCTCACCATGCTCCACTCAATTGGCCTTAAGGATGCTCTTTTAGTGTATCATTTGCTGGCTTTGCTTCTTCTCCTTATCCTCTTCAGGGTTCAGTCCTAGGTCCTCTACCCTTCTCTCTCTCTCTAAACAGCCCCAGTTGGACAGACTATTAGTAGATTTGGTTTTCAGTACCATCTCTATGCTGATGACACCCAACTATACACCTCTTCCCCTGACATCAACCCTGCTTTAAAATCCCTTGACGACCAGCGCCGTAATAGTACGGCGCTGCGTGACGGGACTTAATGCCCAGCGCCGTACTATTACTGAGTGCCGATGCCGGCGCATTAACCCTTCATGTGCCGCGGTCAGCGCTGACCGCGGCCCATGAGGTGTGCCGCATGTTCAGGATGCCGAGCGGGGGCCATCGGGTCCCCGCGCTGCTGTGACGGGGACCCGATGGCTTGGATGGCAGCCCGATGCCTTCCTTAGGCATCGTGGCTGCCATCCCTGCGAGCCTGTGCGATCCAGCCCCCTGGATCGCACAGGAAGCAGGCTGTAAGTGTATTACGGTGAGTAATACACTTACAGCCAATGCATTACAATACAAAGTATTGTAATGCATTGTGAAGGGGATCAGAACCCCCAAAAGTTAAAAAAAAAGTTTAAAAAGTTAAAAAATAAAGTTAAAAAATAATAATAATAAAAGTTTCAAGTAAAAAAAAATGCCATTTTCCCCCCAAAAAAGTAAAAAAAAATTGTTAAAAAAAGAAAAAGTAGGCATATTAGGTATCACCGCGTCTGTATCGACCGGCTATATAAAAATATCACATGATCCATCCCGCCAGGTGAACACAGTAAAAAATAAAAAATAAAAACAATGCCAATACAGCCATTTTTTTGTCACCTTCCCCCACAAAAAGTGTAATACTACGCGATCAAAAAGGCATATTTAAAATGATACCCTACCTGAGACAATCGCCCAAAAAATAAAAAAAATATGGCTCTTAGAAAATGGCAACACAAAAAAAAGATTTTATTCTGTTCAAAAATAAATCTATTGCGTAAAACTTTCCAAAAATAAAAAAGTTAGACATATAGGGTATCGCCACGTCCGTAACAACCTGCTCTATAAAAATATTACATGAGATGGCCCCCCAGGTGAATGCTGCAAAAAATAAAAAAAACTATGCCAAAACAACCATTTTTTTCCCTCTTGCCTCACAAAAAGTGAGCAGGCGATCAAAAGGCGCATTTAACCCAAAATGGTACCAATCAAACTCTCATCTTGTCCTGCAAAAATGATACCCTACCTGAGACAATCGCCCAAAGAATAAAAAAAATATGGCTCTCAGGAAATGGCAACACAAAAAAAAAGATTTTATTCTGTTCAAAAATAAATCTATTGTGTAAAACATTCCTAAAATAAAAAAGTTAGACATATTGGGTATAGCCACGTCCGTAACAACCTGCTGTATAAAAATATTACATGAGATGGCCCCCCAGGTGAATGCTGCAAAAAAAAAAAAAAACTATGCCAAAACAACCATTTTTTCCCCTCTTGCCTCACAAAAAGTGTAATAGCAGGCGATCAAAAAGGCGTATTTTTCCCAAAATGGTACCAATCAAACCGTCATCTTGTCCTGCAAAAATTGATACCCTACCTAAGAGAATCACCCAAAAAATTAAAAAAATATGGCTCTCTGAAAATGGCAGCACATAAACAAGATTTAATTCTGTTCTAAATGCATCTAATGTGTAAAACTTAACAATAATAAAAATGGTAGACATATTGGGTATCCCCGCGTTCATAACAACCTGCTCTATAAAAATATCACATGATTTGCCCCCTCAGGTGAATGCTGTAAAAATTTTTTTTTAAAAACTATGCCAAAACAGCTATTTTTTTTCACCTTGAATCACAAAAAGTGTAATACCAAGCAATAAAAAAGTGTTATGTACCCCAAAATGGTACCAATAAAAACGTCACCTCATCCTGCAAAAAATGAGCCCCCACATAAGACAATAACTCAAAAAAATAAAAATCAATGGCTCCCGCAAACCAATCCATCAAAATCTGTTCTGCAAAATCCATAAGGCACTCCTTCCGTTCTGAGTTCTGCCATGTACCCGCACAGCAGTTTACCACCACATATGGGGTGTTGCCGCATTCAGGAGAAAAATGGGTAACGAATTATGGGGTGCTTTTCTCCTGTTATCCCTTATGAAAATAAAAAAATTGGGGCTAAAGCAACATTTTATTGGAAGAAATGAAACTTTTTATTTTCACAGCCAAGTGTTTCCAAATTCCATAAATTCCGTAAAAGGGGTCAAAGTGGCCAGTACCCCCCTTAATATATTCTTTGAAGGGTGTAGTTTCCAAAATGGGGTCATTTTATGAGGATTTCCACTGTAGGGGTACGTCAGGGTCTCTCAACTACAAAATGGTGCCTAAAAACCATTCTAGCAAAATCTGCCTCCAAAATCCGTATGGCACTCCTTTCCTTCTGACCACTGCCACAAACCCATAGAGTCGTTTACCACCACATGTGGGGTATTTCTGTAAACTGCAGAATCATAGCAATGTATATTGAGGTTTAGTTTGCTGTTAACCCTTGCTGTGTTGCAAGAAAAAAATTATTAACATGAATAATCTACCAAAAAAGTGAAATTTTGAAATTTCACCTCCATTTTCCTTTAATTCTTGTGGAACACCTGAAGGGTTAACAAAGTTTGTAACAGCAGTTTTTTTTATAATTTGAGGGGTTTAGTTTCTGAAATGGGGTCATTTATGGGTGGGTTTCATTATGTAAGCCCCTCAAAATCACTTTATATCTGAATTGGTGCTTAAAAAAATGGTTTTGGAAAATTTGGTGAAAATCTGAAAAATGGCTTCTAAACTTCTAAGCCCTCTAACGTCCTAAAAAAGTAAAATGACATTTATAAAATGATGCCAACATAAAGTAGACATATGGGGAATGTAAAATAATAACTATTTTTGGAGGTATTACTATTTATTTTGAAAATTGAGAAATTGAAATTTGGAAATTTGCTAATTTTTCCAAATTTTTGGTAAATTTAGTATTTTTTTTATAAATAAAAATGAAATATTTTGCCACAAATTTACTACTGTCGTGAAGCACAATATGTGACGAGAAACCATCTCAGAATGGCCTGGATAAGTAAAAGTGTTCCAAAGTTATTACCACATAAAGTGACACATGTCAGATTTGCAAACAATGGCCTGGGCATGAAGGTGAAAACAGGCCTGGGGTTGAAGGGGTTAATGAAAACACCAGTAATTGTCTGGCAGCTATCTCTAACATCATGCTCTCTCTCTATTTGAAACTGAACCTTTCAAAAACTGAACTTCTTGTTTTTCCCCCATCTACTCACCCACCTAAACTTGATTTTTCAATTTAGTTCTGGGATATTATTATAACTCGTGGGCAGCATACCCACTGTCTTGGGGTTATGTTTGACTCAGATTTTTTCTTTTGTTCCCCATATTCAATCACTTGCACGCTCTTGTTCTCTGCATCTCAAGAACATCTCCAGAATCTACCCATTTCTCATAATGGAAACTGCCAAAACACTTGTTGTTGCTTTGATTCATTGGTGTCTTGACTACTGTAACTCATTACTAATTGGTCTTTCTCTCACTAAACTCTCCCCTTCAGCCTGTCCTATATGCTGCAGCCAGGCTCATCTATCTCTCCTCCCACTACACTGATGCCTTTAGCCTGTGCCAGTTACTTCACTGGTTGCCCATTGACCACAGAATACATTTCAAATTCCTAACCCTTACCCACAAAGCACTCCACAGTGCTGCATCTCTGTACATATCTTTCCTCATTTCTGTTTACCATCCTACTAATGCTCTCCATTCTGTCAACAATCTAAGGCCAAGTTCACACCTCAGTTATTTGCTAAGTTATTTCTATCAGTTTTTGTGAGCCAAAACCAGGAGTGAAGCCTACACGGAGATAAGGTACAATGGAAAGCTTTGTACCTTTTCTGTGTTTTTGACCTGAACCTGGTTTTGGCTCACAATAACTGATGGAAATAACTGATCAAATAACTGAAGTGTGAACACAGTCTAAGACTAACATCCTCCATAATTTGTGCTCTCTGGAATGCACTTCCCCAGAAAATCAGGCTAATTCACAACTTTCTTATTTTCAAACCTGACAAAAAAACACATCTTTTCAGGCAGGCTTACCATGTTCCCTAAACTGACTCCTCATAGTTCACCCTCCCCCAACCCTTATTTTTCAGAACTGAACGCCATCTTCTCACAGTTATCCCCATACCGAAAGCACTAGCTCACGCAGCTCAGCCTGCACCACTCTTTTCAGTACAAAGATGGATGGACCACTTCATATAACAATCAAATTTACCTTTTGTGTCACCCCTACTTCCTCATAGATTATAAAATCTTGCAAACAAAGCCCTCACTCCTAGCGAATCAGTTGTATATTAGCTTGAAATTTTGTGATTTTGTGATGTACATGAAACCTGAAAATTATGAAGTGCTTCGGAATATGATGGCACTATATAAATAAAGATTATTAAAATGTGGACAGGTCTTTTATTCCTGCAAAGCCCCTTTAATAACTGTAATGTGATATCATTTGACCAATTTTATCCACTTCTGGGAAAATTTTATAATTCTCATACAAAATTTTTGCCATGCACCTATCCAGCCAAACCCCATACCAGCAACAGCCCCTGTTCGGCCACCCAAACCTTTTTTTTTAATTTTCCATTCATACAGCCATATGAGAGCTTATACGTTGTACTATTTAAGAGGACCATTCACTGCGTTCTCTGTGCGCTAAAAAATTACATAACGTTCTTATTCTGTGGCTCAACACAAATATGGCGATAGCAAACTTGTATATATGTATTTTTTTGTTTTACTACATTAAAAAAAATAAAAACCTTTGAAAAAAATAAACATTTTATTTGCATCACCATTTTCTAACAGCCATAACTTTTTATATTTTGGTCTACAGGGATGTATGAAGGCGTGTTTTTTGCAGGACGAAATTTAGATTTTTTTGATACCATTTTTGTGGTACTGTACATAAAACTTTTTGATCAATGTTATTACATTCCTTTGGGGGGAAAGGTGTGAAAAAAATGGCAAATGGTGTGTTTTTATTTTTTCCATTACAGCTACATATCAGTGCACAGGAAATATTCATTAATATTTTAATAATTCAGACATTTTCGTATCAGGCAATACCAAATTTTTTTTTGCTTGTATATTTTTATATGTAAATTTTGGAAATGGGTTGATTTAAGCTTTTTTAAGATTTAAGCTTTTTTTTTAGTTTTACAGTGACAACTTCTAATCCCTTTAGGGATCTTTTGATCCCTTGTTCTTTTCAACCTAATAGAGATCTATTAGGGTGAATTGAATTTTGATATTCCTTGCTGAGCTGTGCCTTTTGCACAGCACAGCAGGAAGGTTACAGAGGTAGCCATGGGATGCTTCAAAAGCATCCAGGCTGCCATGGTAACTGATCAGAGCCCTGCAATTTCATTGATTGGAAGGCACAGGGATCCCTCTACCTTATATTAGAGATGAGCGAACGTGCTCTTCCGAGCTTGGTGCTCGTTCGAGCATTAGGGTATTCGTATATGCTCGCTACTCGGACGAGCATATCGCGATCCTCGAGGAAATGGCATCTTCCTCTTCCGGCATGTTAGGCGCCTTTTCTCAGCCAATCAACATGCAGGAGAGTCTTTGGTACCTCCTAGCATCACGTGGGGCCCCTGCAAGTCGATAGCAGGGATTGGCTGGCGAGATCAGATGACCTGGGAATATAAGAATCTGGTCCCGCGCTGCTCGCGTCAGACGCCGCCTGCATGAGATTAGGGATAGAGCTGCTGTCTGTCAGGGAGAGTGTTAGGGCCTAAATTTAGATTTTGGTTAGGCAGGAATCATTCTCAAAGAACCCAACAGCCCTTCTAAGGGCTACAAGGACCTTTTTTTTTTAATCTCCTCCAGGCGGCTGGCTGGGACTTGTAGTGCAGCTACCGCCATCTTGGCTGCACACTGTGCACAGGGACAGCACATGGTCCACACAGACCCAAAAGAAATTGCCCAAAGTCCTCTCAGTACTCATTTTTGCTGCTGCTGGTGCTGCTGCTGTACCTTGGCTTGCTGGGATCTGTAGTGCAGTTTAGGGAATACGTTTTTTCTCTCAGTTATATATTATAAAGTGCAGTGCAAAATTCTGTCTTGTGCTGCACACTAGCCGGAGTGTAGAAAATATACGTTTTTTTCTCTCAGTTATATATTATACAGTGCAGTGAAAAATTCTGTCGTGTGCTGCACACTAGCCGGAGTGTAGAAAATATACGTTTTTTCTCTGAGTTATATATTATACAGTGCAGTGCAAAATTCTGTCGTGTGCTGCACACTAGCCCGAGTGTAGAAAATATACATTTTTTTTCTCAGTTATATATCATACATTGCAGTGAAAAATTGAGTGGTTTGCGATACAATAACCGCCGTCTAAAGACTACGTTTTTTTCTCTCAGTTATATATACTACAGTGCAGTGAAAAATTCTGTTGTGTGCTGCACGCTAGCCGGAGTGTAGAAAATATACGTTTTTTCTCTCAGTTATATATTATACAGTGCAGTGAAAAATTCTGTTGTGTGCTGCACACTAGCCGGAGTGTAGAAAATATATACGTTTTTTCTCTCAGTTATATATTATACAGTGCAGTGAAAAATTCTGTCGTGTGCTGCACACTAGTCGGAGTGTAGAAAATATATGTTTTTTCTCTCAGTTATATATTACACAGTTTAGTGAAAAAGTCTGTCGTGTGCTGCACACTAGCCGGAGTGTAAAAAATATATGTTTTTTCTCTCAGTTATATATTATACAGTGCAGTGCAAAATTCTGTCGTGTGCTGCACACTAGCCGGAGTGTAGAAAATATACGTTTTTTCTCTCAGTTATATATTATACAGTGCAGTGCAAAATTCTGTCATGTGCTGCACACTACCTGGAGTGTAGAAAATATACGTTTTTTTCTCTCAGTTATATATTATACAGTGCAGTGAAAAATTCTGTTGTGTGCTGCACACTAGCCGGCGTGTAGAAAATATACGTTTTTTCTCTCAGTTATATATTATACAGTGCAGTGAAAAATTCTGTCGTGTGCTGCACACTAGCCGTAGTGTAGGAATTATACGTTTTTTCTCTCAGTTATATATTATACAGTGCAGTGCAAAATTCTGCCGTGTGCTACACACTAGCCAGAGTGTAGAAAATATAGGTTTTTTTTCTCTCAGTTATATATTATACAGTGCAGTGAAAAATTCTGTCATGTGCTGCACACTATCCGGAGTGTAGAAAATATACGTTTTTTTCTTTCAGTTATATATTATACAGTGCAGTGAAAAATTCTGTTGTGTGCTGCACACTAGCCGGAGTGTAGAAAATATACGTTTTTTCTCTCAGTTATATATTATACAGTGCAGTGAAAAATTCTGTCGTGTGCTGCACACTACCTGGAGTGTAGAAAATATAAGTTTTTTTCTCTCAGTTATATATTATACAGTGCAGTGAAAAATTCTGTCGTGTGCTGCACACTAGCCGTAGTCTAGAAAATATACGTTTTTTCTCTCAGTTATATATTATACAGTGCAGTGAAAAATTGAGTGGTTTGCGGTACAATAGCCGCCGTCTAAAGACTACGTCTTTTCTCTCAGTTATATATACTACAGTGCAGTGAAAAATTCTGTCGTGTGCTGCACACTAGCCGGAGTGTAGAAAATATACGTTTTTTCTCTCAGTTATATATTATACAGTGCAACGAAAAATTCTGTTGTGTGCTGCACATTAGCCAGAGTGTAGAAAATATACGGTTTTTCTCTCAGTTATATATTATACAGTGCAGTTGTTATACAGTGCAGTGCAAAATTCTGTCGTGTGCTGCACACTAGCCGAAGTGTAGAAAATATATGTTTTTTCTCTCAGTTATTTATTATACAGTGCAGTGAAAAATTCTGTCGTGTGCTGCACACTAGCCGGAGTGTAGGAAATATACGTTTTTTTCTCAGTTATATATCATACACTGCAGTGAAAAATTGAGTGGTTTGCGGTACAATAGCCGCCGTCTAAAGACTACGTTTTTTCTCTCAGTTATATATTATACAGTGCAGTGAAAAATTCTGTCGTGTGCTGCACACTAGCCGGAGTGTAGAAAATATACGTTTTTCTCTCAGTTATATATTATACAGTGCAGTGAAAAATTCTGTTGTGTGCTGCACACTAGCCGGAGTGTAGAAAATATACGTTTTTTTCTCTCAGTTATATATCATGCAGTGCAGTGAACATACAAAATGTTGAACCCAAGGGCTAAGGGTCGAGGACGAGGGCATGGGCGTTCAATTAGTGTAGGGGGCAGAGGCCGTGGTCCTGGGCAGGGTGACACAGTACATGTTGATGAGGGAGCAGTGGAACGCCACAGAGTTTCGCTCCCTAGCTTCATCTCGCAACTTACTGGTTCACGTGGTACACCACTATTGAAACCACAACAGTGCGAACAGGTGATGACTTGGATAGCGGACAATGCGTCCAGTAATTTATCCACCACCCAGTCTTCCACGCAGTCCACCCACCCTAGCCAAGGGAGTAGACCTCTGGCTCCTCCAGCTCAACCTCCTTCCCCCCAGTTTGCCCCCCCACGGAAAGTATGGATTCAGATCCGGCATACTCACAGGAACTCTTTTCAGGACCCTACCCAGAGACACAAACCACTGCTCAATAGCAACCTGAGCAGTTGCTCTGTCCCGATGCCCAAAATTTAGACCTATCGCAGTCTGTGGGTGATAAGAGTGTGGAATTAGTGCAAGTAGTGCGTGAAGAGGTGTCGGATGATGATGATGATGAGACACGGTTGTCAGACAGTGACGTTGTTGTCAGGGCAGTAAGTCCGAGAGGGGAGCAGAGTGAGGAATCGGAGGAAGAGCTGGTGGATGATGAGGTGACTGACCCAAGGTGGGTTGGTAATCCAACTCAGACAGTGCTTCTGAGGGGGAGGCAAGTGCAGCACCAGAACAGCTTGGAAGAGGCAGTGGGATGGCCAGAGGGAGAGGCATGGCCAGAGTAGGTAGATCAGCAACTGTTTTACGGAGTCAAGCTCCCGTGCCGAGGCCTAGATGTTCGCAAGTCTGGAGGGTTTTTTAAAGAGGGTAAAATTTTATGTGCTTCACCTACTACCTCAGTCTAATTTGGTCACTCTGGGTTCACCGCCATGCTGTGTCAGGGTAAAATTTCATGTCCTTCACCTGCTACCTCAGTCTAACTTGGTCACTCTGGGTTCACCGCCATGCTGTGTCAGGGTAAAATTTTATGTGCTTCACCTGCTACCTCAGTCTCTCTTGGTCACTCTGGGTTCACCGCCATGCTGTGTCAGGGTAAAATTTTATGTGCTTCACCTGCTACCTCAGTCTCACTTGTTCACTCTGGGTTCACCGCCATGCTGTGTCAGGGTAAAATTTTATGTGCTTCACCTGCTACCTCAGTGTAACTTGGTCACTCTGTTGTCACCTCCGTGTTGTGTCAGGGTAAATTTTTGGGTGGCTCACCTGCTACCTCATCTAACTTGGTCACTTGGTGGTGTCACCGCCATGCTATGTCAGGCTAAATTTTTGGGTGGCACACCTGCCACCTCATCTAACTTGGTCACTTGGTGGTGTCACCGCCATGCTGTGTCAGGCTAAATGTTTGGGTGGATCACCTGCTACCTCATACCACATATCACAGATGTTGTGATCAGTGTTGATTGTGGCATCTCAGGGGTTAAATGACGGGGTTTGGCGGGATCGCCATTTCCCGTCATTGCGGCTGGGTGTCTGCTGTATGATACAGCGAGCACCTGCCTTGGAGCGGGCTTACTGCAGCAGCCTGCTCCATACATTCCCTCAGCCACCGTGATGTAGGGGTATAACTCATTTATACCGATTTGTTACAAATTAATTAGTAACTAATCAGACTTCTTGACGATGTTCGGTGAATCGATTAAATAAAATGTTTCTACACTTGGTTTATCTCTACCTGAGACCATAACTAGTAATTGGTTCCAGCGTCCTTGAATGTCATCCCAAAATAAGAAAAAAAAGTACAAGATAAATAAGAAGAAGCTTAATACAGAAAACCCAAGTCAAAGCCATCACCTCACATTATCACTTGACTACATGGTCCATGGATCCTCACACTGTACACACATCTACACTTGTCCTGGAGTCACATTTCATTCAACACGTTTTATATAGAGGTGGACAGACAGAATTAATGCACACATCATATTAGAAAGTTGGTTTATTTTTCATTGCTAGGTATTGGTGCACGTTAAAAATATAAACTTCTCAGATAATGTTACTGCAGAAAAGAATGAAATTAAGTTTTTCTGTTACTATCAAAATAAAGAAGAAGCTAAAGCTTTACATGCTGACATGTAAGATGAAGCTACCGTATGTGACTTTTTGCATTGTATCTTAAGTATCTTGATCAATGAGATAACTAGCAATTTGTTTCACAGCCAACATGGTCTCCTGGCAGGTTGGTTCTATTTCATGCTCAGGAAGCAGAAAATTATAATCACCTTCATCAGGCAACTCGAACACAAATGAGTACTTAATGCCTTCATCATATGCCCAGTCAACAGAGGAGCAACAAACTGGATCTGGAAATAATAAAAGATGAATTTATTAAACTGATACATAAAATTAGCAAGATGTAACATTTAGATGCTTATGCTTTCTGAAACCAAATGCAGTATTTTATTTAATGAGAAATGCAAAGGCATTAAAATGCTGGTAGTTGCTCCTTAGCAAAAGACTACCTGCCACATTATCAACATCTACTGTTACCAACTACTGTAGCTGGTTGTTAAAGAGAGTCAGACACCAGTAAAATTTACTCTTAAGGGCCCTTGCAGACGAGCGAGAGACACGTATGTATCCCGCATCGCGGGCCCTGGCTTGAACTCCCGGCACTGAACGGGGTTACATATCATTATACTGATTTATGATGCTATGTAACCCTTACAGTTGTGGAATGTGTTGGATAGCACTAACAGCATTATGTTAGTGTTATCCAACACATTCCAGAGCTGTAAATGTAATTAAAAATTTGTCATAACTGCCAACTGGCATAAATACATTGATAAATCCTCACCATACAGCGCTCAATAATTTATTTCCTCACATAGTACATTACAAAACTGGCTTTTTAAGCCACCACTAGGGGGAGCTCAGTGCATAGGTATTTATACAGTTGCTGAAATTTTTCTTTGTATTGTCCCTCTAGTGGCAGCTGCATGAAAATACAGTGCTTTCATATCAGGAAGAGAGGGAGCTCTGAGCTAGACCCTTCCTCCCTCCAGGCCATGTTGCAGTTGCACGGTCTGCCTCCTTTGAAGGTAACCCACTGCACCTCACTTCTAGACCCTTCTTTGTTCTCACAGAAAGTCACATTTTACCCTGTGCTGTGAGAGTATTATGAATATCAATGTTCTTCTTTATAGTTATGTTTTATAGACAATATAAACTCACAAATTGTGGAGAAGATAGGTCCATATGTATAGCTGGTGTTGTATAGACTGTGGATCGCCTTAACTGCAGACTTGGATATCTCATCCTGTTAAAGAAATAATATGAAATATTGAGAAATACTGGACTAAATTTACTAAGCTAAACGCTTCAGAATTCTGGGTTAATTTGTAGCAAATACTGGCATACATGCTTTGTACAATATTATGTATTTTAGATATTTTTGCACCTCCATCCAGGCTTAGCAGAGAGTGACTTGGCATGAAATACTTCACTGGGCCCCAAAACTGCTCCAAAATCTTGGAGCAAAATTTGTGCGCAAAATAAGCCAACCAATTGATGGTGTAAAATGAGTCTACAACTTCTGTCTAGAGATGCAACAAATGTATCATCCACCATGAGCCACAGTAGTAAATGTAGTAAAAGTGTACAGTGTATAAATATTATATGGGATTGGTAAATCTGCCCTATAGGGCAGATATTTGTCATACTATAGCAAAAAAACTAAATATGTACATGCCATTGCCTAAAGTTGGTGCCAAAAGACGCAAGGAGACTCCTTACTCTTGGGTGAATAGTAGTGTCAGTCAGCAGAAGTATTGAAGATGCACCATGATTTTCTATTGCAAAGTGGCTGCAGGTTCCCTTCTCTGTCTCCTGAAGTATATCTTTTTACATGGGTGATTCTACAATTTGGTGTTATGTATACAAAATGCTTTAAAAAAAATGGCAGTGCTGTTCATATCTAATAATTTTGTACGTTTACAAGCCTGCTCTGGAAAACGAATGCTGAAATCTAATTGCAATAAAACTATCTATTAGAGTAGTTTTAATGGGCCAGGGTACTCACTAAAGAGTTGATCACTGGGAGCCCTACCAATAGGACACCATTCAATCTTTTTGTTATTGTCTAACAAAAAGAGGACAACCCCTTTAAACCAGTCAAAATACAGACCGTAGCACCTTTTCCTAGAACTCTACATGTGTGCTTCCGCTGTTATACCCCTTATCAAAGGATTGAGTTGCTAAAACCATCCAATTGCAATGACACCCTGAGGCGCTTATGCAGAGGATGGGAGTGGTAGTGGTCCTGATGAGATACTGATGTGTGACAGTGTCCTACCTCATCCCATCGCTTCCTGAGGTTTGGGGCAGTGAAAGAAGATGATGTGAAGGAGCCAGGCACAGATTGTACAGGAAAGAACATCTTTCTTTACTGAGTGCAAAAACAGCAGATGTAGCAGCAGATTGTACAAAGTGCAATTCTCTTCTCCCAGATAATGAGGTATGGTGGCTGGCAATGTGGCACAAGAAAACACTCAGAAGTTTGCTAGCTGACAATGTCTTTCTCTCTCCTGATTTCCTTCCTACAGCTTTACCTGCGGATGTAAGTATCCACTGTATGACGCAGACTTGAAGCTAGGCTTGTCCTGAACTGCTGTGATGGTGTCTTATTGTGTTTCCCACCACCTTGCAGCAGAGTCTTGATAGCTTAATTGCTTGATTACTCTGCTGACACAAATACACCGTAAGTCTTATGTAGCCTAGGACCCTGCAGTCTGTCTGAGGCAGTGTTGTTCTCCTAAATGAGCCGCCTCTATGGTCCACATGCCCTGGAGCAGCAGGAGATGGATCGCATGGTCCCTGACCCCTCTCTTTCCTTTCTACAACTCTAAAACTGCTCTGGACCAGCCCACTCCTACCAAGAGGGGAGGAATGGGATGGTAAGTCCCATTCTTGTTTCCAAACACTGACAATTATACCCCATCTACTTGTGTACAAAGTGTATTGCATAAAAGGTGACATAACATTAATATTACAAAGCATTACATTACAAACCACTTGTAGTGCCCCCAGGTCTGGGGTACTACACAATCAAAGCTGACAGTTTTAGTTTTCTTATTAACAATGGAATAATAACACCTGTTACAATGAATAAAATATCAGAGCAATGTAGACATCTATACATGTGTCCAGTTCCTGTTGAAAAGAAGAAGACCAGCACAGGATTAAAAAAAATAATAATCAGTTTTATTCCATCGATGTCAAGGCAATCACAACTGCATGTGATACACGTGTAATATACAATTGACACATTTCTGACCTTATTGGTCTTTAATCATAGCCAAGGGAAATATCAGAACCCCCTCCTCTGAATGCAGCTAATTAAAACACATGAACCTAAATCCTATAATAATAATGAAACCAAAGGACAAAGGCATGGTTCATGTGTACAAATTACTCATGATGTAAGATGGAATGTGCCCTAAAAGTGAGACTCTTGGATTGGAAGTTTGTAGAATAAAAAAATCCAACATGCTTTTTGGTTAAGAAACTTCTTCCTTCAGTCACCTCCACAGGGCACTTAAAGTTGTTTTCAGGACTACAAAAATTGATGACCTGTCCTTAGGATAGGTCATCAATATCAGATTGCAGGTGGTCCAACATCCGGCAGCCCCACCAGATGTTTGTAGCCACTAATGGCACATTAACTAACACAGAGAAACGGACAGCTTGGCACCTAGTTTTGACATGCATAGTCTTTATATTGAGCCAGAAGCAAAGCTCTGTTCAACACGTGGTGGCTGTGCTGGGTTACTGTAGCTCAGCTGAGCTCCTGCAGCAAGCCCCTGGGAAGCCGGTGCAGAGGATGGGGGTGGTAGTGGCCTTGATGAGATGATGTGATACGGTGGACCCCTTCAGGCTGTTGCTCCCTGGGGATCCAAGCAGTGAAATGGTGGTTTAAAGAATCAGGTCAGAGGTAAAAGAATAAAAGTCTCTCTTTACTAAGTGCATAATTGAAGATGTAGTACATCCAGTGGTAGTTGTATACAGTGCAATTTCTCAGATGATGAAGTATTGTGGCTATCAAAGTGGCAGATAATGGCACCTCTGATATGCTATCTTGCTGAAATCTCTCTAGATGTTCTGGCTAATAGTGTGTAAAGCAGTCTTTTATGAGTTGGCCTGGCCTGGATGCGATCTATTTGATGGGTGTCTGACCCATAGTCCCTCACCTGCTGCAGGGTCTGTATACTTGTGGTAGCTGGCCACTCTGTTGACTGTAAATGATGTAGCTTTGGGATATCTGTACTTTTTGGATCTTTCAGTCTCTCTGGCACAATATTTTCATAGATGAGCTAGTTCTCTGGTTTCTATGGCCCTTGAAGCAGGAGCAATAGGAAGTGCTTCCTCACTCCTGACAGTGTTATCCCTACCATCTCCTGACAGGAAGTAGGACCAGCCCACTCCTACCAAGATGGAAGGAATTGGGTGGTTAGCCCCATTCCTGATGCCAACCATACCTTACCTCATAACATAACATTGCAAACATTACATAGCAAACCAAACTTGGCAAATCCACCCGTGTCTGAGGTACTGTACACCTATTCACTTGAATGGGAGTAGTACTACAGTAACCAGCTGTGTCCACTACAAACTGGATGAAGTTTCATAGTTCTGGTGCCTATTTGCAGAACTACTGCACAGCAGGTGGGCACCGGGAAAGTTTGACCCCCATAGATCATGACATTGATGACTTCCTAAGGATAGGCTATCAATATAAAAAATCCTGTAAAACCCCTTTAAGGTGTGTGTTTGGGGGGGGGGATTCTAAAGTTTGGCATGGAGCCCAGTGCTTTCTAGTGATGCCCTTGTGTGCCACACAGGAGGAAGGAGGATTATGTCAGCATGATATTGTTAAAAGAAAATCTGTCACATGATTTGACTGTATTAACCTAAAAGTATTGCTGTGTTCAATAAAGTACCTTCTCTCCAGCTGTAGTCTTGATCCTTTCTTTGGACTTTTGCTTTTCTTTTTATTTCCATTTTTCTGATATGCTAACGCCCACATTAGCATGCCTGACCGCCCCCCCATCGGCAACGGCACGGCAGCTATTGAAACCACTCCTCAGTAGATCAAGTGAGCGCTGTAAGCACCGCAGCTTAGTACTGAGGTGTGGAATGCATCACGTGATCGCTGCTGTGCCGTTGCCGAGGGGGGTGGCGGCCAGGCATGCTAATGTGGGCGTTACTCCTGCCCTGAAGAGGAGTGCTTTAGATGAATAAGAAGGCGGGCTGGGCACAGGAGGGGGGCGTTACTGGGCTCGCTTTATCGATAGTAACGCCCCTCTGGGCTCCTTCAGAAGAAATTAGCATATCAGAAAAACGGAAATAAAAAGAAAGCAAAAGTCCAAAGAAAGAATCAAGACTACAGCTGGAGAGAAGGTACTTTATTCAACACAGCCATACTTTTAGGTTAATACAGTCAAATTATGTGACAGATTTCCTTTAAGTCTACTATTAAGCCAGGGAGACTGTCTAGTAGGGTTAATCATGCAGATTAAAACAATACCTCATTAATGTTTGTATGATGCATCGTTCCAAATAAAACTCCTTTTATTATTTTGCTACTTAGCTAGTTGAAGCACCAGGTGACCTGCCAGAGTCCTTGGAGCACCAGTTTGTGAACACCCATGCAGTTTTAGCCACTCCCCCACTCCTCTGGTGTGACAGGGTTAGACATCTCGTGGGATCCAGGGGAGGGGGCTAAAGCAAGTGTGTGTGTGTAAAGTGAGGAAAGACAGTTTTGGCCTCAGAACAGGCAGAGGATCATCATATTGTAGGGTTCAAAATAGCCGTAACTAAGGGAAAAGCTCAAGGAAAACAGTAGTATGTGAAAAAAATAGCTTTATGCATAATGCTGCATCAGCAGTAACATATGCTAAAATAGATTTTTTTTTTAATGAAAACAAGACACACTTTAAGTGGGTTGATCATGCTGACAGATGCTTTTTAAATATACACTTGAATGGGAGCAGTGCTGCAGTAACTAGCTATGTCCACTACACCGTAGACAGCGCTGTATAGTTCTGGCTCCTGTAAAACTGCTAATCAGTGAGGGTGCTAAGTGTCGGACACTTGGATATTGACCTATACTATCTGATACAAGATGCACCTGAGAAAGCAGGTGCTATGCCTCCAAAATCCATTGTGAATTTTCTTGTGATATGTTGTGCCTATTCTTTTAATATGTTTCAATATGATTTAATAAATTGTCTATAATCAGCAGTACCCCTGTATCTTCCTTTCCGTCTTTTGCAAACCACTATTCTATATGATACTCCTACCTCAGAACCAGAGAATTCTTTTGAGAGGTAAAGGTAAATGTATTACATCTAGGGAACTGATTAAAATATAAGAAAATATATCCCTAAATCTTCTATTCAGGACAATAAAACGTATTATAGTAGGAAATACAACAATTGCAATACTATCATGTAGTCTACTATATACAATGTATGAAATATAGGTTAACATTTGTGAGTTGTACTACTCGTAAATTAACTGATCTTATTCTTAAAGGGGTTCTCTGAGTTATATATATTGATGACCTATCCTCAGGATAGGTCATCAATATCAGATCGGCGGGGGTCCGACACCCTGGACCCCCGCCGTTCAGCTGTTTGGAGAGGTGGCGTGCGCCATATCAGCGCTGCCTCCTCTTCATTGTTTACATGCTGGCCGTAATGGGGTAGTGGTGAGTAGGTGTAATTACACCTAACCACCCCATTCATTTCTATTGGAAGAATCGCTTCCATAGACTTGTATGGGAGCGATTCTTCCAATTGAAATGAATGGGGCAGTTAGGTGTAATTACACCTACTCACCACTACCCCCGTGTCGGCCAGCATGTAAACAATAATGAGGAGGCAGCGCTGATACAGCGCGCGTTTCCTCTTTAATATATATAACTCGGAGAACCCCTTTAAGCACTAGAGGCTGATAACCCTAATGCTAATAACCAGAGATGAGCAAATCACAGATTTGTTATGAATTTCCCAAAAGTTCTATTTCCAAATGAAGTTGAAGTGGTATGGCAGCACGCCATGCCCTACACTGTCCTGCTGTCTGGAGTGGGCATGGGTGGTGCATCTCTCACTTTTTTCCTTCTGACCTGCCAGGGCCTCCAGGCTCTGTTCCTGGCACTCAGACATGTCTTCTCCTAGCAGGCTTCAGCTCCCTCTTACTGGCAAGGTTCCTCCCTTTTCAGAAAGCAAGTATGGCTGGACTAGGGTGGAGCTAAGGGGAGGCCAGCATGAAGCTGGTTTGGTTGGTGAGGAGTCGACCCTTAAAGGGTTAATGGCCCAGTGGCTGAGAAAGGTAGGGAGTTGCTAGGGTTACAAGGGGGGTTTGGTGGGAGGCTTTAAAAGGGGAGGCGAGCTAGGGGGAGGTAGCCATTTTAGGTAGCCATCTAACAGGTAACACTCACCATGTCCATGGAGGAGATGCTGTCCAGGATCAGGATGGAGGCGGAGGCAAGAGGACCCGGCTGGCTTAATGAGCAGTTAGGTGGCATGTTGCAGGGCCCCCCAGTGGCAGGGGACTTGTCTGATGCCGTGGGAGGATTCCTATTACTCGGCGGGACCCAGTGCAGAGCGGGGAGCGCGGTACCACCTCCCCTCCCCCACTCTCTGCGGCAGGGTCATCTGGAGATGGACCAGGATCTGTGGATCCTCCCAGGAATTCCTCTTCTGGGAGGTCCACTCAGCGTGTGAGCAGTAGTCATGGAGGACGGGCTGTGCTGGAGTCTCCCCAGGATGTGCACAGGCCCTTGGCGGCCAGTGAAGAGGAAGAAGGCCACGCCCCCCCCCCCCGGTGCGGCCTAATATACGTTGGGATCACAAGGAAATCGGTCTTTGGTTGAGGGTTACCACTTCAGTAAGATTGGGGCAGTCCTTTCGCGGGGAGGCTGGTGGGTCAGGACAGAGTAATTTTGCGGCTGCGTCAGCAAAAGGATTATGTTTCCTGTTTAACGAGGGAAACTGTAAATTTGGTGCAAAGTGTAAATTCAAACACGAATGCACCAAATGCGGTGGGTCACATGGGGCGAGTAGATGCTTCAAAGGAAGTAGGCAAAAAGGGGGAGATAGTGCTGGACAAGGGGCGGACGCCGGTTCGGGTGGAAAAGATGGCGCGTTTTTAAGTAGGTACCCGGATCGGGAGGCGGCGCGTTTGTTAGAATCTGGTTTTAAGTTTGGTTTTTGCATTCCATCGGTTTTTGTCGGCGGGGACCGTGGCGCATAAGAATTTGAGGTTGGTGCTACTTCACCCTGAAGTAGTGTCCGAAAAATTGGAGAAGGAGGTGATGTTGGGCCGGATGGCGAATCTGAGGGTATCACCGTTGGGGGTGGTTCCCAAGAAGGAGCCGAATAAATTTTGCAGTTGAATAAGTGCATGGCGGGCCTAGCGTTTGGTTTCCGGTTACGTGGGCTGCAGGACGTTACTAAAACATTTCTGGTCAGACAGGTGTTAAGAGGTTGGAGAAGAGTGAAGAATTCTGAGGATGCTAGGAGACCAATTTCGTTCCGCATTTTGGTGGACATTGGTTTTAAGTTGGGGTCTGTGTGTAGTTCGCAATGGGAGGTTCGGCAATTTCAGGTTGCTTTTTCATTAGCATTTTTTCTGGCTTTTCGGTTGGGGGAATTGGTGAGTAGCAGCGTTAACAGGGCTGGGGGGTTAAGGTCAGAAGATGTGGATTTGTATGCGGATAGGGTGGAGATTCGGGTTCGTAAATCGAAAACGGATTGTGAGGGTAAGGGTAGGCGTTTGACATTGTTTGAGGTGCCAGGTTGTCTTCTTTGTCCAGTAAGGTGTTTGCGGGAATATGGGGGTGAGAGTGGAATTGGGACAGTTCCTTTGTTTTTAAACGTTGCTTGTTGGAGTTGGGGATCGATACAAAGGGTTATACGGGTCACTCGTTCAGGATTGGAGCAGTGACAGAGGCAGCTCGGTTGGGGTTGAACGAGGAAGTTATTAAAAGAATAGGGCGTTGGGTGTCTATTCGATTCCGTTCATACGTGAGGTTGGGTAGGTTGTGAATCGATTATGTATGGTTTTGTTCATGTTGTTTTTCGTTTGTGGTTTTTTATAGGTCTGCAGGCGGCCTTGGTGTGGATAATGGGACACTCCTTCGTGTTTTGGGGGGCTGTCAGGGCGGAAGTTAGACCTAACGGGCGGCAGCTGGGTTTCGCAAGGGATGTTGCAGTGTTGCGGTGGCTCGGGAAGAGAGGTATGCTTTGGGCCGGGGTGTTGCGGGAGGTGCATCACTTCGTGAGGCTAGATCGTTCCCCAGACGTTTTGGTGTTACACGTTGGGGGCAACGATTTGGGGGCCCGGCCGTTCAAGGAATTGATTAGGGACATCAAATTTGACCTCCTAAGGTTGTGGGCCCTGTTTCCAAACATAATTACGGTTTGGTAAGATATTGTGCCCAGGCGGGTCTGGAGAGGTGCTAGGCCAGTGGAGAGATTAAATAAGGCTCGCATTAAAGTCAACAGGGCGGTTGGCAGATTTGTTGCCAGGAATGGGGCGGTCGCTGTGAGACATTCGGAGTTGGAGGCGGGAGTCGGAGAATTTTGGAGAGCCGATGGTGTCCATCTTAACGCAGTGGGAATCGATTTAAAGGCTTTGGATATACAGGGTGGGATTGAGACAGCGTTAAGGATTTGAAGGGACACACAATCTTAAGGGGTCAAGTTGCGCGTTGGTGGCGGTGGGAGGTCCTAGAAGTTGGTGGAGATGGCGGTACTTGGGAATGGGAGGGCCCCCACGGGTGGGGCTGGACTCTCATCCGGGTTCAGGAGTTGTGCTATTAGGCGTCCATCAGATGGTGCCCCAGAGCTGGCGTCCATTGGCTGGGGGCAAGATGGAGTTGCCTCTTTTAGATGGGTGAATTGATTGTATTTGGGCTTCTAGGACCTCCCTCGTCATTTACTCAGGGTTAATGTTAAGTAATTCTTGTTTTGTATGTATTAATAAAAACGGCTGCTGTGGCCGAATTAATCCGAATCTGTGGTCTGGCTCTTATTTTAGCAGGAATTAGGTATGGTGAGGGTATAGGGAGACCCGAGCAGTCTAGCCAATACCTAGTCATGTGTTTTTGCTAACTCTTAAAGAACCAGCGCACAACCAGACTTGCTCCAGCTTATGGCTAGCCACTTGCACGTATTTTAGGTGCCTTCCCCACGTTTAGGTTTCTAGCTTGCTAGTTTACCATTGAAGTTGTACATTTTCTGTTAGTCTTCCCATGTACCGAACTCTGCCTGTTTATTGACTATGACTCTCTGTTGCCTGCTATGACTTCTGCTTATTTACTGTGTTGACCCTCTGCTGCCTGCCCTGACCTCAGATTGTTTTACAGATACGCACAAACTCTGCCTGATTTGACCACTAATATTGCCTGATCTCTTGATGTTGCGCCCTTATGTATCTGGGTCAGCCACCAACTACACCATGACTATTCCAAAAAGGAGTGGTCTGGTGGCTCCCTTGCAGCAAAAATCTACATTCATAGTACGTTACAATTCTGTTTGGGCGAATCATGGAAAATGGCGCCTGCCATTCTACATATCAAATTCAGTAGAGTAGTATGGGAAGCAGAGCAGTGAAGATGATGATCCCTGTGCAGGGCCCTGGCCAGCCAGCTTGCCCATAATGCCTTGCAGTCAGCTTTACAGCCAATGAGGAGGGAAAACATTGACTTGACTGTGTGTATGTTACAAGGCCTGAGCTGTTCATATACAAACAGCATGTAAAGGGACAGTACTCATTTTTGTGCAGTATCTAGCAGATATATATATATATATATATATATATATATATATATATATATATATGTAATGACATTTTAAGCATCATAGTTGCAGGACAATGTGCAATCATGCATTTCCCTTAAAAATCTGTAGCAAATGTTCTATAGTTAATTGTTGAATTGCAACAATTGTAAAATAACAGATTTGTGCCTATGAAACTGGCTGACCTGTTACATGTGCACTGTGCAGCTGAAGGCATCTGTGTTGGTCCCATGTTCATATGTGTCCACATTGGTGAGAAAAATGATGTTTGAATATATACAAATGAACCTCTAGGAGCAACTAAGGCATCAACATTACTCCTTAAAGGGGCTGTCCAAGTTTTGTTCTTTGTATGTCTCTAACTAGTCAAATATAACAGCTTTGCCATGCACTTTGTGTTTCCACAGCTGCTGGTTTCTCAGATTTCACTCAGGATCACATGACCTGTGATGTCAGCTTCTCTCCCTGCTCTGCTGATGTTTCGTGCACAAGCAGATAACAGTCCGTACATGAGACGTCACTGTGCTGGCCACGCCCCCCTGCACTGCCTGAGCTGCCCTCTGCTCTCTCCCTGGATTCTTTCAGATAAAACATTAACCCCTTCAGTCATCACAGACTCAGGGCTCACGGATTTGCTGAGCAGCTGCAGGCAGTGAAGAGACAGGATCTGCCATCCTCATCCTGCAGACAAATAGCTGACACTGGAGGAGATCTGAGGAGTTCTGCAGAGCATTGCACAAAGGTAGGGGGAATATCCTGTGTGCATCAGCAGTGTCATTGTATAGCTGGGACTTGTAGTCCTACACATACAACATGTTGCTGCGTCTCCCAGCAGACAGACATGTCACTCAGGGCAGCACTTATATTCACTCCCTTTACAGAGCAGGGGGGGAGGGGCAGAGATTGTTGTTATTGCAGGTAAACAAAGGCCAGAAGAGAACCAGGGAAATGAGGAAATATATATATTTTTTGCCTACAAATTGCTTAACTTAGTTATATATTGCTGCCCATCAGATTTACAGTGCAATATATATATATTTTCATAACTTAGACCACCCCTTTAAGGCTTAATCCTCTCTGCAACTGCTTTGCCCTCTCCACTTTCATTGACAGGTCCAGGTGTGATGATGTTTTCACTCTCTGGCAATGTGGGCACATATGAAGATGGGACCAACACAGATGCCTTCAGCTGCCAAGTGCACATGCAACAGGTCAGCCAGTTTCATAGGTATAAACCTGCTGGACAGATGCAGTTTAACTGTACAAATAACCACATTTTACTTCATCGCCAGCAGGGTGTATTTTGGCCACAAAGGTTGTCCAATTGTGCCTATTTTTCTCAAGAACCTGTTGCAGATTTTCTACAGTTAATAAGTGTACAAATAAACATATTTTTTATCATCAGGGTATATTTTGGTTGTAGAAGTTGTCCAGTTGCGCCTTTTCCCCCCAAAAATAGGGGTATAAATAAGACTATTTTACTTCCTCACCAACAATGTATATTTTGGTCGCATAGGTTCTCAAATTGTAATTCTTTGGGAAGTTTCCTCATTTAAAAATAAGGGTATTCAGCACAGCAGGTGCAGTCATCACACTAAGGGTGCATTCACATGACCGCAGAAATGAATCCGCATCTGTTCCGCAATTTTGCGTAACGGGTGCGGACCCATTCATTTCAATGGGGCCACAAAAGATGCGGACAGCACACCGTGTGCTGTCCGCATCCGTTGTTCCGTTCCGCGGCGGCGGAAAAAAGATAGAGCATGTCCTATTCTTGTCCGCAGCCGCGGACAAGAATAGGCATTCTCTATATAGCGCTGGCCAAGTGCGATCCGCAAATTGCGGGACGCACGCGGCCGGTATCCGTGTTTTGCAGTTCCGCAATTTGCAGACCGCAAAACACTTACGGTTGTGTGCATGCACCCTAAAGCAGACAAAATTGTTCTCTGCAAGTCTAGAAAATGAAGGAGGCATGAGGATTTTCACACACCTCAGGCTGATGACAGTGAATAGATGTGCCATTGTTGACAGTGGATATCTATTGCCAGCCCAGTGATGCCACTGCTGCTGTTTGACTGTCCATCATATTTCATAATGTATCATTTCAGCTGCCCTATCTGCTGTTTTCACTACAGCCACTACTAATATCCACACAGAGCCCCACATCTCATGCCTTTTCCATCAGGTCCCATATTGTGCTGCTACTATTGACTCTACTGCTAACCCTACACAGTTTCACATCTCCAGTCATTAGGTTCCATACTGTACTTTTGCTGCCATGTTTACTATTACCACTATTACTAACCCTACACAACTGCATGTTTCCTACCTTGTCCATCAAGTTCCATACTGTACTGCCGTTGCACCTGAAAATAGGAACATTTTTGGCCTGTTTGTTGAGAACAAGCCAATGCTTTTGCTAATTCTACAGTGTGTGTATGAAGATGGTTAGGTAGTTGCCCCGTTAGGGCATCATTTTCAGAGGTCTTGTTCAGAACAATCCATTGCTTTCTTTCAATACTACTATGTATATATAAACATGGCAGGCCCCTGCTCCGTTAAGGCATAATTTTTGCACTGCGTGTTCAGAACAAGGCACTGTGTTTTCCTATTCTACCATGTGGGTATGAACATGGGAAATCATCTGTCCCCATTAAGAGGCATTTTTAGAATATTTAAAAAAAACATAAATTTGACAGCGCAGTGGGGTTTTAAAAAGGCTGTTTGTTAAACAGTCAATCATGTGTAGACCATAGCTATATATGTCAATGTCACCTATTGCTGTCTTAGGAGAGAGAGAGAGAGAGATAAATATCTATATATATATATATATATATATATATATATATATATATGTAATGACATTTTAAGCATCATAGTTGCAGGACAATGTGCAATCATGCATTTCCCTTAAAAATCTGTAGCAAATTTTCTATAGTTAATTGTTGAATTGCAACAATTGTAAAATAACAGATTTGTGCCTATGAAACTGGATGACCTGTTACATGTGCACTGTGCAGCTGAAGGCATCTGTGTTGGTCCCATGTTCATATGTGTCCACATTGGTGAGAAAAATGATGTTTGAATATATACAAATGAACCTCTAGGAGCAACTAAGGCATCAACATTACTCCTTAAAGGGGCTGTCCAAGTTTTGTTCTTTGTATGTCTCTAACTAGTCAAATATATGGCAGGCCCCTGCTCCGTTAAGGCATAATTTTTGCACTGCGTGTTCAGAACAAGGCACTGTGTTTTCCTATTCTACCATGTGGGTATGAACATGGGAAATCATCTGTCCCCATTAAGAGGCATTTTTAGAATATTTAAAAAAAACATAAATTTGACAGCGCAGTGGGGTTTTAAAAAGGCTGTTTGTTAAACAGTCAATCATGTGTAGACCATAGCTATATATGTCAATGTCACCTATTGCTGTCTTAGGAGAGAGAGAGAGAGATAAATTATAAAAAGAAATCTTCTGACTGATTAGATTCAGATCTGAAACAAATTTCAAGAAATTTGCTCATCTCTATTAGTGACCCTTCAAAAACGCCACAGAATTTCCTCAGTAAACATGCAAGTGTGTCGTCATTCATTTTTTGTGCCATTTAAAGGGATGAGTGCCTGTTGACTGGCAGCATTTGGGGGGAAGGGAGGTGGTTTTGGCTACAATTTCTTCCCCAAAATGTCTTAAAGGGAATATTTCAGCAGCGACCTCCATATCCAACTGTTTGCATAGACACATAGCTGTGGTTCCCCTGATTAAAACACTGTTTTTATTTTTTCCCTTCCCGAATTATGACACTTTCACTTAATATGCAAATTAGATCTTAGGTGCAATAAGGGAATCACCGTTGCTCTTGTTGCACCCAGGCTCCGCTCTTTTCTGTGTCCAGCCCCTTCTTGGATGGTTTGATAGACAGGGCCAGGCAGTGGCAAGCAGCAAGAGAGGGATAGAAAGGAGTGGAGCTTGCCTGCAAGAAGAGCAATGGTAACTCCCTCATTTCACCAAAGATATAATTTGCATATTAAGAAAAATATCATAACTCGGGAAAAGAGCGTTGGATCAACAAAATAATATAAGAACCCACATTATAATCAGGTAAACCACAGCTATGTGTCTATGCAAACAGTTTGAGAGGGAGGTCGCTGGAGACAGATTTGGTTTAATTTTAGAGCAGACCTTATCTTACATTATGAATATTTTGAATACAGTACGTATCTAGGTTTCATTGTTGTTTTGGGATTTTGGTGCACTTATTTTAACTGATGTGTATTTAGAGGAGGAGGTTCTTTTTTTCCCATGGCTATAATTAAAGACCAGTGACATCAGAAACATGTCATCAATATGGTACCAGTGTTTAATATGCAATTATGTTGTAATTGTATTTGCATTGATGGAATACAAATTATATTTTTTTTCCAATCATGCACCAGTCATCTGTTTTTTTACTCTTATAGTTCACATAGTAACACCTGCTTGTTAATGCAATACCCCAGAATAGGGTATCTGTAAAATTGTTTTTTGTTATTTAATGTTCTGATATATTGTATTACCTATATAGTTGTGTATGGATTAGTCAGGGTTAACAATCTTGACAAGTCCTTCCTTGTTCTCTTTTCTAGTGTTAGCTGAGGAAGAGAGCTACATGTGCTCACTCCTCAGAAGACTAGCCCTGAGTCCCAGAGAATCACTATCTCTGAGAAATTTGAGAAAGCTCCAGATAGAAAAGAACTACAAGGTTCAGAATCTGCATGGCCAAGCACTGGAGTCACTCAGTAAGGTATTCGTTGTTTAAAGGGGTTGTGCATGTTTGACAACTCCCTCCCCCTCTCCTGAGCAGATGATTGGCCGCAGTGGTGACTAACAGGAGTTTACATTCAGGGACCGGGGAGGAGCAGTTGAGACCAGAGAGAGAAGGAGCCAGGAGCCAACATCGGGAAGCAGGTAAGTATGCTTCCCTTCGCAGGTCTGCCAAGGAGGGACTGCCAATCCCAAACACACAACCCCTTTAAGGCTGATACAGACTTTACTGCAGTGATTGTGACATTGCTAATACATCCTTTTACACTTGGACACGGACCTGGACAGCCATATCTTAATTTTGTAGTCCTTAGCCTGGAAATTACAGACAAACTTTGCAAAAACTTTATTGCCAGCCTTAGATTCTTCGGAGAGAGAGAGAGAAAGATAGAGAAAAGGAGTATTACAACCCCTATCATTGTTTATATCCATACATTGCTATTGAAGATGATTTGTGAATTGTTTGGAACTGTGTTTTGATACAGTTGGATGTACTACAGCTTCCATTCTGCACTTTAGTAAAGGGAGACTTGTCTATTTTCTATAACTGGCCTGACTCCAGCACCTGTCGCCAGCCCCAGCACCTACATCTCCTGCCTTGCACTCACACCAAGAGGACCCCAACTACCATCTGGCAGGAGCCTTAACATCAGGGTGTGCCTGAGGAAAGAAAACATATGCTCTCCTCAGGGGTGGGCTGGGCCGGGGGGCAGGAGGGCAGATGACCCCTGGGCCGGTGTATGTCAGGGCCGCTGCGGCTACTAAACTCAATTGTATCTGCATCCACTAGATGCAGATACAATTGTGTCTGCAGCAGCCAGCGCCGGCAGAACAAGGGAACCTCTGGTTCCCTGCTCCGCTATTCCCAGTGGCCGGCGCACTGAGGTGATGAAGGCGGCGCGATGTTCCTCAGGAGCAGACCCGCCAGAAGAGGCCGGGTCTGAATCCTGGGGCCGCGCCTGGACAGGTAAGTATAAACTACCCTCCCACTCTACATGCAGCCCTAAACCTAATACTGGCCCCTGCCTCCCTATTTCTGACCCCCAATACTGGCCCTGCCTTACCCTAATACTGGCTACTGGCCCCCAATACTGGCCCTGCCTTACCCCTAACCCTGGCCTATGACCCTCAATACTGACCCTGCATTGACCCCAACCCTAATACAGGCCCCTGACCCCTAATACTGGCCCCTGACCCCTATCCCTAGCACTGGCCTCTGACCCCTACTTTGGTACTGACCTATAACCTTGGACTCCTAACCCTGATACTGGCCCCTGACCCCCTAGTATTGACCCCTAGCCCTGTCCCATCCCTAACCCTAGTACTGGCCCCTACCCTAGTACTGACCTCTAACCCTGGATCCCCTAACCCTAATAATGACCTCTAATACTGTCCCTGACCCTAATATTGACCGCTAACCCTAATATACTGTACTGACCCATAATACTTTCTCTAACTCTAATACTACACCATACTGACCAATAACCCTACTACTGACCACAAACCCTAAGGCTACATTCACATGACCATATTTGTTTTGCGGTCCACAATTGCGGATCCACAAAACACGGATACTGGCCGTGTGCGGACACATTTTGTGGAACACACATGCCCAGCCGTATGATAGAAATGCCTGTTCTCGTCTGCGATTGCGGTCAAGAATAGGGCATGCTCTATCATTTTTGCAGGGCCGTGTAACGGAACTACGGATTTGTGGCCCCATTGAAGTGAATGGAAATATCATATTGTGAATGTACCCTAATGTTGCCTCTAACTCCAATACTGGCCCTAAGGGTGCATTCAGACGACCATATTTCTGGGTCTGCATCCGTTCCACAATTTTGCGGACTGGGTGCAGACCCATTCATTTCAATGGGGCCGCAAAAGATGCGAACACATACACCATGGACTGTCCGCATGCGTAGTTCCGTTCCGTGGCCCCACAAAAAATATAGAGCATGTGTCCTATTCTTGTCCGCAAAAATAGGCATTTCTATATAGGGCTGGCACTGTGTGTTCCACAAAATGTGTTGCGGATCCACAATTTGGGGACTGCTTAACACTTTCGGTCGTCTGAATGTAGCATTATGCTAATACTACGCCTAACCCCAATACTGGCCCCTAACCCCAATACTGACCCCTAACCCCAATACTGGCCCCTAACCCTAATACTGGCCCCTAACCCCAATACTGACCCCTAACCCATATACTGGCCCCTAACCTAATACTGGCCCCTAACCCCAATACTGCCCTCTAACTCTAATACTGGCCCTAATATACTAACACTAATGCTATGCTATCCCTAAAACTGACCGGAATCTTAACTACAACCGCCAATACCTCACATAGTGACCATAATATATAACTGTCCACATATATCTGTACACACTATCTTTTATACCTCACACCTGACACATAGTCTACACACAGAGTACTGATATGTCAGGTACAAGGTATAATAGTCAGTACACTGCTGTATATACAATATATACGTTTACCCACTGCATTTACTATACTTCGTACCTCACTTATCAGTACACTGCTGTATATACTATATATATGTACACACTGCATCTATTATACATCACACCTCCCATGTCAGTACACAGCTGTATATACTATATCTGTACACACCACATCTATTATACCTCGTACCTCACATATCAGTACACTGCTGTATATACTATATATATCTGTACACACTACATCTAAGATACGTTGTAGGTCACATATCAGTACACTGCTGTATATACTATATATCTGTATATACTGCATGTATTATAAAAGTATAATAGATGCAGTGTATATATATATATATATATATATATAGTATATACAGCAGTGTACTGATATGTGAGGTACAAAGTATAATAGATGCAGTGTGTACAGATATATAGTATATACAGCAGTGTACTGATATGTGAGGTATGAGGTATAATAGATACAGTGTGTACAGATATATATAGTATATACAGCAGTGTACTGATATGTGAGGTATGAGGCATAATAGATGCAGTGTGTACATATATATAGTATATACAGCAGTGTACTGATATGTGAGGTATGAGGTATAATAGATGTAGTGTGTACAGGTATATAGTATATACAGCAGTGTACTGATATGTGAGGTATGAGGTATAACACATGCAGTGTGTACAGATATATAGTATATACATCAGTGTACTGATATGTGAGGTATAATAGATGCAATGTGTACAGATATATATAGTATATACAGCAGTGTACTGATATGTGAGGTATGAGGTATAATAGATGCAGTTTGTACAGATATATAGTATATACACTGCTGTATATACTATATATACCCACTGCATCTAGGTTGTCATGTGACCATCAGCCAGTGACGTCTCACCCACTGTATTCTAGCTTTTACTGAGTATTATAATATGTGTACGCTGTATTCAGGGGGCACTCAGAAGAGGCACCATACATAAAGGGGGCACACTGAAGGGGCAATATACACAAATGGGCACATATAAAAGGCACAATACATAAAGGGGTACATATAAGAGGCACTTTTTATAAGGGGTACCAAGCATGTGGCACTAGCATTAGGGGCACTGTGTGTGGCACTATAAACAGAGGGCACAGGGAATATGACGCTATATACAGAGGGCACAGAGCATGTGGCACTATACACAGAGGGCATATGGCACTGTATACAGAGGGCACAGTGTATATGGCACTATATACATAGGGCTCAGAGTATGTGGCACTATATACATAGGGCTCAGAGTATGTGGCACTATATACAGAGGGCTCAGAGTATGTGGCACTATATACAGAGGGCTCAGAGTATGTGGCGCTATATACATGGGGCTCAGAGTATGTGGCACTATATACAGAGGACACAGTGTATGCGGCACTATATACATGGGGCTCAGAGTATGTGGTACTATATACATAGGGCTCAGAGTATGTGGCACTATATACATGGGGCTCAGAGTATGTGGCACTATATACATAGGGCTCAGAGTATGTGGCACTATATACAGAGGGCACAGAGTATGTGGCACTATATACATAGGGCTCAGAGTATGTGGCACTATATACATAGGGCTCAGAGTATGTGGCACTATATACAGAGGGCACAGTGTATGTGGCACTATATACAGAGGGCTCAGAGTATGTAGCACTATATACATAGGGCTCAGAGTATGTGGCACTATACACAGAGAGCATATGGCACTGTATACAGAAGGTACAGTGTATGTGGCACTATATACAGAGGGCACAGTGTATGTGGCACTATATACATAGGGCTCAGAGTATGTGGCACTATATACAGAGGGAACAGAGTACAGTATGTGGCCCTACTATTGGGGGCCCTGTGTGTAGCACTAATGCTGCTGTTATATTCAGAGCACAGCATGTGGCACTAAGATGAGTTTGTGTCAGTCTGCAGGGTGCCAATGTATTGGTAAAGAGAGAAGCTGAAGACATCTTCTCGGCAAAATCTGCAGAGCTGCATTGTGGATGGGAGGAGTCATCATGGTGGTCTGAACCAGATGGGGAAGAACTCAGGAAGAAACGTCACCTGTAAGTCGCTAAATGGAAATGATTATTCTGCTACTGACTGTGTATTATGAGTGTTGTAATCACCTGGATGACCTACATCTGATGCTATACGTCTAATACTATCCATTCACATTTGCTTTTGGGTCACAGATTCTGTTAAAAAGACCGTACAGAAAAGTTCTGCATTCAAGACCGTTTTGTCCGGTAAAGGAACAGCATCCTGAGCAGACCCCATTATAGTTAATGGAGTCTCTTCAGGTCAGGAGTTGGTAAATCTTGTCCCTCTAATGATCAAGCTGTTGCTACGGACTCAGCCATGTTCTGTATCTGGGATCCAACATGAAAACACAACCAGCTGCTGCCTTTTAACGATTTTAAGCCTTTTTACCTATACCGCCTTTATGGTAGGCGGAGTTAAACAGGTTAAGGGTGGGCCGCTACACATGGGCCAGTGCTGTGTGCTTGCCCCCCAGGCCAAAATTTGCCAGCCAGCCCCTGGCTCTCCTGTCACTGCCCAGCCTAAGGGAGCATCTGTGTAAGGATTGCTAATGTGATTTATGTGAATAACTGTTACAGCAAGAGCCACTACAACTACCATCCTCCGCTCTTCCTAGGCCTCAGCAATGCATTAATAGCTTTCCTGGAGGAATTAGAGAGGCAAGGCACAGCAGAGAGTTTTATGAAAAATGCTCTTGAATTGTTGTTTCATAGGAAATTAATGTATTTACTAAAATACACATATCATGAGAGCTGAAGGCTGAGGGCTTGTTATTTACTGTAATAAATAACACTATAATGTGATGATCATCTGCTTTGCTCACTAGTCATCCCAGATTTGGACTTACCAGTTTCTTGTGATTTGGTGCCTCCTTATCTGTATAGCCATATGGATATAACAGTAATTGGCCACATGAGTGGAAACTTATGAAAGCTTTCAAAGAGGAAAGGTTATTCCGAATGTATGTAGTGAGAGCTTTTGTTTCAGGTGCAGATTCTGGGGCATTTCCAGAATATGCTTCACTACAAGGCTCATCGTCAAAGTGACTACCTGTACAAGAAAGACATATATAAGTCTTTTCATTTTTCAGCTTTTCTTGAACTATACATTTTTACAATTAGCTTCATTATCTTTAAAACACTTCTCCGGTCCTACAATGAAATCAGTATGTGCATGGAGTCTGGGTGGAAACCGGAGTTCCTGGAGGAAACCCATGCAAACACAGAGAGAACATTCAAGATGTTGTCCTTGGTCGGTTTGAAACTTTGGAACCCAGTGCTATGAGGCACCAGTGCTAACCCACTTAGCCACTGTAGTGCATATTTTGCATGATATACCTGTTTTTTATGTCAGTACAGTGATCCCTCAAGATACAATGGCCTCAGGATACAATATTTTCAACATACAATGGTCTTTTTACACCCATCGTAAGTTTAAACTAGACTCAACATACAATGTCTCTGGCTCAGATCTAACCAATTAAGGCCACTTCTCTGGTAAAATAGCTGGATTAGTTGCTAGTTATCAGCTATTCCCGACTGTTATATGTAAGGACGTGTTTTTTCTGTCTTAGTTATATGCCTATTTTTCTTAAATCTTCATTTTCTCTTATCGTTTATGACATTTTGGGGCTTTGGAACTGATTACTGAACTTACAATGGTTTCAACATACAATGGTCGTCCTGGAACTAATTAATATTGTATCTTGAGGGACCACTGTACTTTCCTTCCCTTGTTGTCAGGGCTTGCTTTGACTGCACACGGTTCCCTTTGCAGCCCTGTGAAACATTACAGAGCACATCATTTGGTTAGGAAACCCAGCAGAAAGCTGGGGAAACAGGAAGTTCTGCATGTAAACATCCTGCCAGGTTGCAGTGATGCTGAGAACAGGGGAAGGAAAGTGTTGACATGGAAAACAGGTATATGGGATAAAATATACAGTGTTTGTGGCACTTTGGGCAGATAAAACAATTAATTATGGGAATGGAGAACTCCTTTAAGATTAAAGTACAGCAGACACTCAATATTTATCAGTCTTTATTATCGATCTTTAGTATAATATGCAATGGATGGTGATACAAGTCTAGATTTCATTATGCAGCAAGCCCCTGAGGAGCCAGTGCAGAGGATGGGAGTGGTAGTGGCCCTGATGAGGTGTTGTGTCATTGGGTACTCACTCAGGCCATTGCTCCTGGGGGGTCGGTGCAGTGGAAAGGTGGTTTGAAGAATCTGGCCAGAAGTAAACGTGTAAATGTCTCTCTTTACTCAATATAACTTGTGGCATATCCAGCAGCAGTAAATACAAAGTACAGATTCTGGCACCAGCTAAGGTGCTGGTTGTGTGGCTATTAAATAGCACTAGCTGGCACTTGGGGATATAGGTGTCTACTGTGGGATACATGGTTAAAGTTATTATGGCCTGGTGGTTGTTCTGGGTCAGTGTTTCTCAACTCCAGTACTCAGGACCCACCTGCTGGTCATAATTTGAAAATATCTCACAGAATGAATACTTATGGTAAGTCCTTATGCATTGACACTCATTTTATCACCTGCTCAATACTAAGGAAATCCTGAAAACATGAGCAGCAGATGGGCCCTGAGGACTAGAGTTGAAAAACACTGTTCTAGGTGATGGGTGTCTGAGCCATAGTCCCTCACATTCAGTAGGGTATGTAATGCTGTGATTTTGTTCATCACTCTTCTGTGGAGGCACACTGAAGCTTCTTGGAATCAGTGTTCTTGATTCTGATGATCTCTCACAGTAGTGGTCTCACAGGGGAAAGGAATATGATCCCTTGGTGTAGGAGTTCTGGCATATGTTTCCATCCTCCACACTGTCTGGACTTGAACTCCTCCTCCTAGCAGGAAATAGGACCGGCCCACTCCAACCAAAAGAGGAGAAACAGGGTGGTTAGCCCTGTTCCTGCCAACCATTCCTTCGCTTGCTAGAACATACAGCCTAACAATGGACAATTTAACAATACATAATAAAATATTTCAAAATAATAGATAGCTATAGAGGAGTGCTCACTCAAGCTAAACCTGACCACCAACAAACCAATTGGTATAAAATCAAATTAAAATCCAAAAAAGGTTGGCTGTTAGCACATTGAGTATTTATTGATTAGATGCCTTGTTTCAAGTTTGTTTCGAAACGCGTCTGGCCTACTAATAGTGCAGAAACTTTTATTTATTATAGTCCTCCATATCAAGCATCATCTACTACTTAAATCCACCTGCTGGCACCCACGGAGATTTCCGGTACGAACTGGAGGAGAGAGGCCGTTGAGATTGTGCCCAATCTCCACTAGGCGTCTGGGGACACGCAGCGCGTACGCGCCAGACAGCTGCCGACGTGAAATATCGGTAACAAGTTACAGCAGCCTGCACCAACTGACTGAGCGACGCCGAGAAGGAAAGGGATTACTCCCTCCCGTGGAGCCAACTTCTGTATGAAGAGTGGTGAGAAGCGCACAGCGCTTATAACATCTATACTTAACATTGAAGTTTCTAAAAACAGAGTGGTGGTGCTACTGTGACATTTTTCATTGAGGAGGAAAACGGAGGAAAACTGCTACGCGTTATAACTGATATATGGCTATCACAGTTCTATATTAAAAGCGACTGAATTTATATATAACTGCAGTTACTCCAATAGATATTTATAAATAAACTGCACATAAGGACATAGTATATTAGGTTTGCTGCGAGAGCTCCGCAGCTTAAACCAATTAAGGGGACTTGAGTCAGATAACTCACATGTTTTAACTATATGTATATGGTCTATTTTATATATTTTATTTTCCAAATATAATCTATATGTCATATGAGGCATCTGATCAATAAATACTCAGTGTGCTAACAGCCGACCTTTTTTGGATAATAAAATATTTGCAGATGCACCCAGGTCTGGGGTACTGCAATTACTCACTGAAATATACATTACTCACCATTCCATGAGACATTGAAATTCCGGTTAAGATCTGTGCCAAAACATTTATCAATAGGTGTTGGAGCACGATTCTTCCTCCATAGACGATTCTGTTACAAAATATGATCATTGCTTTATATACAAAATAACTAAAAAAGTCACATTAGTATCAGTTTTTGTTACAGGTTAGATCATAAGTACAGCAGTGCCTGGTAATTGATACTGAGAGGCTGGTGCAGACATTCCATTTTAAAAGACAACCCGAAGACCTCAGGCATGGTTGACATCCTCGTTAGCCCCTAACTGCACTAGACCACCAGGGATGCTGACATCTCTACAGTCCTAGACCAATAAGGATGTGTCATTAACCTTTTCCCTGAGTACATTATTAACCCTTTCACTCTCCTAGATCAACAGGTATGTTGGTGTTAAACCTTTACAGTACCCGAGATGCCAGGTATAAGGGGATAAGCAGGGCCCTCATTCCTCTTGTCTAGAATGTTTATTAATTTGCTGTTCTGTAATGTCTAATTTCTTTAGTCATGTAACCTCTGCATTCTATATTGCTATGGACTATGTTGGTGCTATATAAATAAAGAATATTATTTTTATTGTACGTATGACATAGTTTAGTTGATATGTTATAGGGAGCAGGGGCGTAGCTATAGGGGAAGCAGGGGAAGCGGCTGCTTTGGGGCCCAGACCCACAAGGGGCCCCCTCACGAAGAAGACTAAATGATTTTATTGTCAGGGCCCCCTCAACAGTATTATACAATGACATTATATACAGTGACACTCTAGGAAACGGATGGAGTGGCTGCCTGGCCTCGTCTAAAAGCTCAATCTTGAATAACCACAGGAGTGGGGGTTGCATGTGAGCTGAGGGTCGCAAAAAAGTTGCTGGTGGGGGCCCGTTCAAAAATTTGCTGTGGGGCCCAGTCAGTTCTAGTTACGCCACTGATAGGGAGTCTGTAAAGAAGCCCAAAAAGCACCATCAACCTGTTATCCAGGAAAGTAGCAGGCAGTGGCGTAGCTAAAGGCTCATGGGCCCTGGCACAAGAGTTCAGCTTGGGCCCCCCTTCCCTCAGTACTCTGTGTGGCCAGGGGCACGGAAGCAGATAGCCCTCCTGTTGCCTGAGACAAAAATCGAAATGGAAGCCATGCCAAATTCTTGACCCAACTCCTTCCCTCTATACAGAGGTGTAACTTAACCAGCATGCACTTTCTATAATAATAGTGTCTTCTTATGTGGCACAAGGGTCTTTGGGCCCCCTCAGCCTCCTGGACCCGGTAGCGACTGCCACCTCTGCACCCCCTATAGATACGCCCCAGGTAGCAGGCTGAAAATGATGTTCTAAATTCTGGTTCATGCAGCAGAACATAAAAAAAAACCTTTGAAAATACCTTTAGGTAGTTAGGGGGTGGACCTATTGCTCTGCATGACCCTTCTTCTGGCTTAACTAAGTGCACTCACTGTGCATATGCGGAATGTAGCTGGAGGTTGCTTGTGAGAACTTTCATGGCATAAATTCAATGCTTTTTAATCCAATTGGCTTTAGTCCATTAAGCCACCATGATTTACAGTCACATCACAGTCATTGTGCTGGCAAAGAAGCTGTGCCCACATGTCACAGCAGCCACCACCGTCCACCACCAAGCGCTGTTCCCCGCTGCTCCCATAGAAGTGAATGGGGGCGCACCGGGCATACGTGGCCACCGCTCCGTATTCATTTCTATGGTGCCGACAGAAATAGCTGAGCCAGCGCTCAGCTATTTTTAGCGGCCCCATAGAAATGAATGGAGGGCGCCTGCGCCTGCGCATGCGCAGTGTGCCCTCCGTTCATTTACCCGCTCCGTTCTCATTGTAGGTGCGGGTCCCAGAGGTGGGACCTGCACCTATCAGACAATGGGTGTATATCCTAGTGATATGTCCCCATTGTCTTAGATGGGAATACCCCTACAATGAGAAACTGAAAACAGAATTTTAGAAATGTTTGCAAATTTATTAAAAAGGAAAAACTAAAATTTTGCTTAGACTTGCACTAGCGCCACTGCCCCTTCAAACAGCTGATCACTGATCCAATAATGACGTCCTATCATGAAGATAGGCCATCAATATGTTGAAACTTAAAAACCTACTTTAACTGGTAATGTACTCATACATATTTGACAGTATGTAGCCAATCTAGTCAGAATTATTTTCCTGTCTGTGTTCTGCATTAAGTTCTCCTAGCTGACTGATGAGGATTAAGTAAAGATCCACTGACTTTGTTAGCTACTTGATAGAACTTCCCTCAAAATAAACCATTTTGGCTTATGCCTTCATAGAGAAGGAAAGCCCTTGAGATCTAGTAATGCATGTTTATGGAAATAATGTCTCTCCTCCATCTTTTATCCACCAGCTAATGGCCATGAGTTACACTACTGAGCCTTAGAGATGTCCTACATTTTATAATGTACAGTAATTGATATTTCTAATACTCACACTTGTCCATGTGAAAGCATATCCATCAATATTAAGTACAGGCAGGACATGAAATATCAGACTATCTAGGAGCTTTGTCATTGCTTTGTCCTTTCCATAAGTTCTTATTGCCTGGGTAGGATATAAAAAGAGAGATCTTAATATTTCCTTTACAATATATCAAATAATATCCCCAAAGAAGGGTTTTCTACGACAGAGCAAGGAATGGGGGGGGGGGGGGGTGGAGATGTAGAAAATGCAAAACTGTCATATCGTAATATTACCTCATTCACAAAACACTGGCAGAATGCAGGAGAGATCCATTCCCGAGCATGGATTCCACATTCTATGAAGACTCCTTTCTTGGCAGATTTTTGATTTCCAATCTTTTTGAAGTGGGATAAATAGCATCATTATAACATAACACAAGGATAGTCCTTTTTAAGTGTTATCAAATATTTCTTTCTACTCACTGACACAACCTCTTCATATTACATGTCAGTATCAGTTATTAGTGGTACTAATGCACCGTGCACCTTTATTTTTGAGTACTGTGCACCTTTATTTCTGAGATTATTAAGAATTGATAGAAAATCTACTGTACATACTGTATATTATTAAAGGAGGAACAGTGACCTCTCCTGACATGTCTGTTTTTGTTATAACTTGAATTCCCCATCTAATAACAATTTTGGAGCATCTATTGATATCTCTCTAAGTTGTAATGTTCCTCTAATATTCTTTCAAGAAGCTTATGAATGAATTGTTAGAAGTCTTCAACTGGGTGTTATTGGTTGTGGGTGTTCTCTGCACTGTCACCTTGGACCTTAAGTGCTGTTGGCAATTAATTTATACACTTCTAGAGGGAATAACAGAGGAATGGCACGACATAGATTCATAAGAAAAATATTTCAGAATTGTTACTGCATGGGAAATACAAGTAGTTACAAAATGGAACTGGAAAATGGAAGAGGACGGCTCACTTCTCAATATATGGATAAAATTCAAATGTACAATGAGTTGGTGTATTATTGCCAAGTGCACTTAGTATGTCTGGTACTGATAGAAACATAATAAAGAGGGCAGGAAATTAAAAGGGTCAACTGAGATTTTTTTTTACTAGTATCTGATTAGTGCCCTCCAGCAACACACAAACATATAACAGTCAGATCTGTTACATATAGAAAATGTGCAGAAATATTACATATGCAAAATAGGAGCTCATGGACCTACAAGAAACAATAACTATTAACATCAAAAAGTACTAATGGGATTATTTATTAAGACCGGCGTTTTAGACACCAGTCTTAATCTCCTGCGCTGGAACTGACCTTAAATCTACTTCAGTTCCCTTGCTGGTGTAGAAAACGATTAATGAAACGGGCCTACTGGCCCGCCCTCTTCCCCACCCACACCACGTTCCCTGTGGTGTGAAAGGGGAAGAACTTGCAGATTTTGCCCCAAATCATGTGTTGTCACTGGCCTAGAAAAAGCTGATTGGCGTGGTCCCTGGTGTCGGACCCCCACCTATCAGATACTGATTACCTATCCTAAGTATAGGTCATCAGTATTAAAAACTCAGAAAATCCCTTTAAGCAATTACCTGAACTGGTTTTAGGCACCTATTATTTTGCTGTTATTTTACTTTTGGGTTTTACTTGATCAATTTATGTATGGTGTTTTTAATTTATTACATTTATTTACAGTTATTTTACATTGGAGGTATTTATTGTCCAGAGAGCTTTTATTTCCTGCCCTCTGTAAGTAGTTACTAAAGGTCCTTTTACCCAGGACGACAGAGCAGCAGATTGTCGGGAAGAAAGTGTTCCTTCCTGACAATCGCCTGCTCGTCAGCAGAGGAGAGCACTGTATTTACATGCAGTGATCTCTTCCACAGTATGGGAAGGAGCGATCACTTATACCATCATACAGACTTGTTGTTTGACAGCAGCAGATTGTATTGACATAGCACAACTTACTGCCGGCAAAAGATAAATTTTGTGTGTGCACAAACGATCGAATTACCCGATGAACGATTGTTTCCCTCATTTATTAGGTAATCGGCGGTACATTTACACCTCTAGATAATCGCTAACAAGCATTCCTATGAAAGCTTGTTAGCGGTTATCTTTGAGATTCTCAGCTCGACATGTTAGGAGCTACGTCAAGTCCTCTTTGAAAGAAAAGAGAATGTACCTTCAGAACAAGCATTGGACGTCCTTCATATGTCTCTCCAATCTGTACTATGGAAGCCAATTTGGGGTTATTTAGTGAGACAGAATAAGCCCACATAGCAATCTAATGAAACAAGAGAGGTAATGTACATAAATGTACGTTCTTGGAAATACTCTTAGATGACAGACACAGAAGATTGATGATGTTACTGACCTCTTTCCAGTCATGGTAGTGAGAGAAGTCCATCTTCTGTTCATTTCCTTTGGTAAACTGATTCTCAATAGCTTTTTGTAAATCATGAAAAACGATTCTAATGAAATATAACAAATAACACAATATGTCATATAACATTGCAGAGCCCCACTTCTCATGCAGTGGTTCCCCTGCAAATGGGTTTTACTTGCAATTTTGATGTGTATTCTGCCATAAGCTCAAAATGTGATTTATTATGCAATTATGCATTTTCCTGTAAATAGTAGTTAATAGTTAATATTCCAGTTGTCTGGTGGGGCTGTTTTCACTCTCCCCATAGGGAGTGGTTAGAGCAATGGTGGCGAACCTATAGCAGGGGTGACAGAGGCGGCACTCAGAGCCCTCTCAGTGGGCACACACGCCCTGGAAAAATTCTATGGTGTACCAATATGCCTTGGACTTTTCCTGCCATTCATCAGCGCAGGGCGCACTATGAACAGCACAGGCAGAGCACAGAATGTAGGCGGCTATTATAGCTAAATGATAAAGTACATGGAAGATATACTATATTGGACTGTAGTATTCAGGTTAAACTGTCGTGTTGGCACTTTGTAATAAATAAGTGGGTTTTGGGTTACAGTTTTGGCACTCAGTCTGTAAAAGGTTCACCATCACTGGGTTAGAGAATTCAGTGTAGAGAATGAGGATGTCAGTGCAGTGTAATGTGAGCTGAGACAGCAGAACACAGCTTGCTTGCTTAAATATCAGCTAAGGTGTAAAATAAATAATTTATTTATTTGGAAAGCATACCAGTGTCAAGAGGAGATACAAGCAGGGGTGGGATTCAGATTTTTAAGTTCCGTACTAAACGGAGGACACGTGGCATCACGACACGTGTTTACATATACATGCCCCATATATATGGTACACATACATAAATACACCATATATACACATACCACAACACTTTTAAAAAGCCTAAGGAGCTAAACTACCAGCGCTGCGAGTTTTTGTAAAGCGCTGGCCCACACCTCTAACTCCACCCAATGTCTACCCGTACATGTTCCAACCCTGCCTAGTCTCCATTGTGCCCCCCACACAGTAGTTATGCCAGATTTGGGATGGTTGGGAGGTACTCATACATAAACAGACTATATAGACACTACACTCACATAATCACATATACAATATACACCATACAGTATATAAATTACACCTAGGCTACACTTACAGTAGATTTACCTGCTCCATATACATTTTATACACATTTGTACCTAGCACTACAGACATATTTGCATACACATTATATTCAGTGCTATCCAGCATACAGAACACATACCTCTTACATCCAATGACTTCTCCTCTGATGCAGACGATCTCTTTTCTCATCTTCTCCTTTCAGACCAGGCGCCATGATGATTTTTCACCCATCTCTCGTCTCTGCAGTTTGACAAAAAGACATCTTAGGTTCCTACTTTTCCATCATCCTGCCACCTTCAATACTTAAAATGAGCACCAGTAGAATGTCCCTTATAATGTGTGCCAGTACAAAAAAAATCCCCCTTAGTGCCCCTATAATGTGTGCAAGTATAAAATACCCCTATATAATGCCCCTAGTAAATGCCCACATAGTGCAACTCTCCTCTTCCCGACAGTGCCCCCATAATGTGCTAGTTTAAGATGCCCCCACAGTGCCCCCTATGATGTGCCAGTATAAATGCCCCCATAGTGTTCCCCATAATGTGCCAGTAATACCCCCATGATGTGCCTGAAATGCCCCAAGTAGATGCCCCCATAGTGGTCCCCGTATGCCAGCAATGCCCCCCAGTTCACTGTCCCTCAGACCGTTGGACTATAAAAAAAACTATAAACAAATCACTATGCACACTGCACATATATTATTTTAAAGTAAAAAAACAAAATGGGAACAAATACAATACACTGTGCCCCATTAGACCTCAGATCAGCCCACTGTGCCCCATCAGACCTCAGATCAGCCCACTGTGCCCCCATCAGACCTCAGATCAGCCCATTGTGCCCACATCAGACCTCAGATCAGACCACTTTGCCCCATCAGATTAAAATAAAAAACCTTCCTTACCTCTCCTGCGCTGCGGCTCTGCTCTGGGTCTGGCGCTCCTCTTTGCCCGCACTGCACTGTCACCTGACTGCGTGCAGTGTCAGGTCAGAGTGCGCGCACTAAGTCCTGACGCTGTATGAGGTCAAGCTAGTGCAGCGCGGGCAGGAAAAGCAGGAGATTAGTGCTTCCATTGTGGAAGCGCTCATCTCCCTACATTGGGATGCTATACCGTTTCTATTGTACAACGAATCCATACTGTCACCAACACAACCTATTGACAATGGGGATCCATCAAGTTTCATCAAGGTGTCCAACATTTTGAATGTAAGATTAGTGCAAGAATAGTGTTGAATGCCATTAAAAGTAACGGGACCCTATTATGCTTAATAAAGCCCACAATAAAGAAGACTAGTCTAACTTCTGTATACCATTTTTATTATAGAAGTTACTGTGCATCTTGTAGCTGTGGAAACTACTATATTGCTACTACTGGTACTGAGGGGCGAAGCATAACACATGGATTCTCTTTGAATCCTTGTGTTATGCAGTCTCCCATTCCCCCATGCCATGCATAGGCATAACACAGTGCATACATTTGGCTGCAGTGTTTCTTTAGTGGAAAGGTGGAGTGCATTGTGTTTGGGCATAATTAAGATATTACTTTGCACAGGGGGCAGTCTTCAGTAGGATTCCTAGTGCTTTAGTTACTAAATGGTCTCCAAAATGCCCATCAGAAGCTGGAAAGCTTTGTCACATAGGCCTCTTTGGAGGCATTGCAGCCACTCAGAAGAACCCAAGTGAATTTTCTCCCATGCCATTTTACACAGGCCAATACTTAGGGCAATGATCAAGAACAAACTCTTGTGAATACTCACTAGACAATCATTCTTCCCCTGCAGATGCCTTGCTTTCCAACAGTACATCCCTGTTTACACAGTGCATTAACTGCAGACAAATGATGGTTCCATGTGCTGCATGAAACATACGGTACGATCACCCAGTGAATGAGATTGCTTGTTCCTCTACTGATCACAACCACATTTACATGGGAAATTAGTAGAGACAAGCATTTGTATGAACATTCATTCCTGACTATTATCGCAATCCTCAGCTTTTTGTAAAAGGGCTTATGCTCTTCATAGTAAAGTAGAACTTGTATTCATCAGAAATCTGTAAGGCTGCATTCACATCTCTGACAGAGATGATCTGGCTGCCAGATCCAGCATAATTGCCGGTTGTTGGCTAGACAAAAACAGAGCTATTTATGCCGGAAATCGGCAAGATCACATTATAATCAATCGGGATTACTAAAGGACCAGCCTGCCAGAAACTTTCACCGGAGATGTGTATGTGGCCTAAGATGTTGCTCAATTCTTTGGACCTACTGTCTTTCAGCGCACACAATATACTTCCCAATACACAAATAACCAGATTGAGCTCTGTGTAGTAGGCACATGCATAGAGCAGGGGCGTAGCCAAAGGCTCATGGGCCCTGGTGCAAGAGTTTAGCTTGGGCCCCCCTTCCCTCAGTACTTTGTGTGTCTTCTTATGCGGCACAATGGTCTTTGGGCCCCCTCAGGCTTCTGGGCCCGGTAGCGACTGCTACCTCTGCACCCCCTATAGCTACGCCCCTGGTATAGAGGATGATTAGTATGGGAAGAATAAAGCAAAGTTTATATGCAAATTATTGTTATACGTACGTGGTTAAAATGTGAAACTACAATTTACACGATAAACTAGCTGATACACATAAACAAAATATTATTATTAAAAGTCATCTCCAAGTTCTATGGTTTTGCGGAATTATATGACACCATGATATTATAATATTATATAATTAATGACCTACCTGTATTCGATTCTTTCCTGTGTGAGGAGCTCCTCAACCACTTTAGATTGTTGGGCATCAGCATGAAAATACACTTTGGTTTTTGGGATCACATGATTGCTATATTTGGGTTTCCAGAAGTCAAGCTGTAAAAGTTAAAAAATTTCTTGCACCTATAGCTGGTAAAGTTTCTAAAAGAGTCAGCAGTTCTACACACTGTATGAACAGCTTGTAGGAAGTTTAAACACAGTAGGTATGTTGCAGAGTTTTCCATGATTCTGTGAAAATAAATTCTATACTTTCTAAACTAATTTAGGTTGTTCTGCAGCATGTGAATGGATTTGTGCAAACTAAGAAAACTAATGAATGGTATCTGATGAGGACTCCAGTGCAGTGAAGAAACATGTTGTATCCTCATTCATCAATAAAAGAGGATATTTTTTTATTATATTATACCATTATACCCTAAACTACAATGGACCATCCATCTAGGTTTTGAAAAGTGCCATACTCTGTACTACTGTTGTCAGGTTTGACATATATATAGATATAACCTGACGACCACAGAACCATGAAATTACTCACCTTCATTGTGGTGTCCAAGTGTTTAATAAATTTCACCTCATCGTCACTTTTAGGAGTAACATGGAAGAGTTTCTCACTGCAAAAGGATAAATATATATTAATCAGAAACATGAAAAATGCACTGTAATCGTGTAATTACTAAGAGGTCAACAGATCAGCCCTTCAATGAAAAGTGTCACCATGTATAGAAAAAAACAGTACTTGTCAAATCGCCGGCCGCGTTGAACGCTGAGACTGACGGCAATATAACAGAAAAGCAGTATCAGCTTCATATTGTCTGCTGGCTTTTACCAAGTTATTTCCCTTTTTTATATCTTTTTACACCAAACTACATGTGATCACCATCAGATTATCTTCTGTTATTCTAATTAAATATCACAAGATAAGATTATATGTTGAAGCAATATTGGCCACAATATTGGCCAGATATTTTTAGGCTGGGGCAAAACAGCGATCTTGGCTGCAGCACCTGTCATGCGGCCAGAGATTGCTGTGTGGCATTGTAGCCATGGAACTGAATGGAGTGCTCAACTTGCACATTGCCATGACCCCAGAATCCTCCCAAAAAACTTACCACTGCTGGATTTTTTCACTGTCACTGCAACATGAGAGTCACGCTGTCATCCTATTCAGTTCAATGGCTGCACTGCTACACAGTGTTCTTTGGTCACATGATGATTGCTGTGGCCAAAGTCACCATGTATACCCAGCCTAGAAGGGAGTATTTCAGCAGCTTTGACCATACTAAACTGGTGGCTGCACTAGGTAGGGTGTGGTGCCCTGGAGCATTGGTACTGTGAAGTCTAGGCATTTGTGGACATTTGTGCCTGTTTCCCATATTCAAATTGTAAATGTCTTACTTTATTTCACTTAAAAGGGTTAACTTGCACTGTGTAATACTGTGTAGCTGCATTTTATATGTTGTGATATACAGTGGGGAAAAAAGTATTTAGTCAGCTCCCAATTGTGCAAGTTCTCCCACTTAAAAAGATAAGAGAGGCCTGTAATTGACATCATAGGTAGACCTCAACTATGAGAGACAAAATAAGAAAACAAATCCAGAAAATCACATTGTCTGATCTTTAAAGAATTTATTTTCAAATTATGGTGGAAAATAAGTATTTGGTCAATAACAAAAGTTTATCTCAGTACTTTGTTATATATCCTTTGTTGGCAATGACAGAGGTCAAACACTTTCTGTAAGTCTTCACAAGGTTGGCACACACTGTTGCTGGTATGTTGGTCCATTCTTCCATGCAGATCTCCTCTAGAGCAGTGATGTTTTGGGGCTGCTCTCTCCGGGCAACACGGACTTTCAACTCCCTCCAAAGGTTTTCTATGGGGTTGAGATCTGGAGACTGGCTAGGCCACTCCAGGACCTTGAAATGCTTCTTACGAAGCGACTCCTTCGTTGCCCTGGCGGTGTTCTTGGGATCATTGTCATGCTGAAAGACCCAGCCACGTTTCATCTTCAATGCCCTTGCTGATGGAAGGAGGTTTGCACTCAAAATCTCACGATACATGGCCCCATTCATTCTTTCATGTACACAGATCAGTCGTCCTGGTCCCTTTGCAGAGAAACAGACCCAAAGCATGATGTTGCCACCCCCATGCTTTACAGTAGGTATGGTGTTCTTTGGATGCAACTCAGCAGTCACTCTCCTCCAAACATGATGAGTTGTGTTTCTACCAAACAGTTCTACTTTGGTTTCATCTGACCATATGACATTCTCCCAATACTCTTCTGGAACATCCAAATGCTCTCTAGTAAACTTCAGACGGGCCCGGATATGTACTGGCTTAAGCAGGGGGACACGTCTGGCACTGCAGGATCTGAGTCCCTGGCGGCATAGTGTGTTACTGACGGTAACCTTTGTTACGTTGGTCCCAGCTTTCTGCAGGTCATTCACTAGGTCCCCCCGTGTGGTTCTGGGATTTTTGCTCACAGTTCTTGTGATCATTTTGACCCCACGGGGTGAGATCTTGCGTGGTGCCCCTGATCCAGGGAGATTATCAGTGGTCTTGTATGTCTTCCATTTTCTAATTATTGCTCCCACAGTTGATTTCTTCACACCAAGCTGCTTGCCTATTGCAGATTCAGTCTTCGCAGCCTGGTGCAGGTCTACAATTTTGTTTCTGGTGTCCTTCGACAGCTCTTTGGTCTTCACCATAGTGGAGTTTGGAGTGTGACTGTTTGAGGTTGTGGACAGGTGTCTTTTATACTGATAACACGTTCAAACAGGAGCCATTACTACAGGTAATGAGTGGAGGACAGAGGAGCCTCTTAAAGAAGAAGTTACAGGTCTGTACAGCCAGAAATCTTGCTGGCTTGTAGGTGACCAAATACTTATTTTCCACCATAATTTGCAAATAAATTCTTTAACAATCAGACAATGTGATTTTCTGGATTTGTTTTCTTATTTTGTCTCTCATAGTTGAGGTCTACCTATGATGTCAAATACAGGCCTCTCTCACCTTTTTAAGTGGGAGAACTTGAACACTTGGGAGCTGACTAAATACTTTTTTTCCCCACTGTGTATCCTGTTCATTTGCACTGTATTTGTGAGGCTCTGTGGAAAGGGGTAATGAATATTGAGAGATTTTTGTGACTTTGAATGAGAACAGTTAACCTCTAATTCAAACTTCGTCAGGGAGCAGCCACAATGGAGGTTTACTTTTCGTTGTCTGACAAGCCCCTTAAGCTAAATTTGTGAGAGACTCATAACCCACTAGGGCAGCTTCTAACACCACAGCTGTCCACCCTGATCCGCCATGCCACATAGTTGAGCTGTACTGCTGTATAATAGACAGAAAAGTTAGGGAACGTCAAGCCCCCCCGCACATGGAGGCCTGCAGAGTCTGTCTAGCTATCCTGGGACAGAGCTTATGCCACAAAAAAGGGTGAATAGTTTATCTAGATTAGCAAAATGCCTGTTAGGTAATGCTAACACAGCCGCTCTGCAGAAGTACAATAATTTAGGCAGGAGAATCATTTTTATAATATTAACACAGCCTATCAAAGTCAATGGCAGGTTCTCCCATGCCTCCATTTTCTTAGTAATATATTCTATAGTGGGGATCACATTAGAAACCGCCTTTTGAATAATTATCCCCAAATACTAAAACTGATCCACAACCTGGAGTTTAGACCGCCAGGAAACATGCATACAGTAGGAACAAAATCATCAAGCAAAGACTCAATTTACCCTTTAACCTGTGAACCAGAGAACCTGCCAAATTCGTCCACTGTTTTTAGAAAGGCATTTAAAGATTCCCCCAGGTTTGCCAAGTTACATTTCATCAGCGTATAGAGAAAGTTTTTCACTATTACCAGCCACCTCCCATTCCACTGTGCTGGAGTTAGAATAGATAAGTATTGACAAAAGTTCTATTACTAAGACAAAAAAGCAAGGGAGACAGGGGGCAGCTCTGCCTGGTATCCCTGTCCATAGAAAAGGGGTCAGAGACGTACCCATTGACCTTGACCCTAGCTATTGGTAATTGATAGAGTAACTGCAACTATCAAAGAAAATTTAGGGGAAAATCCATCCGCCCACATAAAATTCCACTCCATAGAGTCAAAGGCTTTTTCATTGTCTAATGAGGCTAAAGCTCTCATGCCTCTATTATCATGTTGAATCTGGAGGTTAGTGTATAGGCGCCCACCCAGATCCCTCACAAACTCCCGCTCCTTATCAGAAACAGCAGTTTTCAGCTTTGTCCGCGTTATCCACAGCTCAGTTCTATGAGATGCTATGGCAAGAATTAGCGTCTCCCTCATCACACATTTAAAGGCGCCCCATTCCAGTAAGGGGTTAGAGGATCCCTCATTTTCCCTCCAGTAATGCTTCATTTTCTGATCACAACAACTCAGTAATATCTAACCACATTGGGCTTAGATGTCACCACTTAGTAGGGGGATGGGTCATGGTGGAGTCAATATCAAAAGTAGGGGGGAATAATCATAAATACCCCTGGGTAGATTATCACTGGTCTGAATATAAGGTAATAATTCCCTACAAACAAAGGCTAAGTCTATACTAGATATGGAGCCTGTGGAGGCCGAGTAACAGAACTGTGCAGATGCAGGATGCAAATGCCACCATAGCTCTATTAACCCATGAGCCTGCCCTGTACAGAAGAGACTTGTCATGACAGGAATGGGGGTACAACATATCTCTTATCGAATCTAGAATTGCATTATAATCCCACATAATACTGGAGGGGATTGCAGAAAACATCACAACTTTGCCAATAATACAATCAAGGACTTTCCTATGAAATGGAGGTGGGATATAAACACCTGTTAAATACTGTATCCCTCTAATACTAGCATGTAAAATCACATAGCGCAGAGAAATGTTTATTTGAATGGTAGAAAGCTCAAAAGGGAGGCTTTTTGCAATTAAAATGGAGATGCTTCTAGCATAGTTAGAATATACAATAGCGTAGCCCACCCAGGGACGTTTAAGAGCCAAAACCTTCTGATGATGCAAGTGTGTTTCCTGCAGCATGACTACATCAGGTTTATATCTTTTTAAGAAGTTGAAAACCAAAGAACATTTGATCTTACTATTAAGACCCCTGACATTTCATGACAGCAACTTAACTGATGCCATATTGCGACCAAAGAAATACTTGTGGAGGAGCAGAGAGGAGGATGAGGCCATTTTGTTTCCCCTGATGATTGCTCCCCAGACAAAATGAGTCATTATAACTAATGTAAGGTATTTGGGAATATATTTATAATAAAGTAATATTTAGGTATTTTCATTTTCTTAATTCCCAGAGAAACCCTTTAAAGATTAAAAAAAAATAAAAAATATGTTTGCTAAGTACTTGATATTCATTTATATGATGACTATAGCACTAGTTTAGTATTCATATATAACTAATAACAGCAAAAGGCAACTCTTTATAGCAGATTTTTAAGGGGTAAAGCTTATGTAACTTTAGATGTCCCTGTCTACCACCTTTCATTTATTCTCAGTGGGACATTCCTTTCAGTTGTACTTTTTTCAAGCAGAATTTTTTGATGGCACCGTTTAATGTTTTGTAAAATGTATTGCAAAATTGTGAAAATTATATTTGGGATGGAATAAAAAATAAAACAGAAGTCTGCCATAGTTTTGGGTTTTGTTTTAAGGTTGTTCACTGTCTAGCAAAAAAGATTAACTTTATTGTCAGTATGAAAGCAGTGTTAGAGCAATACCAAATTTATAGAGTATATACTGCTTTCAATATATCCAAAAACTAGGCCTACTGCTGGGCACAGCCCGAACAATTAAAACTACAACCTACAAAAAGAGCTGTATAATGCCCAAAGGAAACACAAACTCAATTATACATAGTAACATAGTAACATAGTTTGTAAGGCCGAAAAAAGACATCTGTCCATCCAGTTCAGCCTGTTTTCCTACAAGTTGATCCAGAGGAAGGCAAAAAAACCCCTGTGAGGTAGAAGCCAATTTTCCTCACTTTAGGGGGAAAAATTCCTTCCCGACTCCAATCAGGCAATCAGAATAACTCCCTGGATCAACGACCCCTCTCTAGTAACTATAACCTGTAATATTATTACCCTCCAGAAATACATCCAGGCCCCTTTTGAACTCTTTTAGTGAACTTACCATCACCACCTCCTCAGGCAGAGAGTTCCATAGTCTCACTGCTCTTACTGTAAAGAATCCTCTTCTATGTTTGTGTACAAACCTTCTTTCCTCCAGACGCAGAGGATGTCCCCTCGTCACAGTCACAGTCCTGGGGATAAATAGATGATGGGAGAGATCTCTGTACTGACCCCTGATATATTTATACATAGTTATTAAATCTCCCCTCAGTCGTCTTTTTTCTAAAGTGAATAACCCTAATTTTGATAATCTTTCTGGGTACTGTAGTCCACCCATTCCAGTTATTACTTCAGTTGCCCTCCTCTGAACCCTCTCCAGCTCTGCTATGTCTGCCTTGTTCACAGGAGCCCAGAACTGTACACAGTACTCCATGTGTGGTCTGACTAGTGATTTGTAAAGTGGCAGGACTATGTTCTCATCACGAGCATCTATGCCCCTTTTGATGCAACCCATTATCTTATTGGCCTTGGCAGCAGCTGTCTGGCACTGGCTTCTACAGCTTAGTTTGCTGTTCACTAAAATTCCTAGGTCCTTTTCCATGTCAGAGTTACCCAATGCTTTACCATTTAGTACGTACTGGTGACTTGCATTATTCCTTCCCATATGCATAACCTTACATTTGTCCGTGTTAAACCTCATCTGCCACTTTTCTGACCAAGCCTCCAGTCTATCCAGATCTTGCTGTAGCAGTGCACTGTCCTCCTCTGTGTTAATTACTTTACACAGTTTAGTGTCATCTGCAAAAATTGATATTTTACTATGCAAACCTTCTACAATATCATGAATAAATATATTGAAGAGAATAGGACCCAATACAGACCCCTGCGGTACCCCACTAGTGACAGTGACCCAATCTGAGTATCTACCGTTAATAACCACCCTCTGTTTTCTATCACTAAGCCAGTTACTTACCCACATACAGACATTTTCTCCCAGGCCAAGCATTCTCATTTTGTATACTAACCTTTTATGTGGTACCGTGTCAAACGCTTTGGAGAAGTCCAAATATTGAGTCGCCGCGGTCAAGTCTAGAACTAACCTCCTCATAGAAACTGATTAAATTGGTTTGACATGACCGATCCCTCATGAAGCCATGCTGATACGGAGTTATTTGCTTATTTTCATTAAGGTACTCCAAGATAGCATCTCTCAGAAAACCTTCAAACAGTTTACCCACAACAGAAGTTAAACTTACCGGCCTATAGTTTCCGGGCTCTGTTTTTGGACCCTTTTTGAATATTGGCACCATATTTGCTATGCGCCAATCCTGTGGAACACTCCCCGTCAGTATAGAGTCCTTAAATATCAGAAATAAGGGACTGTCGATGACATTACTTAATTCTCTTAGGATACGGGGGTGTATGCCATCTGGTCCTGGTGATTTGTCTATTTTTATATTTTTAAGACGTTGCTGTACCTCTTCCTGGGTCAGAGAGGACACTTTTAAAGGAGAATTTACTTTTATACTCTGCATTTCATCTGACAGTTTATTTTCCTCAGTGAATACAGTGGAGAAAAAGTTATTTAGTAGCTTCGCTTTCTCCTCATCGCTCTCTGCAACTCCCCCCTCATTACTCTGTAAGGGGCCGACACCTTCAGGTTTATACTTTTTAGTATTTATATAATTGAAGAACATTTTAGGGTTAGTTTTACTCTCTTTGGCGATTAATCTCTCGGTCTCTAGTTTGGCTGCTTTTATTTGTCTTTTACATATTCTATTTTTTTCCTTATAGTTTTTCAATGCTTCCTCGCTCTCCTCCTGTTTTAGTGATTTAAATGCTTTATTTTTGTCATTTATTGCTTTCTTTACAGTTCTGTTTATCCACATTGGTTTTTTCTTGTTTCTTATCATTTTATTCCTATACGGTATGTACCTCTCACAATTAGATATTAGGATGCTTTTAAAAATATCCCATTTTGTGGCTGTATTTTTATTTTTGAGGACTTTGTCCCAGTTAGTTAGGCCTATGGCCTCTCTTAGTTGGCTAAATTTAGCTTTTTTGAAGTTTGGTATTTTTGTTCCTCCCTGAAGAAACACTCTTTTGAATGACAGTTGGAAGGTTATTATGATATGGTCACTGTTTCCCAGGTGTCCCCCAACCTGCACATCTGTTGTTCTGTCAGGTCTATTGGTTAATACTAAGTCCAGTATGGCCGTCCCTCTAGTGAGGTCCTGAACCAGTTGGGAAAGGTAATTGTCTTTGGTTATTGTCAAGAACCTGTTTCCTTTATGAGATGTACAGGTTTCAGTTTGCCAGTCTATATCTGGGTAGTTGAAGTCCCCCATAATAATGACCTCATTATGATTTGCCGCCTCGTCTATTTCGTTTAGAAGTAGATTTTCTGTGGTCTCTGATATATTGGGTGGTTTATAATAAACCCCTATTAGTATTTTATTATTGTTTTTGGCTCCATTTATTTCTACCCACAGTGACTCCACATCTTTATGTCTCTCACTTATATCTTCCCGAAGTGTGGGCTTTAGGCACGACTTTACATAAAGGCAGACCCCTCCCCCTCTCCGGTTTTGACGATCCTTTCTAAAAAGATTGTAACCCTGTACGCTGACTGCCCAGTCATAGCTATACTCCAGCCATGTCTCAGTTACTCCCACTATGTCATAGTTCTCCTCGCACATCACTAATTCCAGTTCACCAGTTTTATTAGCTAGGCTTCTGGCATTAGTGTACATACAATTAAGAGGTTGATGTATATTTCTTACCATACACCAAATTAATAAATATTTATTAAACACCAAAAGATCAATCAATAAAATGGAGGAGTCCACATATATAGGAGACAAAAGAATAAAAAAGGCAATAAGCCCCACTTGTGGGGGAATTACACACATGCATCCGCACCTGAGATAAATATAGCAAGCAAGGAAACGTGTAGTGGGCCTATAATACTAGTAGCAGGCCACACCGCAAATGTTACCATAACATGAAAAGAGGAAATTTACCCCAGAGCTCTTAGAAAAATGTTACAAGAAGGGTAACCTTACAGGTTTACCAATAGATAGAGCTCCAGAGGGGTATAAATAATGATAATAGCAACATGTTACCAGCAATGACGGAGTAACTAAAAAGGCGTCTGCAGGTGTAGTCCCCCACTCACCCGACGCATTTCGCCAGTATGGCTTTGTCACGGGTGACAAAAGAAAGTGCTTTCATTTAGCATTGTGTCACCATATTCTGAGACTATAACTATAACTTTTTTTTATTTTTCTGTGGAAGCTGTGTGTAGGGAGTTTTTTTTCAATGTGCCATTTATACATGTGCCATTTTGATCACTTTTTATTAAATTTTTGGGTGAAAGGTGACAAAAAACTCACAACTTTGGCATTGTAAATTTTTCTTTATGGAATTTGTGTTTTTCTTTTTTTTCAATTTAGTTTTTTACTGCCTCCCTGACAATGATAGCAAATTCATATAGTTTTGATAAAGTTTTAATATTTCATATTTATATGTATGGAGATTTATTTTACATTTTTATAAAAGTTTTGTTGAGACTGGGATAATTTGTATCTGAACCAAAACTGCCCAGGTATATAACACCCTCTTGTATCCTAGGACCCAAAATTTTTAGAAAAAGATGTTATTGTTTGTTGTTCATTTTTGCCTTTTTTTCCTCCGTCCCCCTCCCTAAGCTGTTGAACGCAATGATAGCAATAAGAAATAATGCAAGAGTAACACTGACATACATAGCTATGGGTAAACAAATGTTTGGCAGCGGTAACAAACATCATGTTTTAAAACACACTGCATCAATACAAGATAAATGAGGTCAAGTCTAAAACCTTGGCTATAAATCTGAATACTGAACTACTTTATACATTAAAATAGAACTATCCAGATCCAATCGTACATGATAGCTTGTAGTGTTGAGCAAAGCAATGCATCCAAATTGGAATTTGGTCCAAATTTTAGGAACAATTTGGTTCTAAATGAAGCTGAATTTCCTTGCACTTTGTGGTAACGAATCATTTTCCCTAAAATGGTGGCTGGAATTGTCTTAGAAAGAACGGGGGAAAAATGCTCATCCACATGCTCACACAGAGGCAGTCCGCTAATCCCTTGATTGGAAAAGACCTGCCGAAGGTCAGGTTATAAGAAATGCTGAGCGGATAGTGCAAAGATTGAAAGAACAAATCAAGGTTATGAAAAAAGCACGTTTGTCCTGAATAACTAGGATCAATACGGTCAAAATTAATCTTTTGCCTATTGTTTTCTATGGTTTGAGGTGTATTCCAATTGCTTCCCCTTTTATTAATGAAGCTCAGAACGTCATAAATGGCTATATATAGGAAAATAAGTGTCCTCGAGTGCATCATCTATGCATGTACAGACTCCTCCATTTCGGAGGAATGGGTGATCCCGCTCTATCATTATAACAAAAAGCGGTCCTTTTGGAAACATTTAATCTGCATTTTTTGAATGTCCTTGACCCAGCATGGGTGCAATGGGAGACATCACTGTCTAAGTTTCATTCGTTGAAAGATTTATATATCTGTTTGCTGTTTGGATGGGACAAAAGATTGTTTAAGAACAAACCTATATATACGGTATACTTGGTACCGTCACTAGTGCAACTAGAGTGTGGAAGTATTGTATCTATAAAAGGAGGAGGTATGGTATCACTGCAAAGGACCTCACATTGAAAATTTTGGGTTGAATGACCCCAGGTCTAAATCTGAACCTTTGGAGGAGGTTGGGTATCTCAACATTAGATTATTTATACGGTGGGGGACATCTGAAAACATTTAGGGACTTAGTAGTTGAATTTAACTAATCTGCAAATTCTTATTTTCAATATATAAGATCAGAGGGACTATTGAAGATTATTGAAAATGCCCCACAGAAAAGTTAGCTTTCAATAGATTTATTTATCTAGATAGATATGTTCCGGCATTTCAATTATCTATAGAGAATTATTGTCTTTCATGGGTAGAGGCAAGTTTCTTCCTATGTATAAGTGGGAGCGGGATGTACCGAAGTGCTTCTCGATCATGGTATGGCATCAGGCCTTCCAATGGTCTTGAATGCTTTCCCACTGCATAAAGCATATAACAATTGTTCAGTAGATACAGCTGCAATGATACTTAGTCTCAGAATAGCCTAATAGGCTCTCTACAATTCATATTGATGCCTGTTGGCGGAAATGTGGGGCCTCCGGTAGCTTAATCCGCATTTGGTGGAGCTGCCCAAAATTGAAGTCCTGGTGGGCAGCAATTTTCCAACTAGTAACAGACTTATGCTCAGCCAAAATCGTACGTATGCCTGAGCTGTCCTTGTTGTATAGATCCACGGAAGTCATTCCAACTAGGTGTAGATGAGTGATCAACTGAGTACTCACTGCAGCCAGATGTTTAAAAGTGAAATAGTGGAAGAGTGAGCAGATACCACCAATGGCAGTGGCTACTTGGTTCTTTTTCCCTTTCTTTTGTGTCTCTTTATTTTGTTTATTCCCTTCACTCCACCAGGTCAAGGTATGGTGACTTCTCTCCAATTGTTAGTCTTGATTTATAGATGCTTTTTTATATTGCAAAGCTTTCAAAAATTGTCCCTTATCAGGGACATATATTGTTTAAAAACACATGTTGTTATGGGGAAAAAAGTCCTGCCACACCACCCAGAAAAATTAAATTTAAGCAAAGATGTAGAATAAAAAAAAACCCAAACTCTGAAGCTTCTACAGTTCATAAGTGTTTTATAGGCATATTTCAAGGCTATTCCCAGCATCGAAGCATGCATTTCGCTGGCTACGTTGTGCATTTACACCTTTTTCTTTCTAAAAAACAGCTGAAAATTTGCTTCCATTTAAAATTGAGCAGTTCAACACATTCTACTGTTGCCTTAATAAAGCAATGAAATCAAACACATTGTACTATTGCATCAATATGCTTGTTATATCGAATGCATTATACTGTTACGTTAATATACTGTATATTAGCTAAATTCAAGGCATTGGACTGCCCCAATATACTGTTGTAAATTGTCAATATGAGTGTCCGGTGTGTTCATAGAAGAGGAGAAATGAGGAGAAACGTTAATTGACCCTCTGTCTGTTAATTAAATTATGGAAAAAACACTTGAGATTTTGTTACCTTTTATTAATCAGTATACCAAACCTGTGACTTGTCACTGCTGAAATAGGCCTCATGAACTGTCTAGTAAATGATAGAGTGGAAAAGGAAAGACCTGTGTCTGGATGGCTCACTCTTTCTCTCAGTCAAAGCAACAATGCCAGATGGGTTGGTGCTGGAGTGGACTGCCCATTCGTGGGGTTTCGGTAGGCCAAAACATCCCAGACTAGAGCCCCAAATGTTTTGCCCTTGGCTAAAAAAGTAGTAGTCACTGCATATAAAACTGTATTGCCGTTGTCAGAAGAGTGATACAGTTGAAAAGTGCAGCAGGGCATGGGTTCCCGGCCCCAACTTTCACTCATAGGGCACAGGATACTAGGCTTGAAGCCTATGAGGCAATAAAGGTAGTCACAAGGCGATGACATCTACACGACTGCCTGCAGTGGGTCTCAGGTGGTATTGACAATGACAGGCAGCACAATTACTTCATTATGTCTGGCTGCAACAGGGTGCAGGCAACTCAGGTCACAGACTGTAAGAGGCCTGTGACCTGCTTCACAGACTGCCATACCGCATGGGAGCACCCAGGAATTTTGTCTAGGGGGGGTCCGAAAACCCAAAATTGCAGTGCGTGTATCGCGCCGTGCCAATTTTTCATCCTGGCCATTTCTCAAAGCCCCTCCTATATGTAAAAATGTGGCGCGCTTAGCACGCCATGCAACATTTTTAGCCACGTCCATTATTATGAGCCCCTCCTACATATAATAAGCCACTCCCGACAAACACTATACAGCTGAAACTATATTGTTGAGGCCTGTCTACACATCATATGGCGAGGGGAGGACGTGTCCTGGCTACACTGCCTGCTTCACATTATACAATAAACAACAGCAGGCTACAGCCTGGAAGCTTCTCCGCTCTCCTCCCTCCCCAGATCCTGCTCAAGTCCTGTGGTTCCCCCCACCATCCACCACCCGCCCATGGAAAGCTGCCCCCCTTGGCCATCCTCACCCAGCTCTGAATCCTCCTTCTGCAAATGGCTGGGGGAGGAGCCGGATCATCTCCTCTCCTACATAGCGTTACCTACCTCTTACATCCAGTGATGTCACCTTTGTTGTAGATGTTCTCTTTCCTCATCTTCTCCATTCAGACCAGACCGACATGATGATTTTTCATCCATCTTCCGTCTCTGCAGAGATTGACAGAAAAAGACATTAGTTTCCCACATTTTCATCATCTTCACATCTTCTGAACACCCTTTCCTGCCACCGCCAATACTGTGCTCCCCAATACTATACTGCAGAAACTGTCCCCCTGAAAATAACCACAACACAATTATTGGCACACAGTGCTCTAAAAAATAACTGTGCCCAGACTCTAATAGTATAAAGATAATGTCCCCCAAAAATAATTATGCTAAGCTGAAACTGTGCCAGGGTGCCCCCCAAAGTAACAGTGCTCCAAAAAACCACCAATAGAAAAAATTCTCTGCCAGAGTACACTTAGTAGTAATAATGCCCCCATAGTGCCCATACTAGTAATCATGTTCCCCATAGACCCCCAGTAGCAGTAAAGCTCACCATAATACCCCCTAGTAGAATTAATTCTTCTTATAATATGACAGTAAAGTACCCCCTCTTAGTACCCGCAGTTGAGCTAATGTCCCCATAATGTATGCCAGTATAAAATACCCTTATATAATGCCCTAGTAAATGCCCCCATAGTGCTCCTCTCCCCCTTCCCCATAGTGTCTCCAATAATATGCCAGTAAAAAATGCCCCTTCTTACTGCCCCCAGTAAATGCCCCTATAGTGCTCCTCTCCCCCATAATGTGCCAGTAAAAAATGCACCTTCTTAGTGCCCTGCATAATGTGCCAGTAAAAAATCCCCCTTCTTAGTGACACCAGATGCCCCAATAGTGCTCCACTCCCCCATAATGCCGCTCTCCCCTATAGTGCCTCCCATAATGTGTCAATAAAAAAATGCCACTTTAGAGCCACCAGATGCCCCATAGTGCTCCACTCCCCATAGTGCCCTCAAATAATGCCCCTATAGTGCCACCAGATGCCCCATAATGCCGCTCTCCCCTATAGTGCCCCCCATAATGTGCTAATAAAAAAATGTCCGTTTAGATCCCCCAGATGCCTCCAAAGTGCTCCACTCCCCCATATTGCCCCCAAATAATGCCCCTATAGTGTCACCAGATGCCCCCATAGTTCCCCCCCAAAATGGGCTAGTGAGAAATGTCCCCCAGATGACCCCACCAAAATGAGCCATAAAACAATGCCTCCAGATGTCCCCATAGAGCCCCTCTCAAATGGGCCAGTGAGAAATTCCCCCATAGTGCTTCCCCCAAAATGGGCCATAAAGAAATGACCCCCCCCAAATGGGCCAATAGGAAATGCCCCCTTAATGTCACCTGGTGCCCCCTATAATGCGTCATCTATATAAAAAAAGAAAACCCCGAAAAACACTAATACTTACCTTGATCAGCAGCGATGCAATGCAGGCCTCTTCTGGCCTGTGTCCCACGCTGTGTGCTGCCCAGCTCAGGGGGCGCGATGATAATGACATTGTGCCGCCTGAGCCGGCTGCAGGCACTATTGGCAAAAAGTCAAACTGGTTAATTGGCACAGTGGGTTCACACCCACTGTCCGTAACAACAGTGATAAGGGTCTAAACAATGGAAACATTTCCCATGAGAAATATAATGAGAAATATACACTCACCGGCCACTTTATTAGGTACACCTGTCCAACTGCTCGTTAACACTTAATTTCTAATCAGCCAATCACATGGCGGCAACTCAGTGCATTTAGGCATGTAGACATGGTCAAGACAATCTCCTGCAGTTCAAACCGAGCATCAGTATGGGGAAGAAAGGTGATTTGAGTGCCTTTGAACGTGGCATGGTTGTTGGTGCCAGAAGGGCTGGTCTGAGTATTTCAGAAACTGCTGATCTACTGCGATTTTCACGCACAACCATCTCTAGGGTTTACAGAGAATGGTCCGAAAAAGAAAAAACATCCAGTGAGCGGCAGTTCTGTGGGCGGAAATGCCTTGTTGATGCCAGAGGTCAGAGGAGAATGGGCAGACTGGTTCGAGCTGATAGAAAGGCAACAGTGACTCAAATTGCCACCCGTTACAACCAAGGTAGGCAGAAGAGCATCTCTGAACGCACAGTACGTCGAACTTTGAGGCAGATGGGCTACAGCAGCAGAAGACCACACCGGGTGCCACTCCTTTCAGCTAAGAACAGGAAACTGAGGCTACAATTTGCACAAGCTCATCGAAATTGGACAGTAGAAGATTGGAAAAACGTTGCCTGGTCTGATGAGTCTCGATTTCTGCTGCGACATTCGGATGGTAGGGTCAGAATTTGGCGTCAACAACATGAAAGCATGGATCCATCCTGCTTTGTATCAACGGTTCAAGCTGGTGGTGGTGGTATCATGGTGTGGGGAATATTTTCTTGGCGCTCTTTGGGCCCCTTGGTACCAATTGAGCATCGTTGCAACGCCACAGCCTACCTGAGTATTGTTGCTGACCATGTCCATCCCTTTATGACCACAATGTACCCAACATCTGATGGCTACTTTCAGCAGGATAATGCGCCATGTCATAAAGCTGGAATCATCTCAGACTGGTTTCTTGAACATGACAATGAGTTCACTGTACTCAAATGGCCTCCACAGTCACCAGATCTCAATCCAATAGAGCATCTTTGGGATGTGGTGGAACGGGAGATTCGCATCATGGATGTGCAGCCGACAAATCTGCGGCAACTGTGTGATGCCATCATGTCAATATGGACCAAAATCTCTGAGGAATGCTTCCAGCACCTTGTTGAATCTATGCCACGAAGAATTGAGGCAGTTCTGAAGGCAAAAGGGGGTCCAACCCGTTACTAGCATGGTGTACCTAATAAAGTGGCCGGTGAGTGTAAAACTGCGACTATGAAGGCAGCCCCTCTGCTCTTAAGTTTTAGACCATGGTAGCGGAATCCTTAACGGAATTCTTAGATAACCCGAACTTTGTACGCTGAACTTCAAAACACAAGTTCACTCATCACTAGTAATAATACGTAGACATATACTTCAAATTCTGCCCCTCATTGCCCTATTAGAAATAGTAATAAGGCAATGAGAGGCATGGACTGAACCCTCCTTCAGAATTGCAAACATACAGTATGTCTGTCGGGGGTTTGAAGGGTCTGGGAAGGTGCTGTGAGGTGAATAAGCTATATATATATATATATATATATATATATATATATATATACAAAAATACCAATATCCAAGTCCAACAGTTTTGCAGAGGTCCTCTTACTATGTGCAGGCTGCAGCTGGGCTGGCTGGGAACTTCAGTGACCGGAGAACCGCGGGTTCGTGGCTGATGTGAGGCAGGTGGCAAGACAGCACGTACATAACTAGCCTGGGTGCGCGCCTGCTGCTCGCCAGGCTGGCTAATCAGCAGCAGTATCTTTGCACACTGCTAAATGCTGCTAACTGCTAAATGCTGATTGGCCAGCGCAGCAGCAGACGCAGTGCCTAGGTCCTGGGAGTGTGCAGCCGCCCGCCTTGCTGCTGGGATCATGAAAAGGTCAGGGGGGGGGTCACTGGGGATATTGGCGATTTAGAGGTGCCAGAGGAGTGGGCTTTTGACCATGGTCACATGTTAATAAAACTTACAGCAGGGCCCGCCGGCTTCTGTGCAAACAATGTAAGGGGCGGGGTCTTCCGTGCGCTCCAGGCCCCCCTGTGCCGCAGGCCCCATAGCAGTGGCGTGGTTTGCCTATATTGGCGGTACGCCACGGGCCCTGACTCTAGACATATGAGAAATGGGGAGTGAAAAGGAATGTGTTCAGTGTAGATAGCTGAGGGCACTGAAAAGGAAAGGACTGCTTCCGTGACACTTGTGCCATGTGGTTAATCACAGTGTCATGAGTTTTATGAATTGGATTTCTTGGTTATGCAGCCTACATGACCCTCACCCCAGGTATATTTACATCCCTCCCCTCATCAATTATATAGAGCTGTCAGCAGTTTTGAGGCGTGAAAATTGCTAACAGGCTCCCTTTAACCCCTTGGCGACATTGGACGTACCGGTACGTCCTGAGCACGAGGTAGTTCGTGCTACAGGGCGTACCGGTACGTCTTGCATTGAAACCCCCCCTGCTCAGTGCAGGGGGGGTTAAATGCTGTAATGGGTGCTGTTTAGGGCACCCAGCCACCCATAGTTAAGGCCTCGGGGGGTGCCGTGCACCCCCCATAAAGGCGATCGCTGTGAATGGCTGGTCTATTCAGACCAGCCATTCACAGCAGGCAAGGGGTACTCGGCGGGGATAGCGCTATTCTAGCGAATCCCCGCCGAGTGTCAGTAATTAGGGGGAGGTCAGGGTGTCCCCCCCGCCCCCCTGATTAGCTGTGGGCAGATGGGTGGGCAGATGGGCAGGCGGGGGGGAGACCTGCAACGTGCGGGCGGCTGCCGCGAGTGCCGCCCGCAACGATCTTTCAGTATGGCTGATCTTTATTCAAGCAGAGTATCAGCATACAGCTGATACTCTGCTTGAAACTGCTGACATCGGTGCTGGCACCGATGTCAGCAGTTTAACCCCTTCCATGCCGCGGTCCGTAGGGACCGCTGTATGGAAGGGGTTAACAGGGAGGGAGCGCTCCCTCCCTCTCCCATCGGCGCTGCGGTGCGCTGGCAGCGCCGATGGTGTGGGCAGATGAGAGGGAGGAAGCTCCCTCTCCCTTCCATCGGGACGCTGCTCTGCTGTGGCAGCGTCCCGATGGTTACCATGGCAACCAGACGCTTTCGTCTGGCTTGCCATGGAAGCCTGTTCAAGCTCCTGCTAAAGGCAGGAGCTTGAACAGGCTATAAGAAAATACACTGCAGTACACTATACAGTGTACTGCAGTGTATTGTAAAATACCAGACCCACTGGTTCTTGAAGAACCAAGTGGATCTGAGTCAAGAAAGTGGAAAAAAAAAAAAAAGTTAAAAAAAAGTTAAAAAAATTGATTAAAAATAAAAAAACACACAATACATAAACATGTTAGGTATCGCCACATCCGTAACAATCTGCTCTATAAAAATATTACATGAGGTGGCCCCCCAGGCGAATGCTGTAAAAAAAAATTTAAAAAAACTATGGCAAAATAGCCATTTTTTTCTCTCTTCCCTCACAAAAACTGTAATAGCAGGCGATTAAAAAGGCGTATTTACCCCAAAATGGTATCAATTCAACCGTCATCTTGTCCCGCAAAAACTGTACCCTACCTGAGACAATCGCCTGAAAACTGAAAAAAATATGGCTCTCTGAAAATGGCAACACAAAAAAAATATTTTATTCTGTTCAAAAATGCATCTAATGTGTAAAACTTTCCAACAATAAAAAAGTTGGACATATTGGGTATCGCTGCGTCCGTAACAACCTGCTCTATAAAAATATTACATGAGATGGCCCCCCAGGCGAATGCTGTAAATTTTTTTTTTAAAAAACTATGCCAAAATAGCCATTTTTTTCCCTCTTCCCTCACAAAAAGTGTAATAGCAGGCGATCAAAAAGGCGTAATTACCCCAAAATGGTATCAATTCAACCGTCATCTTGTCCCGCAAAAACTGTACCCTACCTGAGACAATCGCCTGAAAACTGAAAAAAATATGGCTCTCTGAAAATGGCAACACAAAAAAAATATTTTATTCTGTTCAAAAATGCATCTAATGTGTAAAACTTTCCAACAATAAAAAAGTTGGACATATTGGGTATCGCTGCGTCCGTAACAACCTGCTCTATAAAAATATTACATGAGATGGCCCCCCAGGCGAATGCTGTAAATTTTTTTTTTTAAAAACTATGCCAAAATAGCCATTTTTTTCCCTCTTCCCTCACAAAAAGTGTAATAGCAGGCGATCAAAAAGGCGTAATTACCCCAAAATGGTATCAATTCAACCGTCATCTTGTGCCGCAAAAACTGTACCCTACCTGAGACAATCGCCTGAAAACTGAAAAAAATATGGCTCTCTGAAAATGGCAACACAAAAAAAATATTTTATTCTGTTCAAAAATGCATCTAATGTGTAAAACTTTCCAACAATAAAAAAGTTGGACATATTGGGTATCGCTGCGTCCGTAACAACCTGCTCTATAAAAATATTACATGAGATGGCCCCCCAGGCGAATGCTGTAAATTTTTTTTTTAAAAAACTATGCCAAAATAGCCATTTTTTTCCCTCTTCCCTCACAAAAAGTGTAATAGCAGGCGATCAAAAAGGCGTAATTACCCCAAAATGGTATCAATTCAACCGTCATCTTGTCCCGCAAAAACTGTACCCTACCTGAGACAATCGCCTGAAAACTGAAAAAAATATGGCTCTCTGAAAATGGCAACACAAAAAAAATATTTTATTCTGTTCAAAAATGCATCTAATGTGTAAAACTTTCCAACAATAAAAAAGTTGGACATATTGGGTATCGCTGCGTCCGTAACAACCTGCTCTATAAAAATATTACATGAGATGGCCCCCCAGGCGAATGCTGTAAATTTTTTTTTTTAAAAACTATGCCAAAATAGCCATTTTTTTCCCTCTTCCCTCACAAAAAGTGTAATAGCAGGCGATCAAAAAGGCGTAATTACCCCAAAATGGTATCAATTCAACCGTCATCTTGTCCCGCAAAAACTGTACCCTACCTGAGACAATCGCCTGAAAACTGAAAAAAATATGGCTCTCTGAAAATGGCAACACAAAAAAAATATTTTATTCTGTTCAAAAATGCATCTAATGTGTAAAACTTTCCAACAATAAAAAAGTTGGACATATTGGGTATCGCTGCGTCCGTAACAACCTGCTCTATAAAAATATTACATGAGATGGCCCCCCAGGCGAATGCTGTAAAAATTAAAAAAAAAAAACGATGCCAAAATAGCCATTTTTTTCCCTCTTCCCTCACAAAAAGTGTAATAGCAGGCGATCAAAAAGGCGTATTTACCCCAAAATGGTACCAATGAAAACCCCACCTCATCCTGCAAAAAATGAGCCCCCACATAAGACAATAGCTCAAAAAAATAAAAATCAATGGCTCCCGCAAACCACTCCATCAAAATCTGTGTTGTAAAATCCATATGGCGCTCCTTCTGTTTTGAGTCCTGCCATGTGCCCCCACAGCAGTTTACCACCACATATGGGGTGTTGCCGTATTCAGGAGAAAATGGGTAACAAATTATGGGGGGGGCTTTTCTCCTGTTACCCCTTATGCAAATAAAAAAAATTGGGGCTAAAGCAACATTTTATTGGAAGAAAAAAAATGTTCATTTTCACAGCCAAGTGTTTCCAAATTCCGTAAAATGCTTAGGGGGTCAAAGTGGTCAGTACCCCCTTAATATATTCTTTGAAGGGTGTAGTTTCAAAAATGGGGTCACTTTTTGAGGGTTTCCACTGTAGGGGTACGTCAGGGTCTCTCAATTACAAAATGGTGCCTAAAAACTATTCTAGCAAATTTTGCCTCCAAAATCCGTATGGCGCTCCTTTCCTTCTGACCACTGCCACAAACCCATAGAGACGTTTACCACCACATATGGGGTATTTCTGTAAACTGCAGAATCAGAGCAGTGTAAATTGAGGTTTAGTTTGCTGTTAACCCTTGCTGTGTTGCAAGAAAAAAAATATTAACATGAATAATCTACGAAAAAAGTGAAATTTTGAAATTTCACCTCCATTTTCCATTAATTCTTGTGGAACACCTCAAGGGTTAACAAAGTTTGTAACAGCAGTTTTTTATAATTTGAGGGGTGTAGTTTCTAAAATGGGGTCATTTATGGTGGGTTTCATTATGTAAGACCCTCAAAATCACTTTATATCTGCATTGGTGTTAAAAAAAAATGGTTTTGGAAAATTTGGTGAAAATTTGAAAAATGGCTTCTAAACTTCTAAGCCTCCTAACGTCCTAAAAAAGTAAAATGACGTTTACAAAATGATGCCAACATAAAGTAGACATATGGGGAATGTAAAATAATAACTATTTTTGGAGGTATTACGGTGTATTTTGAAAGTAGAGAAATTGAAATTTGGAAATTTGCTAATTTTTCAGAATTTTTGGTAAATTTGGGATTTTTTCATAAATAAGGGTGAAATATATTGACTCAAATTTATGACTGTCATGAAGTACAAAGTGTCACGAGAAAACAATCTCAGAATGGCCTGGATAAGTAAAAGCGTTCCAAAGTTATAACCACATAAAGTGACACATGTCAGAATTCAAAAATTTGGCCCAGACATTAAGGCCAAAATGGGCTCTGTCCTCAAGGGGTTAAGGAAGTTGAAGGAGTTGTCTCATCAAGACAACCACCTTTTCAAATGAAGCTTGAATGAAGATTAGCTGTTTGCTGTGTGTTCAGCTTCTCTAACACCCTTATTGCCAGGGGAATCTGCTCAAATACTGCAGTATTACATAGTGGCAATTCATGTAATGCGTGGACTGGTCTAGTCCACAAGAGGACTCTGTTCTGAGTGGAGGACCCCCACTTTGGAATTCATATGCCCTAATAGGGCACATGGATTGGAATTGTCTTCATGAAATAAACCCTTTAACTGTAAATTTCCATTTGATGGGGCAATTTTAACACCTTTATTAGGAGATGGCATTACAGTCTGATATAACTATAAGTGAGATTCATAGATGCACATGTAGGAGTTCTCAGCAGAATACTTGTGCTCTGGCACATCTGGCCACAATACTCACATGCTGTTTACAGCTAAACGACAGGCTGCACCAGAAATTGCATATGGGTGCCATGAAAGCCTGAATATGTACTAGTGCCCTTAAAGTGGCTGTCCAGCTTTTTTCTATTAATTTGACCCCAACCAACTGTACCTGTGGAGGAGTCCATACTCACCTGCTACCCACTGCTTCCTTTTGGGTCTCTGACTCTCTTGCTCTCTTCATTGGTCTTCCAGTCCCTGTCTGTCGACTTTTACTTGACCTTAGCAGTGATGTGTCCCAAAGCAGAATATCAGAGGTGGGTCATGTGCCACCTGGGTACATTTCACCACTGAGGCCAGCCATTGGGAGGCCAAGGAGCCAAAACAATGCAGAAGAAAGAAAGTGAGTATGGATTTATCCACAACTACAAATTACTAGGCGGTAAAAACCCCAATAAACTAGGTTTTCCCCATCTGGACATTTATGACATTGATACGATATGCCATAAATGTCCATTAGGTGTGGGTATCACATCTGGGACCTACTTGTATCTCAAGAACTGTGCCTAGTCATGAATGGAGAGTACGTGTGCATGGACCTCTCAGTTTACTGCTATGGAATTTCCAAAAATAGCCAAGTGAGACCTATTGAATGGAGAAAGCTGGGTATGCACAAATAATGCTACAAATAATTTTGAATATGTAATGACAAACTTCTGGAGAAATGAAAGCAAGCATATTCTATTTTATATGCTGAATAATCTTTTTGTCCCATAAACTTCAGATGCCAGCACTGAGCAAGACATATCATACTGAATGTCAGAATGAAAAATGGGGGAAAAATAATGTCCCATCTGGTGACAGATTCTGAAAAATCAATCAAGTTCAATCAATTAATTTATGTGCATTGCCTCGACCTGTCATGACTGATGACATAAATTTCCATTAGATGGATCTATCAATTGGATTCAGTAACCAGATTTTCTTTGATATCCATATTATTAACAACTACATACACTATGGGACCATTTGTGAAAGATACACAATCTTGTCGCAAATGTAAAAGTACAAATTCAATGTTTTCGGAATATTTTTGAAATCACCAGAGGCTCTTGAGAACATTTATCAATATAACTACTTACACTGAAGTTCCTGTTCATACTTTTAATAAGCTTGATATGTTCTTCTGTCTCCAGCTGGACCTGGATCGCCTTGTGCCTGAAATAAATGTTAGATATTACAATGTGAAGACTTGCCATTTGCCAGGCTTACTTACAATTAAATTACCATTTAGATATACAAAAGTTACCCATGGCAGGTCAGTATTGATAATGCTGAACAAACAGCCGGAGCATAAAACCAAACCACAGCAATCTAATTATTTCCACATTAGATATTCAGTAGGTTGAGCAGACTCTTCTTTTAGAAGATCATGTTGTCTGATTGTATTGTTCCTCCCCGTGTTCTGTCTTACTGTTCTGTGAAAGAAGATTAATGCTTTTATGTAAGTTAAGATTTATCATTTTACGGATAGAAAGTTTTACAACTTTCCCACAGTTTTCAAGATATTTGCTATCAGTGAACAAGAGCACACTTACCGATCATCTGAGAGATTTGCACTTTCTGTGTAAACAAGAGTGTTCTCATTCGCTGACACTAAGCAAGTGTATGGAAAATGGTAAGGAGCTGAGTAACAAAGCATTAGAAAAGCTGTAGAACTTAATTTATACAGTGAATAAGCTTCATTTTCATGTCTGATTTTTTTTTTTATATCTACAAGTATATTATGTTGATGTACTTTTATAATAGGTGAATAGTATACTAAAGTACAGTTATGGCTTCAATTTTTTCCCCCCCAAAGATGACATGATACACTGTATTTTAGAAGCTGGGATCCCGTCTGGAGAATACCAGACTGTCCTCCAACATCTACAGTTTAGGGAAGAATAGGCCAGATAGGTTTAGATTTTCCCTTGTTATCCCTTGTCATAAGCAGCAAAAAGTAACATAGCATCTGATTTTATTATATTAAACATTTATTATTGCATTTCAACATACATTACCATGAACCTTAATTTCCACACGCATTATTTATATTATAAATATTATATTATATATAATTTATAAACTATTCTCACTCTGTGGAAGAGAGGGAAAAGGAGATTTTTTTGTTTAAAAGTATCACCTATCATTTTGTTATCTGTTTGTACACCCTACTGTGCCTTAAAGTGACCCTCCAGTTCAAGAAGAAAAATGAACTGGGGAATGAACAGAACACTTACCCGGTGACCTCCTTTTCATCTTTCTAGCTGCATATGGCTTAGTTCCTGGGCTCCTCTTCTGCCACCCAAGATGGCTGCCCTGCTTCCCAGACCAAATGATGCTTACTGTGCACTTGGTAGCCCAAGTGACCCTGTGGTTCAACAACAAAAAAAATCACATTCATTGGGGAATAAATGTAATACATACATGATGAATTCTTTTTCTTTTTAGCTGCACAGCCCTTAATTTCCAGGCTCCTCTTCCATCACCCAAGATGGCCAAACCGCTTCTCAAACTACCAGATGCATACTGTGCATTGGCCAGCACTGTTCAGGACCTGAACAAGTAGGAAGTGTCTTGGACTACTGATGCACAGTATGCACCAGATAGTCCAAAAAGTGTGCAGCCATCTTGAATGACAGAAGAGGAGTCGGGGAATTGAGGGATCGTCAGATAAAAAGATGAAAAGGACGGCACCAGGTAAGTATTCTATTCATTCCCCAGTTAATGTTTTTTTTTCTTTAAACGTTGGGTCACTTTAATCATTTGTTTTTTTTCTATATTTCTATTGTAAAAAACCTTCCTACCATTCTTGTCTTGATGGTATTTCAGGACTTAGCCAATACTTTGCAGTTAATAACCTAGCCTGAATATGTACCCTATCAATAAGATTATTTACACCATTTGAAGACCCAAATCTGCCAAATACTGCAATATATATATAAATGGGTCCAATAGGAGTTGCATCACGGACTTTCACACAAAAATTCCATCACATTGGTCCAGTACTTTAACAATTTTGGGCACTTCCACAAATCTTACAGCAAATCCACTCTTTATGTTTTTTATGACTGGGGTAATTCCACTAAAAGTATTACTATGCAATCAAACTGGGATGTCACCAGAAGTAGGATTACAATATACACTATTCACAAAAAGTTAAGGATATTTAGCTTTCAGATGAAGTTTCAGGATGAACCTAAAATGCACTCTACCCTTTACAGGTGAAATTAATGTGACCTTCTCTAAACTTTTAAATGCACATGTCCAACTGTTCAGTGTTTCATTACTTTTTGCACATCGTGATGCTCTCTAACAAGGAGCAAAATTCACAACAGGCTTTTGATCTGTGAATTGCCCAATAAATTTCCTGGTTCAATTAGCATTTAAACAGTTCTCATCATGCTATTCACATTTTGATATCATGAGACCAAGACGACACCTAACAATTGATCAATAGTGCAGCAGATATACAGAGAGACTGGAAGAGTCACAGAAAGGCATAGAAGTGGACGTCCTTTTGCCACATCCCACACTGATGACCGCTTCATTGTGAACAATGCCCTGCGGAAGCGGATGATGAATGCCACACAACTCCAGGCACATTTAAAGGAAGTGAGAGGCACCCAAGTGTCACGTCAGACCATTCAAAACTATTTACATCAGCGCGGTCGGCTTGCTAGATGCCTGCAAGGGTACTTGACCACAGGTGTCATCATCTTGCATGGCCCAGGGAGCATCTATGCGTTCACTGATGATAGTCGATTCATGCTAAGCAGAAATCATGGTCACCTATGCCTCAGCCACTGTTGTCACCAGAGGAGACTTTGGTGGTGGTGGTGTTACAGTGTGGGCAAGTGTATCTAGTCAACTGCCCTACACTTTGTGAATGGTACAGTGATAAGCCTATACTACTTGAATAACATCATTAATCCAGTCATTGTGCCTCTGCATGAACAACACAGGCCTAACTTCATATTCATTGACGACAATGCACCAGCTCATCAAGGTTTCATTATTAGGGAACGGCTGCTTGAGGGTACCTCAAATGGAGTGGTCTGCACTTTCTCCAGACCTAAATCCAATTGAAAACCTATGGGATCAGCTGAGTCCCCGTGTAGAGGCTCCTAACTCTGTACCCCAGAACCTCAATGACCTGAGGGCCGCCCTACAAGAAGAGTGGGATGCCATGGGTCAGAAGACAATAAGTTGAGAACAGCATGAGACATAGTTGTCAAGCTGTAATTGATGCTCAAGGCCACATGACAAGTTATTGAGACATTGACATTTTTTGTGGGGGTATACCTACCACTGCTGTTGGCTTTTGTTTCAATAAATTGAGATGAGGAAATCAATTTTGTGAGTAGTATACATGCAATAAAATTGTTTTTTCTTATGTACATTACATTTTCCTCTCTGGTGGTGCCCTCTATGGTTTAGCCTTCTAGTCCACCTTTTTCTGCCCAGTAGCTTCCCTGCTCCTTTTCTCAGTGCTGGTGTAGTGATCTCATAGTGTGTCCTTATTTTATGGATCTGCAGTTTGCTGTCTGCAAAACAGACATGGTCGTGTGAATGCACTCTTCAAGTATTTCCCAAAGTTATTTCTCAAAGTTCTTTTTCTGTTTCCTTAGGAAAAATGAATAATTAGTCATTACAATATTTTTGTTTCATCACTTACAGTAATGGTTTCCAAAGAATAGCTTCAGAGTTACAGAACCATTTATTTCTATGGGGCTATAAAAGAACAGCACATTGTGTGATGTCTGCATCTGTATGTCTGTTCTCCACGTCAACAAAAAAAGAGAACACAGAGCACAGAGCACACACGCCCAGCCATGGTTTGTGGACCACAAAAGTGCATACAGTCATGAGCATGAGGCCTTAGATGTACCCCTAACCCCAGCTGTGCAAATAGCAACCCTGAGTTTATGACCAGCATGTTATGTAACATACTTGCAGCTCTAGAATAGGACATGTTTTATCTTTTTTTTTGCGGGACAACAGAACGGACATACCAATGCAGCATTTTCCGTGGCACATTGAAATGCAGGTCACATGAGGAGCAATAATATGGTCATGTGAATTTAGGCTTGGGGGTTTCATGACTTCAGGATTTGCTCCAGAGTTGGGTTTTGGGCTTCTCTCCTTGTCATGTTCCTCCTCCATTTTAGAATGTGGTTTCCAACCATCTATCAGTGTTAACTGTGGGTAACAGTTGCAAAATGTTGGGCACTCTGGTAGAAAGAATAATGGATTAATTTGCATTAGCATTTCATTTACTTCCAGATGTTTCTCCGAGGGTGTTACAATAGATTATGTTTGCCCAGTACATGTTACAGTTTCCCTATCTCAAACTGTTGATCTCAGTATTTATCTACTAAACCACAGATACAACAAATCAGAAAGAATGAACATATCAGTATATAACAGATTCTGATTAATTACCCCAGTTATCCTGTTGATCTGTCCTTGAAGCACTTCTCGTTACCAGTACCAGTGAGGACAAGTCAACTACATAACACAACCCGGTTACCTCTTGATTCTTATATTCTCACAAGGTAACAATAGAATTAATACTGGAGTAATAACTATCCCTAAACAGATAGCTGCAAGATCCCAGGGTAACAATGGTATCTTGTTGCAAAGTATAACGAGGAATCTCTAACCGTCGTTTTTTACCATGTCCATTCTGTTTTTTTTTTTTGTGACCCGTATACGACAATGACTCCGTGTGCATTCCATGTCCACATGGCCGTTCAAAAAGAACATGTCCTATTATTGTCCGCATTATGAGCAAGGATAGGATTGTTCTATTAGGGGCCATGAATTATTGATACTGACATACATACCTATGGGTAAACGTGGAAAAAAAAGTAGGGGATCCAGCGTCCAAAAATGTATGCCTTGATGGGGTCAGAATGCCTGCACATACAACACACAAGTGTGAATTGTTGTTAACGAGCCTAGAAAATGTCTCCATTTTAATTGAGAGCAGCAGGAGTGCAGTGTGGATGTGGATGGCAGTAGAAGTAGTATAGCATGGAACAATCAAGTCACTAGATCGGCTGTCTGTGGGTGGTAGTATTAGTAGTAGTAGTGGATGCATATCGTTAATAGTTATGACAGTAGGCGATTAGCTGTGAGGAGTAGAAGTTGAGGCGGTGGCAGCAGCAGTGGCTATATGGTCCATGTTGGCAGGCGGCAGTATAATGGTGGCAGTGGCAAGATGGAGGCAGTATTAGCCATACAGAACATGATGGTAGGCAGGCAGCAGCAGTGGCATGATGGAGGCAGCAGTAGCCGTATGAAACATCATGGCAGGCAGTAGCAGTGGCATGATGGAGGCAGCAGCAGCTGTAAGGAACATGATGGTAGGCAGGAAGGCAGGCAAACAGCAATAATGGCAACATGGGGCACCGTCAGCAAGGCCAGATCTAGTCATCGGCCTCAGCTGGAGGAGTGTGAAAATCCTCTTGAATCCCATGTGTCGCTGAAAACCGTGTGTGCTGTGCCGTTTTGGGCCGCTGTTCTAGTCTGCCTGCCCAGAAGTCTATGGAGGTCAGGGAACAAGGTATGCATTGGAGACAGGCCTGAGTGTAGAAAGGCCTGAACCAGGGTGTTGAGATGGGAGCTCTTGGCTTGCTGATTTGTCTCAACCTGGCGCAGCACGTGATAAAACTGCTCCATCATGTTGAGGAGACTGATCTGGCTGCTGCGGCTTCTGCTGCTTATGGCAGTGGGAGGAGGTGTCTCTGCTGGGGCAGAGAAGGGCCTCCCTTTCAAACATGCTGGCAGCAGGTGAATGCTCATCAAAAGCTGCGGCAAGCTGCGTACACAGTATTGCCTGGTAAAAACGTAATTTGACATTCCTTTCAGAGGGAGGAAAACATTGACCCATTTTGCTTTCATAGCGAGAGTCTAAAAGCATGGCTTTACCAGGGGCATAGCTAAAGGCTCATGGGCCCTGGTGCAAGAGTTCAGCTTGGGCCCCCCTTCCCTTAGTGTTCTGTGTGTCTTCTTGTGCGGCACAAGGGTCTTTAGGTCCCCTCAGGCTCCTGGGCCTGGTAGCGACTGCTACCTCTGCACCCCCTATAGCTACATCCTATCTGTTACTGTGTAAGGAAGCAAGCATACAGCTCACCATTTTGGCTAGCATGCCAGAGGAGCCATTTCTTTCCAGCTCCACCCCCACTGAGATGATTGGATGTCCTGGCTGGTGCCATTCTCATAATCATAATCCTGTTGCTCCTCCTCCTCCTCTTCCAGTGGCAGCTCCTGCTCACTCCATGGCGGTTTTTTCTTGTGGGTACCCAACAACTACAGGGTGGGCAGCAAGATGTGTTAGCTGTTTTTCCTACATTTTCCCTGCTGAATGAGTGTCAGCATCTGTACTAAGATAAATATGAGGGGGATGAGATCTTTCATTCTACAGTTGTCCCTGCTGACAACCTTTTGTGGATTGTTGAAAGGGCAACCAACAGGCCTCTTGGATGAGCTGCTACTGCCTGACCTCAAAACAACACATGCACCTGCTGAGGCAGTCTAGAGCAGGGATGCCCAACCTGCGGCCCTCCAGCTGTTGTAAAACTACAACTCCCACAATGCCCAGCTGTAGGCTGATAGCTGTACACTGTCCGAGAATGCTGGGAATTGTAGTTTTGCAACAGCTGGAGGGCCGCAGATTGGGCATCCCTGGTCTAGAGCATGACAAAATCTTTCATGGCTGTCCGCTGCTCATACACTCTAGCACATGCAATTTCAGCAAGTTGAAATGTTGCAGATTAAGGGGTGTAGCAACAGACCATCCTGTTGCTGCAAGTCTAGGAAAGCATTCCTCGCCACATAAGAATGGCTGAAATGCGTCTTCTTCTAACACTGCCTGCACCATATGTAATCAAGTGTTTCACAACTAGGTTAATGACATGCGCCATGCAAAGTACCATGTGTTATTTTCCCCAGGTTCAGGATGGCCACAATGTTGTGGCCATTATCGTTGTTCATCTTGACCAGTTGGAGTAGGTGGGGTGACAGCCATGGGGATATTTACTGCTTGATGTACTTTAGCAATTGCTGTCCTGTGTAGCTACTCTCGGCCAGGCTGATCAGCTCCAACATGGCGTAAAAATGCTTGACTTGACATCTGTGATAGGAGGGAGGAGGAATGGGAGTGATGCTATGCCCTGCAGCTGTTGGGGTCGGACACAATTGGGGGGGAGTCAAAAGGATCTGACCTTGTTGCTGGGGTGCAGCCTCACTGCAGCCATTAAAAACATTGACCGAGTAAGCTGTGAAAGACATGTACTATCCCTGCTGATAACAGCTGCTCCAGGTGCCCACTATGGCATGCACCTTGCTGCATAGTGGCAATCACAAGCAGTGGCCCATGTTCTCCACCCTGGGAGCGTACAAGGCAGGAATGGCTTTTTGGGAGAAATACTGCTGGCTAGGTTTTTTCCAGCAAGGCTGAGTGCACACCATCAGCAAAATGAAGGCTGCACACTTCACTGCCAACAACTTGGCCAAGTGGGAATTAAGCTTGCTCACCAGCTGATTGCTGAGCGTGTGGAAATGTTTCTTGGCCAATTATTCCGTTATCAATGACTGACGATGGCCCAAGGGAAGAGGAGAAATCTGAGTGAGAGAAGCAGAAAGTGATGATGACGATGTGAAAGATGCCATACTGCTCATTGATGTGGCCTGGCTGCTGCAAGGGATGCTGGGAGAATTAGCAAATTTTTCTTGCAGTAGCTGGTGGCCACCTTTGTTTGCCCAAGGGATGGGTTGATGCCTCTTCAAGTGGTTCAATAGAGCTGTGGTGTTTGTGTATGCCTGCTTACAGCTCATTTTACTCTTGCAGAGCTTGCATGGGGCAATGCTTCTGGCAGTGTGGAGAAAAACTGCCAGATGGAAGATATTTGCACAGAGCTAGAGGCAGCAGAGCTTGGCTTGGCTATGGCACATTTTGGGCCTAATGCAACCACAGTCTCAGTGACATCACCAGATCCCAAAGCAGATACAGTATGGCCCTAGCAGTACTTTGCCTGCTCCTGAGCAACACAAACCGGCTCCAAGGTTTTGTCCAACACACAATCATCATTGGAGTCCTCACCCTCCATGCCACTTTTAGCTGACTGTGAGACATCATGGTAGGCTTCTTGGCCCGCCTCCCAATTCCACCAACTACCAATGTTGTTCCCCTCACCACCATGACCTTGGCTACAGGTACCAGTATTACCACAACCAACATAGCTATGCATGGGGTCCCCAGCCTTCTCCTGAACTTCCACTAGCACAGCCCCACAGCAACAAGGGCCGCCACACAGCATCGGACCATTGGTGCTGTGGTGCTGTGCTGGTGGGACCCAGTGCCATGGTGAAATTGCCAAGCAGCAGGGTTGCTGTTTGGCTGCTGAGTCCCGCCGGCTGCTGGTGCGGTGCTGTGGCACCGATGGTCACCACGCAGTGCCAGCCAAATTTAGAGTAGGTTCCCACTCGAGGAGGCAACCTTGTCGTGGTGAGTGGGCTTATTATTTTTGATCAAAATGTGTACTAATGCCTCATGTAAGCATGCAACATAGGGGCCTGTATACTATTTATGGCACTGAGAAGCCATGTTAATTTTGCTGAGAAGCAGTTATTAGATCAAAGCATAGCATGAGGAGGTGTGATCCAGGTTCATTCTTGTTTTTGGACATTGAAGACACTGCTACTGACAACTGACTTAATAATGCAGTATAGGTGCCACCAACAGATGTGTTCAAATATACAAATTCAGAAAAAAAGGTTTTTCAAATGTAAAACACAAATTGTCAACTTATTATGAGATTATTCCCTCCCCCTACTATACCAACACTTGAACTGTCTGGAGATGACTTGTATTTCATGTGTTTAAAACACTGCCCTCTGGATTATAACATTTTAAATCACATGTTGCACATGTATTGCTATATTTCTCAAAAACAAAACAAAACATTGAACTGTCTGACAATGCCCTGACATTGATTTTGATCTAGTAGTTCACATTTCAAATCAGATTTCAAATGCTACTCTCTGTATGGTTAGACACACATTGCACACGTGTATTGCTGTATTTTGCAAAACAAAAAAAAACCTTGAACTGTCTGGAGATGCCCTGATACAGATTTTGGACTAGTATTTTATGTTTTCACTCAGGCATTTCTAATGCTATCCTCTCTATTGTTAATACAAAAAGAATCTGCAGCACTCTTTCAGTTCCAAAAGCTAAACTGTTTATTCATCAAGAAGCATCATAACAGAGCAACGTTTCGACTCTTCTGAGTGATCAGAAAATGTTCAAGATACATATCTTGTTCATTTGCACTATATTTGCAAGGCTCTGTGGAAAGGGTTAACAAACACCGACAGACTTTTGCGACTTTGAATAAGAAGCTGGTAATTTTCCACAGTTGCCATAGGGTTTAAAGAAGAACATGTTTTGGAGGGAAAACGCCAGACTTGTTTATCACCAAAACCAGACAGTCTGACCTTTTGATTGTCTAGTTTAGTTATGTTGTTATGTCTGGAAACTTGTTTTTGTTTGGAAAAACTGCTGCATCATGTCCATTGAGTATCATTGAAGCTCTGATGTATGTCTATGACAGAGGGAAAGTGTTACAATGTATCTGTTGTGCTGAGTTTCTCCACTCCACCCCTCCCACTAGAAGGTTCCAGTCTAGCTAGAAATGATATATAAGGGGAGCAGTCAGAGCCCCTAGTGTTCTGCAGTTAGGAAACAGTGCTTGGAAGAGGAGACTCTGCCACACTATTGAGTGACCAGAAGAAGATGCTGAGAAGAGGATACACTGCCACAGACCCTGGATCACAAGACTTTGACCAGGGTACCAGCCTTAGTGCCTTATAACTTGGCAACGATTAACTCTCTACAGTAACTATATACCCGTTTATCTCCCTATAGCCTATAACGCGTCCCGCCCCATCGACGGTTTTACACTCTTTATTTCTCCTTACACTCAGCATCCTGTTACCTAGTAACAGATTGATGCTACACTCGTACTCTCCCACAACATTGCTATACTAGGAGGCTCCACAAGGGCAATAACCAGCCCCTTCCCTGATGTCACAGTCAAGGATCGAGATAAGTGCTTTACTCTATGCTACGGTTCACCTGCCACGCACAGAGCGACGCATGTGCAGTCTTTAGGACACAACACTGCACGTGTTTTCTCTACCTATCTTGAAAAAAGTATGTATACTGTATACATGTAAGGAGGTGGGCTGGAACTGATTTCTATGAACACACCCCCACGAATGGGGCCTATTTAAAAATGTACACTGAACATTTTCTGATTGCGTGAAAAAGACTCAGAGCCAAAATGTCACTGTGTCATGATTCTTCTTGGTGACTAAACGCACTATCTTTTGGAACTGCAGGAGTGCTGCAGATTCTTTTTGGATTTATCTCTGGGACCACAAGCCAAGGTCAGACACTGCTTGCACCCATGGGTCCCATTGAGGACTATCTCCTATTAACTGGATCTACATTTTTAGGTAACATAGTGCTGCTCCACTGTAAACCTTTTCCTCTGTGAAAACAAAAAAAAAACAAAACATGTGCTGTCTGGAGATGCCCTGACATGGATTTCAGACTAGTATTTCACATTTTCACTCAGCGATTTCAAATGCTTTCCCCTGTATAGTAAGACACACTTTGCATACTGGTATTGCTATATTTTGTAAAACAAAAAAAAAAATCTTGAACTGTCTGGAGATGCTTTGACAGAGATTTTAGACCAGTATTTCATGTTTTCACTCAGAAAACACTACCCTACACTACTATCCAGGCCATGATCAAATTCATCCACATTTATTAGTAACTTTTAAAATCCATATGGAAGATAAGAATCACAAAGTTGTCAACATGTTTTGTCCTGTTGTCTTAATCAGGGGCGGACACAGACAGCAGAGGGCCCCTGTGCAAAGAATGTGCCTGCCCCCCCTCCCCAAGCCAAATTCTCAACCTAATCTATGGTGTCCTAACATTACATACAGCAATACAAAACTTACAAAACATACAAGGTAAGGCTACTTTCACACCTGCAGCACTACTCTCTGACCACCTGATCCGGCAGATAATGCAAGGAATTGGCCGGACACAAAACACTAATGGGGCTGGTGGGCATTCTGCATCTAGCAGTGCAGGAGCTGGTGAATTCCGGCAGGCTGTTCCAGCAGAGAACAGAATCACTAACTCAGATGTGAAAGTGACACCAATAGTGTAACCATAATGTTCCCCAAAAATAACTGTGCTAAGCTGATACCGTGACAGGGTGCCGCCCACAGTAATAGTGCTCCCCAAAGTCCCAATAGAAATAATTAGTGCCCCCAGTAGGGCCAATGTCCCCATAATGCCCTCATAATGTGTGCCAATGCCCCCTACTGTGTGCCCAAAAACCCTCTTAGTGCCCCCAGTTGATCGAAGGTCCGCATAGTGCCCTATAATTTGCGCCAGTATAAAATACTCCTATATAGTGCCCCCATAGTGCTCCTCCCCTTGTCCCCATAGTGCCTGACATAATGTGCCAGTATAAAATACCCCCATAATGTGTGCCAGTATAATGCTCCTATATAATGACCCTATAGTGCAGCCCTCTTCTCCATAGTGCCCCCATGTGTGCCAATATATAAGATAGGGCTCCAGTAGATGCCCCCATAGTGCTCCTCTCCCCCCTCTCCATAGTGCACCCATGTGTGCCAGTATATAAGATAGGGCCTCCATTGTGACCCTAATGTGTACCAGTATATAACATAGGGTCCCCATAGTGTCCCCCATGTGTGCCAGTATATCGGATAGTGCCCCCATGTGTGCTAGTATATAAAATAGGGCCCACCATAGTGATCCTCCCCCTCCATAGTGTCCCCCATGTGTGCCAGTATATAAAATAGGACCCCCAGAGTGCTCCTCCTCTTTCATAGTGCCCCCCATGTGTGCCAGTATATGATAGAGCCCCCATATTGCTTCTCCCCTCCATAGTGCCCCTATGTGTGCCAGTATATAAAATAGGGCCCCCCATAGTGCTTCTCCTCCTCCATAGTGCCCTCCATGTGTGCCAGTATATGATAGAGCCCCCATATTGCTCCTCCCCCTCCATAGTGCCCCCCAATTGTGCCAGTATATAAAATAGTGCCCCCCATAGTGCTCCTCCCCCTCCATAGTGCCCCCACAGTGTGTCAGGGCCCTTAGCATAGCGTAAATGAAAAAAAAAAAAACACTTATACTTATCTCCATGCCCCTTTCAGTGATGCAATGCAGGCCTCTTCCGGCCTGTGTCCCGCGCTGTACAGCTCAGGTGGTGCAATGACATCATCGCACCACCTGTGCTGGCCTAGTGCCTGCAGCCTATCAGAGGAACGGGGAAGGGAGATGGCGATACAGATGAATATAGAGATGAGCACTTCCACAATGGAAGCGCTCATCTCTTCTTGCCGCTGGAAAGAAGGGCTCCCCTCCCGCTCTGGGCCCCTGTGCAGCCAAGCTGCACTGACGGTATGTCTGCCCTTGGTCTTAATCATGACTACGTGTGCACATATCACTTCCTTGAAGGGGTTCTCCGGGAATTAAGAAAATAAAAATACTTAAATATTATTTCATTAAAAATATATTCCCAAATACCTTTCATTAGTTATAATGGATCGTTTTGTCTGGGGAGCAATCATCAGGAGAAATAAAATGGCCACCGTCCTATTAGTACACACAGAACCTGTCCTAATCACACAGGAGGACAAGTTACTTCACAACACTAAGTAAGCTTCATCCTCCTCTCTGCTCTACTTGTCAGGGATTATGACCCTGAATACAGATCTTTAGCTTAATCTCTGAAGTAACTGAATTAATGAGCAGATGTGACTAATAGGCAGCAGCACTTGTGTACTGTCTCTATTACCACAGTCTGTCCTGTCAGCTAAATATTCAGCTAAATATCATATTAAACTGTATTCAGGACCATAACCACTGACATGAAGAGCAGGGGGAAGCTGAGGCAGCTCTTTACCTCAGTGTTGTGAGGTAACTTGTCCTCCTGTGTGATTAGGACAGGTTCTGTGTGTACTAATAGGACGTCGGCCATTTTGTTTCTCCTAATCATTGCTCCCCAGACAAAACGAGCCATTATAACTAATGAAAGGTATTTGGGAATATATTTATAGTAAAGTAATATTTACGTATTTTCATTTTCTTAATTCCCGGAGAACCCCTTTAAAAACATAACACATCTCTTGCCATGTGTGTGCATAATCATTAATCAAGACATGCACACTGAGTGCTATATTGAACAGCAACATAACAAACAAAACATGCAAGTACTGCAATATATGAAGGAACTTAGCTAAGATTCAAAAATAAATTCATGTCAGTTATTCATTCCTCTAGACATTCTGCTATCAAGTGAAAACATCCAAAACAATTCCCTATTGAATAGCCTCCTACTAATCCCCCCCTACCCACGGAAGGGATATGGATTTTAAAAGTTTTTAATAAATGTGGGTGAATTTTAATATGGTCTAGATGCTGGAAGTTTGTTTGATCAGGAGTATATTCTTGGTTTCTACGGCCGCAAGCAAGCGTGGGTGAGCTGAAATTTCTCTGTTTTTTTGACTACCCTCTTTATTGTAAGACACTAGGGATGAGCGAACCGAACCGTAACGAACCAGATTCGTTACAAACTTTCCCAAAAGTTCGGTTCGTCACCGAACCGAATTTTGAGAATGTTCGTAACGAATCTGGTTAAAATAACGGCGACGCAAAATATACGCATATTTATTGAGAATGTACGCTAATGCGTACATATTCAGTTAAGTAGCGTACCTTTGACAACGCTAGACTGTATGTTCGTTACTTGAGTAGGAATGTTCGCAGACGCAGTGTATGAGTACGCTAATGCGTACATATTCAGTTAAGTAGCGTACCTTTGACAACGCTACACTGTATGTTCGTTACTTGAGTAGGAATGTTCGCAGACGCAGTGTATGCGTACGCTAATGCGTACATATTCAGTTAAGTAGCATACAATTGACAACGCTACACTGTATGTTCGTTACTTGAGTAGGAATGTTCGCAGACGCAGTGTATGCGTACGCTAATGCGTACATATTCAGTTAAGTAGCGTACAATTGACAACGCTACACTGTATGTTCGTTACTTGAGTAGGAATGTTCGCAGACGCAGTGTATGCGTACGCTAATGCGTACATATTCAGTTAAGTAGCGTACAATTGACAACGCTACACTATATGTTCGTTACTTCAGTAGGAATGCTCGCAGACGCAGTGTATGAGTACGCTAATGCGTACATATTCAGTTAAGTAGCGCACCTTTGACAACGTTACACTGTATGTTCGTTATTTGTGCGGGAATGTTCGCATTAGCGTACGCATTAGTGTAAATTCTCAAATATGCGTATATTTTGCTTCGCCATTGTTGAAGACACTTGGATTTTTTCCACTTTTTCATTGTAATAGCAACTGCAAGTAAACGAAACTATACCCTACCAGACTCCCATTATTGTAGAAGCAATTATTCAGCCGTTATAGCAAGGTTCGTTTTAGGTTCGGTTCGTACGAATCCGAAATTCAAGAAAGTTCGCCGAAGCGAAGCGAACCGAACTTTTCAAAAGTTCACTTATCCCTATAAGACAAACATTGCACTTATATTGTTTTTTCCCAAACAAAAAAAAAAAAAATAAGTGTAAAATTCCAGTTGTTTTAATTGAGATTTCAAGCATGGTAAAACACATGTTGTACAGTTTTATTGAACTTATTCCCCCCACAAAAAACACAAACAAAAAAAAAACTGTATTTCAGTTCAAATGGAGGAAAAAAAGACGTTCTTGCAGGTAGCTGCTTTAGAGGTTCTACAGCAGCTGCAACTGTGCTTGGAGGCATACCCAGCCTAAGCTCCTCACTCCCTGGCTGAAAGCTTTCCCTGCCTGTCCCTATTTTACACAATTCTTCTTTTTTCTAGCCTTACCCTTCACTCCTTGACACTAGAATAGAAGCTTGGGTTACGTGTGTCTCAGTGGCTCTCAAATCCAAAGAATCTGAATGTGAGGTGATTCACACCCTCGATCCAACCATAAATCGTAAAATGTCACAATGAAAAATAGAAAAATGGGTGGAGCACACTCTTTTTGGTGGTTCGTATATTATGGTTCGTATTGCGCTCGTTGTATGGAACTTCAATGTACAGAATCCAATAGCGCTGATCTTTGATTAGGTTCAGGTGCTTTGAAGAGAATTATTCTCTGTATTATAAGAGCGGACTGAATACCACTTTGAAGAGAATTATTCTCTGTATTATAAGAGCGGACTGAATACCAAATGCTCTTCGGGGGTCTGAAACTGCCTCTTTGTCAATGGCTGTTGACAAAGGGGGCAGTTTCAGACCCCCGAACCTAATCAAAGATTAGCGCTATTGGATTCTGTACATTGAAGTTCCATACAACGAGCGCAATACGAACCTTCGGATTTTCTCAGCGATACAAATCATACGTCCACAAGCGCTCGCAGGAGAAACAGGTACCCACGTGGGACGCTGTACAGACGCCCAGGAGCGCGCGCTAGCAGTTACACTGCATCGCCAGACTGAAGGCACCACACGCTTCCCCTACTGGCAAAGCAACAACCAAGCTGCCAGAAACAGGTAAAGTATCTGGTGAAACGCTGACACGCAGACATACTACCTTGTATATGGGACAACTTATTTAAGAACACTATTGTGGTTATCTGCTACGTGGACGGATTATAACACAATATAAAGTATACCTACCCCGTCTAAAGACTGCACCTAATGTCCAGATACCATATTGAGTATTTCGGATAAGAGGAATGGAATCATGATTTAAATAACGGGAAGGAACACCATACTTTTAACCATTTGGAGGGACATTGTACCTGATCATTAATAGAAGACATTTCAAACATCTACATATTGTATATTATTGTTTTTATACATTTTTCTCATTTAATACATTTTTATTTTTTATTTTTTCTATGTTTTTGCTTTTTATAAAATTTTTTGAAGTTTATGTTGACATCTCGAGTATAATTGAAAAGTGCACAGATTGTATTCATTTTATCATTTTTATTCAGCAAAATTGATGCTATCTTATAAAATGGATGTTATTTAATTTCTGGGCCCAGAACAGGAATTTAGTGAATTTTGTGAATAATAAAAACTGATTCATTTATCTCTTCTATCACCCTTCTTGAGAGACTACGCATCATTAGAATATAGACCTATATATATATATATACCACAATTTATAATATACGAACCACCAAAAAGAGTGTGCTCCACCCATTTTTCTATTTTTCATTTTAGAATAGAAGCTTGGTTGTGGCTGTACACTGTCCATAACATCGTTTTCTGCCAGAGACTGCTACACCCATCCACCCTCATCCACATCCCAACATAGAATGACATTCTGCTAGGGCACCTCCCTGCTGCAGCACTGATTGGATTATCTAGGGGGTCTGTCTTTTGCTTTTTCCAGCTGATAATTTCTGTAAAATAGCTTTGCGTGTCATTATACTGGATTCGTCCAAAGTAAACCTGAGAAGCTTTGGATTGTTCTGGTGGACAAAATTTTAGATAGTTGTAATGAGCCCAATTCATTACAAACTGATTTCCTCATCTCTAGTCCTAACTTTGTATGGACTCTGGTCGATCCTGCAGTCATAGTGCAAAACACTAGACACCTTGAATCTCTACCCTTGTGAAGTCATCATACAAAATAGGTCTTGAATGTCTAATCAGTTGTCTTAATGGGAGTATGATACTTCATCACCAGTCTCAATAAGCTACAAACACATCAACATTAAAGTGGTTATGCCATGATTTATGTAAAAAATGAAAATCAGACATCATATAGTACACGACAATACCTTTCTAGCAAAGCTAGAACCAGCCCTGTACCGCACATGGGTCCAGAGATCTCCACATTCACTGCTCCATTGCTACAATTGCTAGATTATCTTCTGCCTGGCTCTTTCCCTGTAACCGCCACAGCTTATAACAGAACATATAGCCAGTTACGGTTGAAGATTCAAACTGAGCATGTTCGACCAGATCAGTGAGATGGACAAAAAATAAGGAAAAGAACAAACAGCGGGTTGAGCAATGCATATACATTTTATTGACTAGCTCAGTGACGATACTAAATTTTTATTTACATGCAATTAAAAAAGTATTCAGATCCAGGTGCTGGTTTGAAAAATATAGAATACTAGCAGAAGGACCCGGCTTCACCTGGATATATTTTATCTATTTCATTTAATGTTTGTGTGTGTCATTAAAAGATTTCAACAGTGACCTCTACAGCACCCCGCTTTCTTAACAGTGACCTCTACAGCCCCCCACCCCTTAACTTTGTCCTTCTCAGCAGCCTTCCCCTTTAACAGTGAGTTCCACAGCACCTCACCTTCTTGACAGTGACCTCCACAGGGGCCCGCCCCCTTAACAGTGACCTCTACAGCCAGGGGCGTAGCTAAAGGCTCATGGGCCCTGGTGCAAGAGTTCAGCTTGGGCCCCCCCCCTTCCTTCCCTCAGCGCTGGTTCACCTAGCTTTTCTGCCGGCCAAGTCAAAAATTGAAACCCCCTTCCATGCCAAATTCTCACCCTAACCTAACCTCCTAACATTACGTGTATCACTACAGAACATACAGGGTAAGGCTACATTCACACGACCCATTCACTTAAATGAGCACTGTGTGCTGTCCGCATCTGTATGTCCATTCCTATTTTTGCCCATTTGCGGACAAGGATAGGCATTGTTACAGTGGATCTGCAAAAAAAACGGATGCCATACGGAACATCATCCTTTTTTTGCGGATCCGCAATTTGCAGACTGCAAAACACAACGTTCATGTGAATGTAGCCTAATACAGCCCCATACCTCTTACATCCAGTGACGTCTCCTCGGATGTACATCTTCTCTTTCCTCATCTTCTCCTTTCAGCCCAGACGCCATTTTTCAGCCATTTCTTATCTCTGCAGTTAGACAGAAAAAAATCTTAGTTTACTACTTTTCCATCATCCTCCCATCTTCTGGACAAATCATCCTACACCCCCAGTACTGCTCCACTAGTACCACACAGATAGTGCCCTTCAATAATTATTGGCACACAGTGTCCTAAAATAACTGTGCCCAGCAAATAGTGTGAACATAACGTCCCCCAGAAATAACTGCGCTGATACTGTGCCAGGGTGCCCCCCACAGTAATAGTACCCCCAAAGTCCTAACTAATAATTCTCTGCCAGAGTGCACTTGTTAGTAATAGTGCCCCCAACAGTACTAATGTCCCCACTGTGCCCCAGAAGTAATAATGCTTCCAATGTGCCAGTAAGAAATGCCCCAGTGCCAGTAAAAAATGCCCCCAAGTGCCAGTAAGAAATGTCCCCAGTGCCCCCATGTGCCAGTAAAAATGGCCCCAGTGCCAGTAAAAATGCCCCCGTGTCCCATGTGCCAGTAAAAATGCTCCCAGTGCCCCCATGTGCAAGTAAAAAATGCCCCCAGTGCCAGTAAAAATTCCCCCGTGTCCCATGTGCCAGTAAAAATGCCCCCAGTGCCAGTAAAATGCTCCCAGTGCCCCCATGTGCAAGTAAAAAATGCCCCCAGTGCCAGTAAAATGCTCCCAGTGCCCCCATGTGCCAGTAAGAATGCCCCCAGTGCCAGTAAGAATGCCCCCATGTGCCAGTAAAATGCCCCCAGTGCCCCCATGTGCCAGTAAAAGTGCCCCCAGTGCCCCCATGTGCCAGTAAAAATGCCCCCATGTGCCAGTAAAAATGCCCCCAGTGCCAGTAATATGCCTCCAGTGCCACCATATGCCAGTAAAATGCCCCAGTGCCAGTAAAATGCCCCCAGTGCCAGTAAAAGTGCCCCCAGTGCCAGTAAAAAATGCCCCCAGTGCCAGTAATATGCCCCCAGTGCCAGTAATATGCCCCCAGTGCCCCCATGTGCCAGTAAAAGTGCCCCCAGTGCCAGTAATATGCCCCCAGTGCCCCATGTGCCAGTAAAAATGCCCCAGTGCCAGTAATATGCCCCCATGTGCCAGTAAAAGTGCCCCCAGTGCCAGTAAAAGTGCCCCCAGTGCCCCCCATGTGCTAGTAAAAATGCCCCCATGTCCCCCAATAGAGCTCCGGTCCGTGCTACAATAAAAAAAAAACCACATACTTACCTCCATGGAGCTGGCAGCGATGCGATGCAGGCCTCTTCCGGCCTGTGTCCCGCGCTGTACGGCTCAGGCGGCGCGATGACGTCATCGCGCCGCCTGAGCCGGCCTCTGATAGGCTACAGGCCCAGTGCCTGCAGCCTATCAGAGGAGCGGGCAGGGGAGACGCCTCTCCCTCCCCTGCCCCGCAGTAGAATACAGGCATCTGTATCGCCGTCCCGAGGACGGCGATACAGATGACTATGGAGATGAGCGCTTCCACAATGGAAGCGCTCATCTCCCTCTGCCCCACCGCCGCCCGCAACTGTCCGCAGGGCCGCACCGCACCCGGCTAATTGGCGGTGCGGCCCTGCAAGTGGCAAGGGGGGCCCTCGGGGCCCCCCTGGCTTAGGGGCCCGGTCGCAACTGCGACCGCTGCGACCCCTATAGCTACGCCACTGTCTACAGCATCCACCCCTTAACACTGACCATAGCTTACAGTCCTCTTAACTGACCTCCAACATTCCTGGCCCCCTTGACAGAGACCTCCACAGCTCCTTTAACAGGGACCTTACAGTACCCCACTGCCTTAACAGTGATCTCACAGTCAGTGCCGGGACTAGGCAGTTTGGTGCCCTAGGCAAAGTAGTCAAATGGCGCCCCCCAAATTGGCCCCGCCCATTATTATAAGCCCCTCCTAAATATAATAGGCCACTCCCAGCAAACACTGTACAGCTGAAATGATATTGTTGAGTCCCGCCTGTACACATCATACAGAGAGGGGAGGACGTGTCCTGGCTGCACTGCCTGCCTCACATTACAATAGACAACAGCAGGCTGTAGCAAGGAAGCTCCTTCCCTCTCCTCACATCCTGCTCAAGGCCTGTGGTTCCCCACCACCATCTGCCACCCACCCGTGACCTGCTGCCCCCCTTGGCTGTCCTCACCCAGCTCTGAATCCTCCTTCTGCAAATGGCAGAGGGAGGAGCCGGAGCATCTCCTCTCCTACATAGCGCCCCATACCTCTTACATCCAGTGATGTCACCTTTGTTGTAGACGTTCTCTTTCCTCATCTTCTCCATTCGGACCAGACCGCCATGAAGATTTTTCAGCCATCTCTCGTATCTGCAGAGATATAAACAGACATTAGTTTCCCACATTTCCATCATCTTCACATCTTCTGAACACCTCATCCTGCCACCCCCAATACTGTGCCCCCTAATACTATACTGCAGAAACTGTCCCCTGAAAAATACAACTACCACACAGATAGTGCCCCCTACAACAATTATTTGCACAGAGTCCCCTAAAAAATAACTGCGTCCGGACACTAATAGTATAAAGATAATGTCCCCCAAAAATAATTGTGCTAAATTGATACCGTGCCAGGGTGCCCCCCAAAGTAACAGTGCTCCCCAAAATACCACCAATAGAAATAATTATCTGCCAGAGCACACTTAGTACCCATACTAGACATCGTGTTCCCCATAGCCCCCAGTAGTAGTAAAGCTCACCATAATACCCCCAAGTAGTAATAATTCACCTTGTAATATTGACAGAACAAGAAATACCCCCGCTTAGTGCCTGCAGTTGAGCTAATGTCCCCATAATGTATGCCAGTATAAAATACCCCTATATAGTGCCCCAGTAAATGCCCCCATAGTGTCCCCCATAATATGCCAGTAAAAAATGCCCCTTCTTGCTGCCCCCACCAGATGCCCCTATAGTGCTCTTTTCCCCCATAATGTGCCAGTACAAATTGCCCCATTAGTGCCAGATGCCATAGTACCCCTTATAATGTGCCAGTAAAAAATGCCCCTTCTTGCTGCCCCCACCAGATGCCCCTATAGTGCTCTTTTCCCCCATAATGTGCCAGTAAAAATTGCCCCCTTAGTGCCAGATGCCATAGTGCCCCCTATAATGTGCCAGTAAAAAATGCCCCTTTAGAGTTACCAGATGCCCCCCATAGTGCTCCACTCCCCCGTAGTACCCAAAATAATGCCCCTATAGTGCCACCAGATGCCCCATAATGCCTCCCATAATGTGCCAGTAAAAAATGCCCCCTTAGTGCCAGAAGTCATAGTGCCCCCTATGATGTGCCTGTAAAAAATGCCCCTTTAGAGCCACCAGATTCCCCCATAGTGCCCCCAAATGATGCCCCTATAGTGCTCCACTCCCTCATACTGCCCCCAAATAATGCCACCAGATGCCCCATAGTGCCGCTCTCCCCTATAGTGTCTCCCATGTGCCTCTAAAAAATGCCCCCTTATTGCCACCAGATGCCATAGTGCCCCCATAATGTGCCAACAAAAAGGCCTCTTTAGAGCTCTCATAGTGCTCCCCTCCCTCATAGTGCCCCTATAGTGCCACCAGATGCCCCATAGTCCAGCTCTCCCCTGTATTGCCCCCCCATAATGTGCCCAAAAAAAGGCCCCCAGATGCCCCCACAGTGCTCCTCTCCCCCATGGTGCGCCCCCCCCTTAATGTGCCAGTAGGAAATGCCCCAGTAAATGGGCCAGTGAGAAATTGCCGGCAGGTGCCCCCTATAATATGGCATCTATTAAAAAAAAAACTGAAAAAAAAACAAAAACCACTAATGCTTACCTCCATCAGCAGCGGTGAGGTGCAGGCCTCTTCCGGCCTGTGTCCTGCGCTGTGTGCTGCCCGGCTCAGGCAGCGCGATTATAATGATGTCATCGCGCTGCCTGAGTTGGCCTCTGATAGGCCGCAGCCATTAGTGCCTACAGCCTATCAGAAGAACAGGGAAGGGAGACGCCTCTCCCTCCCCTGCCGCAGCACAGGCATCTGTATCGCTGTCCTGAGGATGGCGATACAGATGAATATAGAGATGAGCGCTTCCACAATGGAAGCGCTCATCTCCTACTGCCCCCATATGCCGACTGCACTTAGATCCAGGGCCGCACTGCCTGTGGCGATCGGCGGTGCGGCCCTGAGGAATTTAAAAAAAAAAAAAAGTGAATGGTTCTAGGGGGGGTCCAGCCTGCACGCCCCTCCAGCTGACTCCCTAGGTGGTCGCCTCCACCGCCTACCCCTAGTCCCGGCCCTGCTCACAGTACCCCGCTGCCCCTTTAATAGTGGCCTCCACAGTCCCCTCCTCCCTTGTAACAGTGACCTCCACAGCAGCGTATCCCCTTAACAGTAATATCCACAGCACCCTCCCCTTCAACTGTGACCTCCACAGCAGCCTGCCCCTAGGGTGGCCAGAGGTCCGGTTTTAGGCCGGACAGTCCAGCTTTCAGACTCCCTGTCCTCCGTCCAGCACAGGGCCTGGACAGACACAGGGTTGTCCTTTTGAACAGCTCACTCTCAGACAGCAGCACTGTGCAGTCTGAGGACCCTCCCTCCCACCCCTGCAGCTGACAAAAGTTGAATTTTACCTTCATTTTTTTAATCCCCGTTGGATGCGAAGTGGGAGAAGGTGTGACCTGACCGGGTCGGGGCGTGGCCTCACAAGACCTGGGGGTGGGGTTTTTAAGTCCTTCTTTTGAGGGTGGCCTGAATTACTGGTTGATGCCATGGTAATTTATGAGGAAACACAATGGGTATAGCAGAGGAAGAAAACATCTTTTATTACTACTTAACAGTAAATATGTGAAATTTACATTATATTAGGTAATGATTAATGATGAATTAGTCTAAAACATAATGTCAGGAGAACCCTGGATACCTGCTGTTTAGTTTACCTTGCCCTTGAGTTGCCCTCAGCCAAGATGGTGGAGCATGCTTCAAACCAGCTGCTACCTCACTTCCTGTTTGTCTTAAATATCCTAAAATCACAGTAGTACTGACAAATAAGCCGTCAGACAGGCTACATAATAGAACTGAGGTTAGAATGAATCATGTAATCACAGACGAAATAACCTCTAAAACATAACTTTTATTAATAGATAAGAAGAGACTATGTGCAGTCTCAAAAAAGACATGTGTAAATAGTGCTACACCCAAGTGCCAATATGTCACATATAGTCAGTATGGTCTATCTGGGGGCTACTGTCAGAGTGTAGAGGCAGATCAAAAGAGAGATGATTAGGATCAGGATGATGTACTATCCTATCTCTAAGAAAAATTCACCCTGAACTTAGCTCTCACAGCTATTTAAGCCCTGCCTAAAAAACGGAACACCCGCCCCGATAGGGGCGATCCCGTATCAGGAACCTCCTACAATCCCTGTAGTGTCCCTGACACAGGAAAGATACCCACCACCTTAAATCCTGATTCAATTGTAGTTATGTCAGTCAAATGCAAAGTGACGACGCATATATCATAGTGTATAAAGGATAGTACTGATTAGATAACCAATGTATTTACTATCACAGTCCATAGACATAATGGTGGCACATGAATCACTGCATTGACAATAATGATGGTCCTGTATAGAATCAGCTTTATAGCGCAAAACAAAAAGAAAACAAACAGGATAAATTAGGCCATACTGAATATGCAACCCACATAAGTATATACCACACTTATATGTGAAAAAAAGTGCATAAAGGAACAGTTAAAACCAAAAACACATTCCACACTATAGTTTGCAACTGGTTGTCTCATGCCACAGATAATGTGGTCGAGAGATCAGGTACAATCACCTCAAAATAGCCCTCAGCGTGATATCAGGGCATATATGTTATTCCCTATGTCCCTACGCGTTTCGCCATTTTAAAAGACATGGCTCTTCAGGGGACTATATGTAAGAACAGGGATGTATTTCCCAAATTAAAATCCCAGGTAGTGTGGAATACCTGACACTTTTCTCTAACTTTATGCAAGATTCACAGAATGATCCAAATACACAGCAACAGCCAATGCATCTAATATTATATATAGCCCCTAGTTAGATAATTGATAGGGGACTATAAAGTATATATCAAGCATTGACTCACTAGGCAGTCCACCTATACCATGCTTCCTTGTACTGCACTTAACTTGAATATATCCGATACTGGTAGACAGCCATATGCCCCAAAGTATATACAAAGAGGGGTGATAGAACCCAATTCAGGGATTCCCCCTCAGGGGTACTTGCGTGCACAAATTTGCGTTGCTGGTATGGAATATCCCCCAGACAGGCGCGTCCCGATAGTGAGAAGAGGCAGAGTTAAATCCCATCCACGTTCTTTTAAAGGTGAGCGCCATCAACTCACTCGAGACGCCACCGGAAGTAGTGGGGGTGTGACGTCATCACGCCGCGGCGCTGCGTGTCACGGCAGTGCCGATGCGTGCCACAGTCAACAAACTTTATTGGCATCTGGACAAAACAGAGCACTGAGATGGTTTGTATGTATTGAAACCCAGCACAAAGTCTCTATAAACAAACCAAATTCAGGTACAATTAAATAGTGATTCATATTAATGAGTCACTTATCACAATGGGGGTTACTATTAAAGGAGGCAAATGGATATTCCTATTGGGATCAAAAAACTGACACCAAAAGGAGAGGAGGGGGGACACATGAAAGATGGAAATTCCACTGTCCCTGAGCCCCCTTTAGTACATAAATACCAAGAAAAGTGCCCCCCCCCAAAAAAAAAGAACATTCAGATAAAGCAGGTGTAATCAAGATTTTCATTAAGACCCCAGGGGGATACAGTGTTCGTAATTCCTTCTGCTTAAGGAGTTGGTCCACATTACCCCCCCTGATTGATAATGGGACCACCTCCAAAGCTATAAATCGGATACCATCTATTTTTCCTTCATGTTTAGATATCATATGTCTCCACACAGGTTTATCCCTTTTATTTCTTATATCACCCAGATGTTCCAAAATCCTAACTTTCAACTCCCTACAGGTTTTACCTATGTACCGGATCCCACAAGCACATATCATCATGTAGACCACATTTCTGGTGTTACAATTAGCAAAGTGTCTCATCTGATATGTACGGGTACCGGCATGATCCTCAAAAGCTTGACCCAATTGAATGAATTTACATGCCTTACAGTGGCCACAGCGGAAAGTACCGTTCTGGCGATTGTCCAGCCAGGTGGTCTTCCTTGGAGATTCAAAATGGCTGTTGACCAGGAAATCTCCAATATTGCGACCCCGTCTATAAGTAATCAAGGGGGCCTCGGACAAACTGTCCATCAAATCTGGATCCGTTTTTAATAATGACCAATAGCGATTGAGGATATCCCGGACTTCAAAGTGTGCACAGTCAAAAGTCCCAATAATCCGAAGGTTAAGATGATCCACCTTCTTTGTATGCTGTGATGAGAGAAGTGTAGTTCTCTCCCTGGACCTGGCATCCACCCAGGCTTCTTTCAAATATTGTTTGGGATATCCCCTCTTTTGAAATCTGTGATAGAGATTTTTCGCCTCCTGCTCGAAATCCTCTGATCTAGAGCAGTTCCGGCGAGTTCTCAAAAACTGACCTCTGGGGATTCCCTTTCGTAATGCCTTGGGATGATAGCTCTCCCACCTGAGTAGATAATTGGTGGCCGTACTTTTTCTATGAAGTGTGGTCATAATAGAGTGATGTTCATCTTTAGCTATCTTGATATCCAAAAAGGTGATCATGGAACTATCTATCTCTGAAGTAAACCGTAAACCTATGTGGTTTACATTAAGAACCTCCATAAATTGCCCAAATTCCGCCATGGACCCGGCCCAAAATACAAAATATCGTCAATGTACCGGATCCATAGCGGAATGAGTTGGGTCCACTGTTCCATCCCTTCTGAAAACACCACTGTGTCCTCCCACCAGCCCAGGAGCAAGTTAGCATACGTGGGGGCACAGGGGCTCCCCATCGCAGTGCCCTTGAGCTGGTGGAAGAACTTGGAGTTAAATGTAAAATAGTTATGAGTCAGAACATAATGGAGAAGATGTACTACAAACTCATTGTGATCTTTGTACTCTATGCTCCTTGTGTCAAGAAAATATTTTACTGCCTCCAACCCTTTCTCATGGGGGATGGAGGTATACAGGGCCTCGACATCTTAGAGATAGGATAGTACATCATCCTGATCCTAATCATCTCTCTTTTGATCTGCCTCTACACTCTGACAGTAGCCCCCAGATAGACCATACTGACTATATGTGACATATTGGCACTTGGGTGTAGCACTATTTACACATGTCTTTTTTGAGACTGGACATAGTCTCTTCTTATCTATTAATAAAAGTTATGTTTTAGAGGTTATGTCTTAAATATCCTGCCTGATCAAACACTCATTGCTTGAGTATCGTGTAAAGCTTCTGCTTGCAGTTCTCTCGCTGGAACCGTCTCTATTCCGGATCGTTCCTTCCTCCTGTGCTTTACCCCGCACACCCGTCTGCTACCTGCCTATTGTTTGCAGCTTCTGTGGAACTACAAGTGCCAGCTTACCTGCCGCTTCCAGTGTTCTACCTAGTCCCTGCTATTGGACTCCAGCTACTAGCCACCAGTATCGTGACACATAAGTTACATTGTAACCGGAATACCCCTTTAACAGTGTCATCCACAGTGCCCTGCCCCTTTAAAGCTGACCTACAGCAGTGAAGAAAAATGGCTGGGTTGTTATAGAAACCTGTTGTAAAACTGTGTATGTGGAGAGTAAGGGCCTGCAAGCTTCTATTGGCTGATAAGGGTCATGTGACCAGGCTTCTATTGGCTAATGCACTTTTTGGGAATATCTCAGGAACGGTACGTCCTAAAGAGCTGAGACCCGGTCTGAAACCTTCTCGGACATCTGATGTACCTGTGTGCCAAATTTCGCGATTGTAAATGCAACGGTGCAGATTCCTTTAGCAGACATACGCACATACACATATACATACACTCAGCTTCATATATTAGATGTTTTATGGCACAATCCCTTTAAGGTTCCTACACAAAACGGGTGTAACGGGGAGCCAGTGTCCTCGTATCCCTAGCAACCCAGGGAAGGGGAGGACGCGGCGACGCACGCTTCACAAGCGCGGCCAGCGTCTTCCATTCCCTGGACTACAAGCTGCAGGGGAGCTGAGCACCGACGCCCATGAGTCGGCGCTCAGGTGTACTGAGGTTTCTGATTTTGGTCACGTGATGCTGACCACGTAACGTGACCCATCTACTGGGCCTATTTAAACAGGCATCCTGCTGGCCACAGGTTGCCTGTGATTGGTCTTTATACCTGTACTTGCGATTTAAACTGCTGTGATATAGTGCTTTGACTTCGGCTTGAATATTTGACCTTGTCCCCGTCTCCTCCTTCTGTACCTCGTTATTTCTCAGCTTTGACCTCGGCTCGTGTGTTTGACTCTGTTTTGTTTGATCCTCTGGTGTTTGACGTGACTTCCCGATTTGACCTCGGCTCGGCGATCTTTGTATATTGTTGGAGTTCAGTCTTTGTTTATTGTTTTCTCCCGTTGTTCCCCCTCCCTGTACGCCCCAGCACGTACCTAGGTTAGGGAACGTCAACCAGTTGCCTAGGACGGGCCGTGTAAGTAGGCAGGGTCAAAGGTGGGGTGGAATTCAGGGCTGCACATACCCCTGAAAACGTGACAACAGGACTCTGCCAGGTTAATTATAGTCTTCACGATATATCACCCTAACTAGTCTCTTAAAACTTGCCTCACTGACAAGTTTCTGTATACAAGTGCTTTCTTGAAGACATCTCAATGCTTGATTAAGATTTCCAGCATAACTCAGGGTTCCATTGCTGCCATTTGTGCTGGACACCTGCCGCAGTAACTCCATGAACCACCTCTTTTGTTTGTTGCCTTAGGTTCTTTTATCCCTGTCCTTACTTTGTGTCATTGCAAAGCCATTGGGCAAGTACAGGCAGCCCTCCATTGACCTTAGCAACTGCTTTGTGTAACTGTTTGTTACTGAAAGTATTACTCTTTTGAGGTATGCATGAATTGTAAACCAAGTGGTTAGTCGACTTGACGAACGCTACTTAATACTCTCGGAGTAGGGTTTCCACCCCAGAATCATATACCAAAGAAACTCCGGATTAAGTTGATAGATGCAAGGTTAGTATTTTTATTTTGTTATGCGACAGATATCACTTAATGTATGTGACGTTTCGGCTCTACACATGAGCCTTCCTCAGACAGTAGTCGCAGATGGATAAGATGAAAGGAGTCCAATAACGGGCTCAAAGACGGGCGTCAGTGTGGTTTACAGCATCCGCTGTATAGTGAGAAAATGCGCATTTTCTCACTATACAGCGGATGCTGTAAACCACACTGACGCCCGTCTTTGAGCCCGTTATTGGACTCCTTTCATCTTTTCCATCTGCGACTACTGTCTGAGGAAGGCTCATGTGTAGAGCCGAAACGTCACATACATTAAGTGATATCTGTCGCATAACAAAATAAAAATACTAACCTTGCATCTATCAACTTAATCCGGAGTTTCTTTGGTATATGAATTGTAAACCAGTCACTGTAAAGTCTGGGCTTAGACATAGTGATTTTTATTTTTTTGCAATTTTTCTCTAGGTTTTCAGTAGGAAACAGTTCTATGAAAAGCCATGCTAATTTGGCCATATACTTGAGACATTTATGGGCAAAGCCTTCTGATTTATATGTCAATTATGCCTGCCCCACAATTTAATTAATATAAATTTATATGTTGTTTAGGTTAAGAAGAACTGAACTGCTTTGAATGTGGTATGCTGCGGGTGTAGACCCACTATATAACTGAATGGATTTGGCTTAGGGCTACGCCTAAGGGTATTACCTAAGTGTGCTCCCCTGGTTTTAACCTTTTCATCCTTATACAGGGATCTGGTCTTCACTGCAGGGAACCACCAGGCTGCTATCTCTTGGAGTAGTCTCTGTTCAGTGATAGCTGACCCAGGTGGGTGAAAAGACAGTGATGCATGGCACCAAACTAGACAGGCAGAATTGTACTCGGTGGACAAGCCGAGATCAAGTCAGAGTATTTTCATCCAGTAAACAGGTCAAAGGTCAGGGCAGGTGGCACACAGTCAGTATCATAAACAGGAGGAACAGGGCAGAGTAGATATAATGCAGTACCCCCATTGTTCTGTAAAGGGGGTATTGTAGTAGGCAGAAATTGAAAAAGGACAAGGTGTTTGGCACTGATGGCAGCAACGTGATTGGCTCTGTTATGGGGCAAGGTGGCTGATTAAATTATGAATGCATTGTGTCACTTGAAAAGATTGCAAGACTCATACTGGTGACTTATTTTTGCCAATCTATTTCCAAACTATCTGCATTCCTGCACCTAATAATAATTATTCTAAGCTGTGTGGATACAGAAGGCATTCTGATACTATAGACAAGCAACAGCATCAGTAATATACGCAGAATAGTATTAAAGGAGTTTTCCGAGGGGGCAATATCAGATCAGTGAGGGTCTGACTCCTGGTATCCCCACCATTCAATTGCTTGAAAGGAACACAGCATTCAGATGAGCACTGCAGTCTCCTTACAGCATACCAAGCACAATGCTGTGCATTGCATAATGACTGTGCTTGGTATTGCAGCCCAGGCCCATTTATTAGAATGGGAAGGAGTAGTACTAGGCTATGAAACCAAGGAACATGACATTACTGGCCTAGGAAGAGGCTGAAGCACTCTATAGCTCCACTCTATAGATCCACAGCCTTTTTAAATAGCTGATTATTGGGTACCAGAAGTCGGACCAACAGCAGTGCAATATTGATGAGCTGTCTTTTACTCTTGCAAATCCCCTTTAATAATTGTAGAATACTGTTATGAGATATCACTTAACCAATTTTGTCCATTTCTGTGACTGATCGTAGCCGGAAGTGGGGTTAATTAACTGGACTTGCATTACTTTGGTCCCAGTGGTTAAAATATAATTTAGTTCCAGGAAGACCACTGTAAGCTGAAAACATTGAAACCTGAGAGCATAACTTTATAAAAATTAGGAATTGGTTCCAAAGTCCCTAAAAATGAGATTTCAAAGTGATAAAAAAAATTGCAAAATAAATTAGAAACAATACAGGAAAACCAAGTCAAAGCCATCACCTCACATTATCACTTGACTACATGGTCCATGGATCCTCACACTGTACACACATCTACACTTGTCCTGAAGTCACATTTCATTCAATAGGTTTAATATAGAGGTGGACTGGCATGGAATGAATGCACATATCATATTAGTTACTTAATTAAATTTTCATTGCTAGGTCTGTGGTGCACATTAAAAGTTGAAACTTCTCAGATTATGTTACTGCAGAAAAGAATGAAATTACATTTTTTCTAATATCAAAATAAAGGACAAGCTAAAAATTTACATGATGACCTAAGATAAAGCAATGCTTTGCACTGTATCCTAAATGGGATATCCCATGAGTAATGTAAAAAATGAAAATCAGACATCATATAGTACATGACAATCTCCTAATTACATAGCCTTAGCTAGAACCAGGCATGTACCTCACATAGAACCAGATCCTCTCATTCATTGCTCTAGTAGATTTATGTCAAGCTGGCAGCTCAAAGGAGTGTCTTTTCTATTGCAGCTAAGGGGGCATGTCCATGCTCTCCCTATCACAGGGCAGCGTCAGGTCATTGTGCGCGCCGGCAGGGAACACAGTGGAGCGGGGAGCCTGAGGACAGCGGCGGCCATAACAGGTAAGTATGCTTTTTTTTAAAGTGGCTGGGTGGGCTGATCTGAGGTCTGAGGGGGGCCACAAGACGCTGGTCTGAGGGGGGCACAAGATGCTGACCTGAGGTCTGATGGGGGCACATGGGGGCACATTGTGTTGATCTGAGGTCTGAGGGGGGCCACAAGACGCTGACCTGAGGTCTGATGGGGGCACATTGTGTTGATCTGAGGTCTGATGAGGGCACAAGACGCTGATCTGATGTCTGATGGGGGCACAAGACGCTGACCTGAGGTCTGATGGGGGCACAAGACGCTGACCTGAGGTCTAATGGGGGCACGAGACGCCGACCTGAGGTCTGATGGGGGCACAAGACGCTGACCTGAGGTCTGATGGGGGCACGAGACGCCGACCTGAGGTCTGATGGGGGCACGAGACGCCGACCTGAGGTCTGATGGGGGCACGAGACGCCGATCCCTGTACTATGACATCACTGTGTTTATTATCCCTGTACGGTGACATCACTGTGTTTATTATCTCTGTACTGTGACATCACTGTGTTTATTATCTCTGTACTGTGACATCACTGTGTTTATTATCTCTGTACTGTGACATCACTGTGTTTATTATCCCTGTACAGTGACATCACTGTGTTTATTATCCCTGTACAGTGACATCGCTGTGTGTATTATCCCAGTGCAGGAAGAGGTAAGTGGTCTGTGTTTGTGTGTTTGTTTTCTATTTTTCAGGGTCGTGAATGCAGAGGACTACGTTGGATTCGGTGGACTACGTCGGACCAGCTTTTTTTTTTTTTTTAATAAAATGGTCAAACAGGGGTCTGGGGGAGTGTTTATTTCAATAAAATGTTTTATACTTGTGTGTGTGTGTATTTTTTTTTTTTTACAATACTACAGTTTTAGTAATTAGGGCTATCTACAGGCAGCCCTGATTACTAATACTTGGCTTAGTGCTTGCCGGTATAGCAGGCCAGCACTAACCCCAACATCTATTACCTCGGCACCCACCGCCACCAGGGGTGCCGGGAAGAGCCGGTTACCCGCAGGACTGGACCTTCTAAATTGAGGGTCTGGCTCTGGGGCGGCTGCAGGCTGGTACCATTAGGCTGGGAAGGGCCAATAACCGTGTCCCTTCCCACCCTGGTAGTGCCAGGCTGCTGCTGCTGGTTGTATCTGGCTGGCGAAGGAAAAAAGGGGGGGACCCCACGCCATTTTTTTACAAAAATAATTAAATAATTTAAAAAAAAATGGCGTGGGGTCCCCTCCTTTTTTCCTTCGCCAGCCAGATACAACCAGCAGCGGCAGCCTGGCACTACCAGGGTGGGAAGGGACATGGGCCCTTCCCAGCCTAATGGTACCAGCCTGCAGCCGCCCCAGAGCCAGACCCTCAATTTAGAAGGTCCGGTCCTGCGGGTACCCGGCTCTTCCCAGCACCCCTGGTGGCGGTGGGTGCCGATGTAATAGATGTTGGGGTAAGTGCTGGCCTGCCATACCGGCAAGCACTAAGCCCAGTATTAGTAATCAGGGCCGTATGTAGATAGCCATAATTACTAAAACTGTAGTATTGTAAAAAAAAAAAATACACACACACAAGTATAAAACATTTTATTGAAATAAACACTCCCCCAGACCCCTGTTTGACCATTTTATTAAAAAAAAAAAAAAAAAAGCTGGTCCGACGTAGTCCACCGAATCCGACGTAGTCCTCTGCATTCACGACCCTGAAAAATAGAAAACAAACACACAAACATAGACCACTTACCTCTTCCTGCACTGGGATAATACACACAGCGATGTCACTGTACAGGGATAATAAACACAGTGATGTCACTGTACAGGGATAATAAACACAGTGATGTCACAGTACAGAGATAATAAACACAGTGATGTCACTGTACAGAGATAATAAACACAGTGATGTCACTGTACAGGGATAATAAACACAGTGATGTCACAGTACAGAGATAATAAACACAGTGATGTCACCGTACAGGGATAATAAACACAGTGATGTCACAGTACAGGGATCGGCGTCTCGTGCCCCCATCAGACCTCAGGTCGGCGTCTCGTGCCCCCATCAGACCTCAGGTCGGCGTCTCGTGCCCCCATCAGACCTCAGGTCGGCGTCTCGTGCCCCCATCAGACCTCAGGTCGGCGTCTCGTGCCCCCATCAGACCTCAGGTCAGCGTCTCATGCCCCCATCAGACCTCAGGTCGGCGTAAGGTAAGTATGCTTTTTTTAAGTGGCTGGGTGGCTTGGGGCCTACCGGAGGATCCTCCGGTCCTCTGGTGGGCCAGTCCGACACTGTGCAGGTCCCTACCTTATGTAAATTTAGGTCACATGTCACTGCCAGCCAATCACTGCTGGGGAGGTATAGGGGCTGTTACATCACAGCAGGCGTTCCCACAGGCTTCCCTTTGATGCTGATTGGCTGAAAAAACCGGCCATTTCAAACTTGCAGTGACGCACGAATAATCATGAGTCCGCGCTGCCTCGGAATGCCGAGCTGAAGCGGGCAATATTCGTGCGAATCACGAATATTGCTGCTTCGATTCGCTCATCACTACTCAGGAGGCAATTGAAGGATGAAATTGAACATGTGCGGCGCTGTCAGTGACCAGGTCAAAGAAATAAGAAAAAGAACAAAGAGAAGGTGGTGCAATACAGATATATTTTATTGAATAACTCAGTGTCTAGACTAAATGTTTAATTACATACAGTTACAAAAGTATTCAGATCTAGGTGCTGGTTTGAAAACTGTAGAATAATTTTCATGGGACAACCACTTTAAGTATCTTGATCAATGAGATAACTAACCATTTGTTTCACAGCCAACATGGTCTCCTTGCAGGTTGGTTCTATTTCATGCTCAGGAAGCAGAAAACCATAATCACCTTGATCACGCAACTCAAACACAAATGAGTACTTAATGCCTTCATCATATGCCCAGTCAACAGAGGAGCCACAAACTGGATCTGAAAATAAAAAAGATGAGTTACTGATATGGATAAAACAAGCAATATGTAACATTCAGATGCGTATGTATTCACAAACCAACGGCAGTATTTTATTTATTGAGAAATGCAACATGGCATTTAGTATGTTGGTAGTAGCTGGAGTCTGACACCAGGATATTCACTCTTAACCCAGTCACAATTACTTGTAGGGGAAGCTCAGCTGAATATAATGATAAACTTTCACTTAGTGATCCAAAGCTTTATTTTGGAGGAAAATATTTTTAATCCATATTCAAACGAGCAGTTGAGTGCACTGAAGGTGGGCTCTTTCCACTTTGTGCACCCTGATTTTCCTGTTTCCTCTGCCAGCCCCTCCTTCTCCTTGATTTACAGGACCCGACAAGGAAACCATGCAGGAATCTGGCTGTGTCAATCAAGAAGTAGAAGGAGGGGCTGGCAGAGGAAACAAAAGCTTCCATTTAGACAAAATGGTCAAAAGTGTCCGCTTCTGCTGAGCTCTTATGTGTATGGACAGCATCAAACCTGTGGTTAGTCCTTAATGGTTGAAAGCATAAAGCTACCCTTGCACTTAGACAATGTGTCAGATTAATCATAAGTCAAAATGCTTCCTCACCAGTCTGAACTGATCAGGGGATACCCTTTCATACAGATATCACAGTCACTGAATGATTCATAAAACACCTTCAAATGCGGTTTCATAAGACAGCTAACAGGATGATCGTTATATAACGTCTATAGAATTTCCAGGCGTTAAACTAGACGGAGGGCAGAATATATGACAATCTTTACTAATTACACAATATGTAATGAATGCCTCCGTTACAAGTCATGAAGTGTAACACCTCAATCCTTGCCACTTTACCGGGGGTGTACACAAATCTCACAAAGCCTCATAGCAAAATTAAGTATGGGACCCCTGCCAACCAGTTTCTAAGTATGCATGCATCGAACACTCCCAGGCTATGCAAAAAGCAAATATTGCTGACAAATTAACTTTTTTTTAAATTAAGCAGAAGAAATTTTAATTTAAAAAAGTCATAAAAAGATGTCTCTCTCTCACCCATTTCATCCAACTTCTAAGTATGAAAAAGTGGAACAAGGTGTTAAAAAATATCAACAGCATATTTCTCGAAGTATTTACACCAGACAATTGTCATAAATACATTCATAAATACATTCATAAATTCCCAGCATACAGCGCTAAATAACTGATTATTTCATTCACATAATCAATTACAGAATTTGCTTTTTGCAGCCACCATTATGGCGACTTCGGTCCATAGGAATTTGTACATTTACTGAAAGACTCTCTTAGCACTGAGATTTCCCTTATGGCAGCTGCATGAAAATTAAGGGGGAGATTTATCAAGCTGGTGTAAAGTAAAAATGGCTTAGTTGCCCATAGCAACCAACCAGGTTCCACCTTTCACTTTCCAAAGGAGTTGTGAAAATAAAAGGTGGATTTTGATACATCTCCCCCTAAGTGTTTTCATGTCAGGAAGAGAGGAAGTTAATCGTTGGGTCCATCCTCCCCCCAAGCCCTGTAGCAGTTGCGTGGTCTGCCTCAATTGAAGGTAAGCCATTGCATTTCTAAGATAATTGTGAATATCCAAGTTCTTCTTTATAGTTATGTTTTATAGACAACATAAACTCACAAATTGTGGAGATGGTCGATCCATATTCGTAGCTGGTGTTGTATAGACTTTGGAGTGCTTTCACTGCAGACTTGGCTATCTGATCCTGTTAAAGAAATAATGTGAAATTCTGAGAAATACTGGGCTAAATTTACTAAGCTACACACTCCAGAATTCTGGGTTAATTTGTGACAAATACTGGCGTACATGCTTTATACCATAATTATGTAGTTTAGACCCTTCCACAAGAAAGGGACCTGAGATACTCCAATGGGCCCCAAAACCGCCAAAATAAGCCAGCCATCTGATGGTGTAAAATTAGACAAAAATTTGCCATAGAGCAGTTATTTATCATGCTGTAGTAAAAATCTAAATATGTAAAAATCATTGCCTCCAGTAGAAGGAGGTGCAGAAAGAAACAGGGGAACTCGTTTCTCTTGGACTCTTGTTAGTCAGCAGAAGTATTGGAGATGCACCATCAACCCAACACTCACCATCCATGATTTTCTATTGCAAAATGGCTGCAGACTCCCATCTCTGGATTCTGAAATATATCTTTTTTTAAATGGGTTATTCTGAAATTTGGTCTTATGTATACAAAACGCTTTTTAAAAATGCCAGTGTTGTCCATATCAGATCACTTTTTACGTTTACAAGCCTGCTCTAGAAAATGAATGCTAAAAAATCTAATTGTATTAAAACAATCTATTAGTGCAGTTTTTATGGGCCACAGTGCCCATTCTAGATCTTTTTCTATAACTAAATGTAGTGTTTTAATAACATTAGTAGTGCAGTTTTAAGTTACAGTTTGAATTGGTCCACCATATGGCTCAGTCAATGAACTAATAACAAAGCAGTATTGAGGCAGTAGAAATGAAAGTGGGTATAAAGTATAATGTATAGACCAGTATTCTGTCGTTATTACTATTTAATCATATGAGAGTGGTGTCAGAGAAGCCACGGGGCGAGGGAAGGGGAAAGGGATCGCTTGCACGGTGGCAGACTCAGCGTAGGCACTCACCAGCATGTATAGGTACATTCTTAAATAGGCAGCAGAGGTCAGTTAGGAGGAGCAGGAAAGCAGTATTCCACGCAAGGTGTCCATATTTTTAAGAATTCATCATGACGGTCTGCTAAAATGGAAGTCAATATTTGTTTTTACCATTAAAAATCTAGCCTACTCTTCACTTTGGAGAAGTCCAGGAAGGATTTTTTTCTAGGCCACTTCAATCATTTATTTGGTGGCCAAGAAAAATAAACCCTAGGGACTGCGAAGGTTTCTCAGGATTCTCTTATGCCGCTCTAATGCCTTCCAGATATTATAACCTAAAGTCTTATCACCCATTGGCAGACCCACTAGATATGCAATATGTGACCTACAGATCGACAACCCCTGAAGCAGTTGGGAGAGTAACACAGTATTTGGTGGGCTATGTTGGATGGAACTAAATACTAGCAGCATAATGCTTTAAGTAATGTCTCTAACATTAATGTGTTTTGTGCACTTTTATGTATGGAATCCAAAATTTGCTTCCACCGTCCATCAGATAGGGTAGAACCCAAGTCCAATTTTCATTTTAAAATTGGGTTGCATTGGAGGTATACCGTATATTAGAGTGGATAACACAGACAGTAAGTTTTGAAAGGAGTCAAAGATAGAGGGGTAGTTGCATTTTTGAGAAGGGATTCAATCAAATGTTTTAGTTGTAGGTTTCTGTGGACGGTATCTCAAATCTGCTTTGTATGGAAGCGAATGGAGTCACACCATCGAGGGAAATTAAGTGATAATTCCTAGTAGTTCCTTTGTCCAAAGTTCAAATGATCCTTAGGAATCCTGTCCCAAAGGGAATAGGACTTTTATTTATTTAAATGTTAGAAGAGGCAGGTGTAGGGAAAGTAACCAAGTTAAATATGTAACTGGATCCCAAACTTTAAGAGAATACTTTAGGATGGGATAAGTAGTAGTGGATAGAGAGGCAGTTTCCAAGGCTTCAAGGGAAAGCCAAAGCGGAGCAACCCTGATACAGTGAAGCAGGACTTATTGAGCTATTTGAGCTGCTTGGTAATATTTTTGATAATTTGTTACCCCAAGACCTCCTTTGAGTCTATTTGTATATAAAGTGCAGAACACCACTCTAGAAATAGAATTATTCCAAACAAATTGAACGGATATCGATTTGTACAGTTTTCAGAAAATATGTTGGAACTGCGGCCGGGAGTGCTCTAAAATAGTATAATAATTTAATAAATAATAATGTTTATTTATATAGCACCAACATATTCGGCAGTGCTTTACAGTTCAGGGGTTCAGGTACAAACAGTCATAAATAACATAGCAAAAGACAAGTCAATAATTACAACAAGAGGAATGAGGACCCTGCTCTCAAGAGCTTACAATCTATGAGGAGATAGGAGTGACACAAAAGGTAAAAGTGCTTGTTTTGTAATAGGGTAGCAGATATAAAGCTGCATGAGGCAGTCACCAGCCGATATATGAAGTGCTTCTGGGTGCATGGGTGCAGTGGAGAGTTTTATGGAGGACCAGGTTCAGGAAATTATGATAAATGGGCTATATATGGAGAGGAGTTAGATCAGGAGATGTGATAGGCCACCCTAAAAAGATATGTTTTTAGGGAACGCCTAAAACTGTATACTGTGATTTACCCTAATTTCTTGGGGTAAGGAATTTCAGAGAACAGATGCAGCTCGGGAGAAGTCTTGGAGCCGGGAGTGGGAGGTTTGGATTATGGCGGATGTCAGTCTTAAATCGTTTGCAGAGTGAAGAGAGTGGTAGACAGAGATGATAGAGGAGATGCAGGGGGTGCAGAGATGAGGGTGAGAATGGGCAGTATAAATTGGATTCTGTACTGTATGGGAAACCAGTGAAATGACTGGCACAGGGTGGAGGCATTGGAGTATTGATTGGACAGATAGATGACCCTGGCTGCCGCATTAAGGATAGATTGGAGAGGGGAGAGTTTGGTGAGAGGGAGGCCAATAAATAGTGAGTTGCAGTAATTACATCCGGAATGAATCAGGGCAACAATGAGAGTTTTTGTTGTTTTTATTGTGAGAAAGAGGTGGATTCTAGAGATGCTTTTGAGGTGCAGGTGACATGAGCGGGTGATAGATGAAATATAGGGGATATAGAAAAGATCAGGGGTTGGGGATTCTACTTTGTCCAGGGTGTTTCTGAGGGTGTTATTATAGTGATTTACAGCCAGATCAGGGCAGGAGAGGGAAGAGGTTGGGGACAATGATGCGTGTAGAGTGTCTGTAAGTGTATGAGGGTCAATGGACTGTAGACTTCTGTATGTGTAATAAGTAGGAGTGTGCTGGAATGGGTATGGATTTGTGAGAGTGAAGGAGAGGATGTTGTAGTCAGAAAGTGGGAAAGATTAGTTATTAAACTTGAAATTGAACAAAGCCGGAAGAAGACCACGTCTTTCCTAGTACAATGACCTCTGCATAGGTCACAGATCATGCCTAGAAAATTCTCCCATAGAAGTCAAGAACCAAGTATGGAAAGTATACTAGTCTCCTGTAAATAGATAGAGATCTGTTCAGAAGAAGTTCCCTGTGGTTTTGAATGCAGGTAGGATAGGACAATTTAAAACATTTTTTGGGGATTAGCGGTTATTGCACCTTGATTAGTGCAGAGTTTATCAAAGGGCCCGGAAGATGGGGTTCATCAAAGCTTCCAAGCTAGTGGGGAGGGCGGCTTATTGTTTAGAGTATAATATTTCTGGTGGGACCATCAGAATTTTCATTCCGCAGTAATAGTGAGGCAAAGATAGAATGCTGTCCCTGCACGAGAGAAGGCTTTGTGGGTGTCTTTAGTGGGGTTCCCCTTTGCCACCACTTCTAATTGGGAGTCTTTATAGTCATATTCTTTCTGCTTGAGTTTCAGTTCATGTTTACGATGAGCTGCTGTCTTTATTAATAGCCCATGAAGTGCTGTTTTGTGGGCTTCCCAGAGGGAGACAGGGGTAGACACGGAGGGGGCATTGATAGTAAGGTGTGTTTTGATAAAGGAGAACACTTCAGGGATCTTTAATAGCAAGGGATTAAGAGGCCAGGAAGGACTTGGGGGTTTAGACAGGAGAGATGAACAGGAAACAGATACAAGGCTATGGTCGGAGAGAGAGGCTATTCTACCGAGAGAGGGAAACATAGAGGGAATGAGTACTACAACCTCCATCATTGCTTATATCCATACTTTGCTGTCCAAGAAGTTTTAAACTCTGAATTGTGTGGAGCTGTGTTTTGATTCTGTTGGATCAAAACACATCCATTCTGCACTTTAGTAAAGGAAGACTTATGTATTTTCTACCAGCGACCTGGTTACTGACTCTATTCGTGGACCCCTGAACCTACATCTCCAGCCTTGCACGCGTACCGAATGCACAGCACCAAGGGCACCTCAACTACCATCAGTAAGGAGACCCAACATCAGGGTGTGCATAGTGGAAGGAAAGGGTCTGCCCTTCTGTCACTGCCCAGGTCTTGAGAGCATCATGTGAGGATTGCCATCCTCCACTCTGCTAATCCTGGGCTTCAGCAATGCATTAATAGCTTTCCTGGAGGAATAACAGAAGCACAGCACAATGCAGAGTCCTGTGAAAAATGCTCCTGAATTATTATTTCATAGTGAATGAAAGTATTAACTAAAATACACATATGAGATCTGAAGGCTGAGAACAGGTTATTTACTGTAATAAATGACACTGTTAGGACCCTTGCACACGACCGTGGAGCATGGTCAGGGACAGTCCGTGAAAACCTGGACCGTGCTCCTTCTGAGGGCAGGAGCACACGGCGTCATTGGTTGCTATGACGCCGTGCACTTCCTGAGGCCACCGCTGTACAGTCTATACACTCTATACAAACGTGTACAGTGTATCACTGTGCAACCGCGGCCTCAGGAAGCGCACGGCATCATAGCAACCAATGACGCCGTGCGCTCCTGCCCTCAGAAGGAGCACGGTCCGGGTTTTCATGGACCGTCCCGGACCGTGCTCCACAGTCGTGTGAAAGCCCCTTATAGGCCCGAGATTCAGTCCTGTTTTGATATTTAAATTAGACACATGGTTGAGCGAGTAACATCACACTGCCATGTGGTTCCCCTTCCTGGGGTAGACAGGTGTTAATATAGTAGTAATACACCTAGCCACTGGGCATTCCTCACCCGAAGCAACTTCCTGTGAAGTCTTACATGGAAGAAGTAGGAGAATTTTACGTTCAAAGGCTAATTATCTGTTGTCTATATAGTTAGACTATAGGCCAGTTACATAGTGTCTGTATACTGATATGACCAGGATATTTAAAGTATTTGTATATGTTGTAGTACATTGTAGTTAAGTAAAGGTGTCTTTTATGTTACATATTCAAGAGTTGTGTGTTATTGCTGGTGCTACCAAGAAAACATAAAGTAGCTGTGGCATAAACTGAGAACAATCCCACGAGCTAGGTGGAAAAGGGGAATATTGACTATTGTCATCTGATAATTGGTAATATTTCACCCTTTTTATACCAGTAACTTCAGATATTGCTATTGATAAAATTACTGATATTAATAAGCAATATCTCTCCTTCTTCAGACACTATAATGTTGTGCTCAGGCATGGGATTCAGTTCCCTCAGGGTCTCCAGATCCGGTTATTAAAATTACAGCGGCACCTGGAGATGAGCACTTCCATTCCATAGTTTAGCTCCTTAGGCTTTTAAAAAGTTGGGATGTATGTGTGTCGTGTATATATGGTGTATTTATGTGTATGTGTGTTGCATATATATGGTGTATGTATACTAGTGATGATTGAGCACCCCGATGTTCGGATGCTCTGGCCGAACACTAGGTGCCGAACACTAATGGAAGTCAATGGGAGAAAACCGGGCACCCCCTGCTCTGCAGAGGGGAGGGTGTCTGGTCCATAGGGAAACGTCAGAAAATGGTGGAAACACCACAGAAATGGTTAGGGAACAGCATGGGGAGGATGTCTGGATGCATCTCGGACACCGAAGTCGCTGCTATTAAAGATGATGTACGACTATTACGCCACGCCCAAAAACCCAAAATAACATCGATATTACAGGAAATATTGTTAGAAAACATAGATTTACTTGTACGTTAAGGGCAAGTGCTGCCAAAAAGTACACGGATGAGGCACTCCCATACAACCGGTATATCATATAAAGGAGGGCCTCATTCACATTGTGGTATAATTGTGGGACACTCATAAAGCCTATGCACTAAGTGAAAGGGCTGCCAAAAATTACAAGGAACAGGCACTCCAATACACCCTTTATTACACATAAAGGAGGGCATCAGAGACACCCGTGAAAAATTATTATTGATGGCCTGCTGCTGACTCCAAAACAATAGGGGTGACATTCTGCTGCTGCGCAGACCATCCAAAAAATTAAGGGTGACACGCTGCTGCCGAGCAGACCGTCCAAAAAATTTAAGGGTGACCCGCAGATGCCGAGCTGACCGTCCAAAAAATGTTATTCTTAATGTGACATTCTGCTGAAGAGCAGACCGTAAAAAAGAATTTAAGTAATCCATAGAATGTATCAAGGTAATAAAAAGTCCTCCATATATGTCCTACAGATACAGGACACAAATCAGATGTGGGCCCACATTATGAGCGACTCAGATGTATGCCAGATAGGAAAAAAATTCTGTATTGATACAGTAATCCCGTACATTTATGCTGCACCTTAAACAAATTTAACTCCCCCAAGAAAATATTAAAATTTCAACCGTGTGAAAAAGAGAATACCCAAACTGACTCTCAGGCAGTTACATGATGCACTCAAGGCTCCAGCTTTGCCTGGACTGTGACAAAATGGAGGTATTGATGCAGTAATCCAAAAAAGCTCGGAGTTCGATCTTGAGATCGAGCTGGCGGTTTGCAGGGAGGTGAGCTACCACCTGTCGGAGCCCCTGCCTCTCGGCGCCTCCCCGATGCTCTTCGCTGAGTGTCCCGGGGTCGGAATCGTTAACTTAAAAAATTTGAGTGTTCAAACCAGGCCGGGTCGCCTCAACACTTGAGCTATGAATAATGGAATAGGACTCCATGCTGCTGCCGAGCTGACCGTCTAATTTAAGGGTGACCCGCAGATGCATGCACTTTGCACTTAAAACTTACTGTAGTCTTACTTTTGCAGCTTTATATTTTTCCCACAAAAAGCTTCTTTATAAATCGTACTGATATGCAGAAAGCTGTAGAAATATACGAAGATAAGACTGTTTTATATATTTATCTGTATTGGATATACAGTGCCTTGCGAAAGTATTCTGCCCCTGGAACCTTTTAACCTTTTGCCACATTTCAGGCCTCAAACAAAAAGATATAACATTTTAAATTTTTGGTAAAGAATCAACAACAAGTGAGTCACAATTGTGAAGTGGAACGAAATTTATTGGATCATTTAAACTTTTTTTGTAATAATAAAACTGAAAAGTTGGGCGTGGAAAATTATTCAGCCCATTTACTTTAAGTTCAGAAAACTCACTCCAGAAGTTCATTGAGGATCTCTGAATGATCCAATGTTGTCCTAAATGACTGATGAAGATAAATAGAATCCACCTGTGTGTAATCAAGTCTCCGTATAAATGCACCTGCTCTGTGATAGTCTCAGGGTTCTGTTTAAAGCACAGAGAGCATCAGGAAGACCAAGGAACACACCAGGCAGGTCCGAGATTCTGTTGTGGAGAAGTTTAAAGCTGGATTTGGATACCAAAAGATTTCCCAAGCTTTAAACATCCCAAGGAGCACTGTGCAAGCTATCATATTGAAATGGAAGGAGTATCAGACCACTGTAAATCTACCAAGACCCAGCCATCCCTCTAAACTTTCATCTCAAACAAGGAGAAGACTGATCAGAGATGCAACCAAAAGGCCCATGATTACTCTGGATGAACTGCAGAGATCTACAGCTGAGGTGGGAGAGTCTGTCCATAGGACAACAATCAGTCGAACACTTCACAAATCTGGCCTTTATGGAAGAGTGGCAAGAAGAAAGCCATTTCATATAAAAAGTCTTGTTTACAGTTTGCCACAAGCCACCTGGGAGACACACCAAACATGTGGAAGAAGGTGCTCTGGTCAGATGAAACCAAAATCCAACTTTTTGGAAACAATGCAAAACGATATGTTTGGCATAAAAGCAACACAGCTCATCACCCTGAACACACCATCCCCACTGTCAAACATGGTGGTGGCAGCATCATGGTTTGGGCCTGCTTTTCATCAGCAGGGACAGGGAAGATGGTTAAAATTGATGGGAAGATGGATGGAGCCAAATACAGGACCATTCTGGTTAAAAACCTGTTGGAATCTGCAAAAGACCTGAGACTAGGACGGAGATTTATCTTCCAACAAGACAATGATCTCAAACATAAAGCAAAATCTACAATGGAATGGTTCAAAAATAAACGTGTCCAGGTCTTAGAATGGCCAAGTCAAAGTCCAGACCTGAATCCAATTGAGAATATGTGGAAAGAGCTGAAAACTGCTGTTCACAAACGCTCTCCATCCAACCTCAAAGAGCTCAAGCTGTTTTGCAAGGAAGAATGTGCAAGAATTTCAGTCTCTAGATGTGCAAAACTAATAGAGACATACCCCAAGCGACTTGCAGCTGTAATTGCAGCAAAAGGTGGCACAACAAAGTATTAATGCAAGGGGGACAAATAATTTTGCACGCCCCACTTTTCAGTTTTATTATTGCAAAAAAGTTTAAATGATCCAATAAATTTCGTTCCACTTCACAATTGTGACCCACTTGATGATTCTTCAACAAAAATGTAAAATTTTATATCTTTTTGTTTGAAGCCTGAAATGTGGCAAAAGGTTGAAAAGTTCCAGGGGGTCGAATACTTTCGTACTGTACACAACCTCAGCACTACAGATGATTGAAAATCGAAAGCCATGTCCATGTTAGTTGGGTTTTTTTTTTTTTTAATCAATTTTTTTGGTCCTATTTTTTGGTTATTTTTTTAAAAAAATACATTACCGTATTTTTCGCCCTATAAGACGCACCGGCCCATAAGACGCACCTAGGTTTTAGTGTAGGAAAATAAGAAAAAAATATTTTTCATCAGATCCTCTTATCAGACTGCCCATAAATTTCAGGACATCACATCAGACCCCCATATCAGCCCTCCATGTCAGAACTCCATCAGCCCTCCATGTCAGCCCCCCACCAGACCTCAGATCAGCCCACTATGGCCCCATATCAGCCCACTGTGCCCCCATACCATCTCACTGTGCACCCACCAGACCTCAGATCAGCAGAATGTGCCCCCATCAGACCTCAGATCAGCAGAATGTGCCCCCATCAGACCTCAGATCAGCAGAATGTGCCCCCATCAGACCTCAGATCAGCAGAATGTGCCCCCATCAGACCTCAGAGCAACAGTATGTGCCCCCATCAGACCTCAGAGCAACAGTATGTGCCCCCATCAGACCTCAGATCAGCAGAATGTGCCCCCAACAGACCTCAGATTAGCATACTGTGCCCCCAACAGACCTCAGATTAGCATATTGTGCCCCCAACAGACCTCATATTAGCATATTGTGCCCCCATCAGACCTCAGATTAGCGTCTTGTGCCCCTTCACACCTCAGATCAGCGTCTTGTGCCCCCTTCACACCTCAGATCAGCGTCTTGTGCCCCTATCAGACCTCAGATCAGCCCACCCAGCCACTTAAAGAGGAGCGCGGAGCGTGAGACCGGAGGGCAGCGGCAGCGCAGAACAGGTAATTATGGTCTTTAAGTGGCTGGGTGGGCTGATCTGAGGTCTGATGGGGTTCCCTACGTACAAGTGAGTGCTTCCTTATGGAAGCGCTCACTTGTATTCGCCCTATAAGACGCACCGCATTTCCCCCCCTACTTTTGGGGGGAAAAAGTGCGTCTTATAGGGCGAAAAATACGGTATTTACTTTTGCTATAATAATATCAAAATCTGTATGTTTTTGCAAAGTATTTATAAACCAAAATATTAATGTATATCTCAGTTTAAATGTCTATTTTTGTTCTTTTACACTTTGTAAACGATTATGTGCACAATAGGCTATGACACATATTGTAGCTTGCCGACAAGATAATAATGTAATATAATTAATGTCACAAATCAATACTTGTAGATTGATCAGTATTAATGGAATATGTAGTTTTATTTTTCCTATTTTCTAAAGGTGTTATCGGTCAGGGCGTAGTAGAGGGTATGGTCTTGTAAATAAAGATGTATAAGGCTAGGCGAGGACCCTTTCTTGATACTTTCTTTTTTGTATGGAAAATGTACAGTAAATGTAATAGATTACTTTATTGAGCTGTTGGAAAGAGTCTTTGTTAACAATTTTATAAATTGTGCTCCGTTCAAAAAATAAATAAAAAATGGGGGCAATTACAATTTATTGTGAGCAGCGAGCTTTTTAGTAGACACAGAAGTGGGATGGTTACGACTTTGGTCTTTTTGGAACAAAAACAATCTTTCTACCTACCCAAATCCTATGCCTATAGTTTAATTCCCTACTTGCTTAAATTAAAATGCAGACACAAATTAGGAACTGCGGCCTAAATTAACGGTATTAAATACGGATGTCAGCTACATAGACTTTTGAACGGTTGTAATACGCTGTGCACCTAGCGCTACTGACAGGGCACACTTGTCACCCAAAAAAAAAAAAATGCAGAAGGATATAACAATGGACTTTTGAACAATGATACTAACCCTGCCTATAGAAATCCTATCCCTACACAAGTCCCTCCTTGCGCAAATGTTATACAGCAAGACGCAAAAGAGGTACTGGGGGCTTAACAGCAGAAATTATAGCAAAGTATGTCAGGTATATAGTATACATCCTAGGTATATAGTATATATCCTACAGCATGCAGCAGCACATGTGTCATTAATGGCAGACCACCTAGTGCTATTTTCACCACCTTTAAAGTCCTCAAATATAAGTAAATAAAGGTTTGTGACAGATATAATAGCCCTTAAAAGGGTTTTGGGTCTTTTCTGAGCGATTTCTATCCCTGCCTGGTGTGCTTCTCTCCCTACGGTGTATGTCCCTCCTTGCTGTAGTTGCACTTGTGGCGTTAATGGCAGGCCACCTAGCGCTATTTTCAACACCTTAAAAGTCCTCAAATATAAAAAAATAAAAGTTTGTGCCAGATATAATAGCCCTTTAAAGGGCTTTTGGGTCTTTTCTGAGCATTTTCTAATCCTGCCTAGCGTGCTTCTCTCCCTACACTCTCTGTCCGTCCTTGCAGCAGCTGTCCCTGGCTCGGTATGAGCCGGTCACATGTCATTGGGTGCTTTATAGCACCCAATGGCACGTTCCCGGCCATCCAATCAGTGTAATGCCAGTAGCCAACATGGCTACTGGCATTACAGTGAATGCCAGCACCTTCCTGCACGTTAATTGGCTAATTAGCGTGCGGGGAGGGGACTCGAGCATGGCACTCGAGCACACGCGGTATTTGTCCTGAGCACCGCCATGTTCGGCCGAATAGTGTATTCGGCCGAACATGTTCGCTCAACACTAATGTATACGTAAACATGTGTCGTGACGCTCCATGTCCGCCGTTGAGTAGGGAACCTCTTGTTAAAAATTTGAATCCCACCCCTGATGGTGATCATCTGCTTTGCTCAGTAGTCATCCCAAATTTGGACTTACCAGTTTCTTGTGATTTGGTGCCTCCTTATCTGTATACCCATATGGATATAACAGTAATTGGGAGAATGAGTGGAAACTTATGAAAGCTTTCAAAGAAGAAAGGTTATTCCGAATGTATGTAGCGAGAGCTTTTGTTTCAGGTGCAGATTCTGGGGCATTTCCAGCATAGGCGTCACTACAAGGCTTATTATTAAAGTAAATACCTGTACAAAGAAGATGTATATGAGTCTTTTCATTTTTCATTTTTATATATTTACTATTAGCTTTGTGTTAAAGGGGTTCTCCAGTCCCATAATGAAATCAGTATGTCTTTGGAGTCTGGGAGGAAACCCGAGTTTCTTGAGGAAACCCATCAAACATGGGGAGAACATACAAACTTCTTGCAGATGTTGTCCTTGTTTGGTTTCAAACTTGGGATCCAGTGTTAACCACTGGGCTACTGTGCTGCATATTTTGCCCCGTATACCTGTGTTTATGTCACCACTTTCCTTCCCCTGTTAGGGCTTGTTTTCCCTTCCACACTGTTTCCTTTGCAACGCCTGATAGGTTTGGATAGGAAGCCCAGCATGAAGCTGAGGAAACAGGAAGGTCTGCATGTAAACATCCTACCAGGATACAGTGACACTGAGAAAAGGGAAAGGAAAGTACTGACATAAAAACAGCTACATAGGGCAATAATATGCGGTGTTTCGGGTACTCTGGGCTTATCAAAAATTAATAATGGGACTGGAGAATCCCTTTAAGATTAAAGCACAGCTGACCTTCACTACATTCATCAATCTGACATTTATTATTAACTAGCTGAAGGACCCGGCTTCGCCCGGGTATATTTACTGTATTTTATTTACTGTTTGTGTGTGTGTCGTTAAAAGATATCGAGAGTGACCTCTACAGTGCCCGCCCCTTTAACAGTGAGCTCTACAGTGCCTGCCCCTTTAACAGTGACCTCTACAGCGGGCCGCCCCTTTAACAGTGACCTCTACAGCGGTCCGCCCCTTTAACAGTGACCTCTACAGCGGCCCGCCCCTTTAACAGTGACCTCTACAGCGGCCCGCCCCTTTAACAGTGACCTCTACAGCAGCCCACCCCTTTAACAGTGACCTCTACAGCAGCCTGTCCCTTTAACAGTGACCTCTACAGCAGCCCGTCCCTTTAACAGTGACCTCTACAGCTGCCCGCCCCTTTAACAGTGACCTCCACAGCAGCTAGAGTGGCCACTGTCTTCACCCCAGAAAGCCAGACCTCACCGGCCATTCCCCCAAATGTGAAACAGCGCCCCTAGTTCCCATGAAGACACACCACTAAACATGAGTCCACGCCCCCCTGGCTCCGTGAAGACAAGGAGGAGAAGCTGTCTGAGTGTGAGCTACTGAAAGGGTGGACATCCCTGTGTCTGTCCAGGCACTGCGTCGGACGGAGAACAGGTAGCCAGAAAACTGGACTGTCCAGCCTAAAGCCGGACATCTGGCCACCCTAATATCAGCCTGCCCCTAGGGTGGCCAGAGGTCTGGTTTTAGGCTGGACTGTCTGGCTTTCAGACTCCCTGTCCTCTGTCATGCGCAGGGCCTGGATGGACACAGGGATGTCCTTTTGAACAGCTCACTCTCAGCAGCAGCACTGTGCAGTCTGAGCAATGAGCTGCAGGGAGAAAGTCACCCTCCCCCCACCCCTTCAGCTGAAAGAAGGTGATTTTTACCTATATTTTTAATCCCGGTCAAATGTGGCATGGAAGGGGCATGGCCTGACTGAGTCAGGGGCGTGACTTAGTGGGATCTGGGGGTGGGGCTTTTAAGTCCTTCTTTTGACGGTGGCCTGAATTACAGGTCGATGCCATAGTAATTTAGGAGGAAGGTGGGTAGCAGTGGAAGAATACATCTTTTATTACTACTGAACAGTAAATATGTGAAATTTACATTATATGAGGTAATGATTGATGATGAGTTAGTCTAAAACCGGTAACCGGAATACCCCTTTAACATTGTCATCCACAGTGCTCTGCCTCTTTAATGCAGACCTACAGCAGTGAACTGGCTAGGTTGTCATAGAAACCTGGTGTGTGGAGATTGCCTGTGAGCTTCTATTGGCTGATAAGGGTCATGTGACCAGGCTACTATTGGCTAATGCATTTTTTGGGAATATCACAGGAACGGTACGTCCTGGAGAGTTGAAAACTGTTCTAAAACCTTCCCGGACACCTGATGTACATGTGTGCCAAATTTTGTGATTGTAGCTGCAGCGGTGCGGACATACACACACACACACACACGCACACATACACATACACTCAGCTTTATATATTAGATTTTTAGTGTAATATGCAGTGGATGTCTAGATGTCTATCAGTCTAGATTGCATTACTGGCTGATATATACAGTACATTACTCACTCACCATTCCATGAGACATTGAAATTCCGGTTAAGATCTGTGCCAAAACATTTATCATTAGATGTTGGAGCACGATTCTTCCTCCATAGACGATCCTGTTGCAAAGTATGAGGATAGCTTTATATACAAAATAACTGTTATAAAAACTACAAAAGTTTAAAGTCACATTAAGATCAATTTCTTTTTAATTTATTTATTTTTTTACAGTTTCAGATTTATCTGCGATGTCTGCGATGTCTGGTATGTGATACTAGGAGGCCGATGCAGGCATTTTATTTATTCATTTATTTATTTATTTAAATTCTTTTTATTGAAACATTTTTCAAAACATAACAGAAAAGAAGAGGGGGAAGGGAATAAGCATCGGTAGTGCCTAGGTTGTACATAATTTCCATAGAAATCCATCCATAATCCTGTTACACTTGACAATTAACAATTGAAAATCATTCATCCAGTTATGGGCAATAAAACTCTTTTGGCAACCAGCAATATCGAGTGGAGGAAAAGAGGGACACTCTGGGAACAAGACGCTTGGGGTACGGATAAGCGAATGTAGTGGAATAGTAGTGTCTGTAGTGTTTTAGGAGGAGGTTGATGGGCCAGTGTTTCCTAATATAGACTATCAAATCCTTCCAGAACATAACCATATGTCATGCCTGAAATCTGAAGCAGGTTCTTTTCATTTGGGGCAATGGGTAATTCGATCTGGAAACCTGTGAGAGGCCAGGAAGAAGGATTCCTGCCATCTCTCGTTAATGACACATGAGAGGATCTTTGCCTATCCCTTTAGAATTTTCTCCTTGATCTCGGCGACCTGAGTAATTTCTCCTCATTTAGTGAAGAGCTTGAATGGCAATACTTTCACACAATTGCCAGACATGGCTCTATAAAGACCTGAAAGCGACACCAGACGCTGGGTGATTCTTTCTGTTTACAGAAAGCCATCACTTGCATGATGTGTAAAAAGTGGGAGTCTGGCAATTGATACCTTTCCTTCAACTCCTGGGGAGCAAACCAGCGTTTCTCCTTCACATGCATCAAATGTTTCCCTCTATCCCTCTTGTTTGTCAGTCCCCAGAAAACATAACATGTCTCCCTTGGGGAAACCCAGGATGCTCCCACAACTGCATCCATTTTGTTATAGAGTAGGGGAGTCCAAAAGTCTTCCTGGCCATTTTCCATGCTACCACCGTGTCCCTCTTGATTTCTGTAGAAAGGTTTACTAAGGTGGAATGCAGGCAAGACACCAGGCCCCAAGGAGCCAACAGGTTTTGTTCCAAATCTCTGTTGGAGACGTGATCTGTCTCATGTAGCCAATCCACGATATGTTTCATGATACAAGTGAGATTATATCCCCTTTTGTTCGGGAACTTCACTCCCCCCTCTGGCTTCCGCAATATCAGTTTTTGTAGGGAGATACAGGAGCGTTTGCCTGACCAAATAAACTTAGTGAAAGCCGCATTAAGGGTGGCCACATCCACATATTCTAGCATAATTGGGAGGGTTTGAAGAGGATATAGAAGCTTGGAGAAACTCATCATTTTAATAAAGTGACATCGCCCCAGGAATGACAAGGGAAGTGATTGCCACTATCTTCCCTACGAGTGGCCGGTAGTTTGGATGGTACAATGAGTTGGGCCTATCTTCAATCCCAAATAAGGTATATGCTGTTTGACTGCAGTGGCAGCAAAACCATTAATCTGCTACAGTTGAGGAGGATTTTTAACTTGCAGTTCAAGGATTTCACTCTTAGCAGAGTTAATGTTGTAGCCCAAGTCCATCAGAGGACGCATATAGTTTCTGGGGTTTGGACATGAAAATCAGAAGATCATCAACGCCAATTAAGCCTCTGCATTTTATTTTTAATAGCAAACCAGAAGACCACAGGTATGGTTGATTTCCTCACTATTAGCTCCTGACAGCACTAGACCACCAGGGAGGCTGACACCCCTACAGCACTAGACCAATAAGGATTTTTCATTACCTTTTCCCTTCCCTAGGGTTGCTTATGTTAAACCTTTATGTACCCAAGATGCAAGGTATAACTGATGAGAAATGTATATATGTCTCAAAGATTGTCATCTCCTGCTAGCAGGGCACCCATTCTTCTTGTCTAAATTGTTTATTAATTTGCTATTATGTAATGTATGATTTCTTTATTTGTGCAATCTTGTTGGGCCCTAATACTAAAATAATCTTGGTACTAAGGGTTGTTAAGTTGTTAAGGGGGTAGAAGTGATTTTTCCTAATCTCTTCTTGTTTTCTGCTTGTGCACCTGTGAAAATCCACACTCATGTAATTTTATACTGGAAACAAGTCATGGATTATAACTCTGTTTGGATTATTTGTTGGAGGATTATTTAACTACATTGAACTGTGTATGACCTACCACCATCTCCACAGTGTTTTTGTGTTCTCCTTGTGTTTTTTGTGGGTTTCCTCCCTCCAAAACGCCAAAGACATACTGATAGGAAAAGTAAATGATAACTTCTGTTGGGGACAGAAAACAATGATAATGTCTGTAAAGCACTGTGGAATTTATCAGCATTATATACGTAAGTTAGTAAAAAAAATAAAAGTTAAATGATATTATCCTGTTCAGGAAATGCAGGGTGACTGTTATGCTGGTGACCCATGCCACCAGCCCATGTGGGCACTGCTTCACTCACCCTTCTTCTCCAGCAGCCCGGATCCACCAGCCTACGTTTTTTCCCTTGCGGCCCAGTGTCTTCTCTCTATCAAGCCACTGCATGACTTTTGTCTGCATGGACTCTTCGATTGTGGGCTGCATACATATATTTCCCCCCAGCTCTTTAAGGGCTTGTGCGCACACCCTAATTAACATCAGCCAATGGCTGGTCACCTTTGAGTACTTAAAGTGTAACTAACTTTCCAACAAACTGTACATTAATCAATAGTACAGGGCGTGAGCATGAGGAATAACTATGTCGGACCATTATATAAGCATTGTGAATGTCAAGTTGAAGTTCTCTCAGAGATGGTGGGTGAAAATGAGCTCTAGTGTTGAGTGAAGTGAAGCATTCGAAACGGAATTCAGTCTGAAGTTTAGGAAAACTTTGATTCGCTACGAATCCAAATTTCATTGCGTGTCATGGTAACGAATCAGGTTTTCCTAAAATGGCAGCTTCACATGTTACAAAGTGAAATTAAGTGTAGAAGAGACAAGCCCAGGAATGCAAGATCACCCAAAATGCCGTACAGCCAGCCAATCCACAGATAGCCATCCCAGGTGACTTATCCCTTGCAGTCTCTACCATTACCCTGTGAGCTATGCATAGGGAGAGACATGACAAGCGCTCATGTGCTAGGGACAGTATTGCTGAAAATGATTAATAGAAGACTATTGAGAGGGAGAGTGCAGGGAGAGTGCAGGGAGACTTATGCTGCGTCAGTTTTATTTATTTATTTATTCCTACATTTACTTATTCATACATCAGCCGTGAACTAAGATATGTAATTCAATACCAATAAGATGGAAGCCTGCTCCGTGTGGCCATACCCTAAGGCAGACTGGCCTGGGTATACTTGATTTATAGTGCTTTGTGACAAATTAATTCATAACAAATCAAATTTCTGCAAAATAAAATTTTTCAAAACTTTGCTCATCTCTAATGAGCTCCCATCCACTGCACACATACAGTAAAAGAGAATCTGCTTCATAACTTTCTCTTACTCACTCAGTAAAGGTAACAGAGAGGTGCTGACCTCTATGATTGGTGAAAAATGATTGTGAAAAATTTACTCGTACTACATACAAGATACTAGATACAAACTTCCTATTCAGCTCTTTGCCTGTGCCTGTCTCCTCTGCCTCACTCCCTCTGCTACTCACTAACATCCCCCTCTCCATAGGCTTGTATTGACACGTGTAATATGGTACTTCAGCAGGGTTGCTCCCATCCTGGACAGTTTTATGCATATTGTAAAGTGGAAAACAAATAGCAAGGAGGGGAACTAAATAGCTGATAACATGAGAACTAGAAATTTCTTACTTATAAGTCTTATTACTAAGTTTCTTGAGGTCACTTGTACTCTTGATTTATGAAAAGTTGCGCAAAAAGATAGTGACCATTTAAGGCACCTTTTCCTATGGGATGATACCTGAGTAATAGGTCCCTAGCTTGCTAGTTTCTGCAAAGGTGTACTGCTATTCATTCATCTGCCCATGTTCTGACTTCAGCCCATTTACTGGATATTGACTTCCCATGACCTGACCTGTGCCTAACCTCTTTATTGACTCTTTGCTACTTGCCCTGCCTTGGACTGTTTATTGAATTGCTCATACTCTGCCTTCCCTCATACCAGTCCACAGGGGAAGGGCATAGGGAGTAGTGTAGAGGATGGAGTGGTGGCGATGGCAATGAGGATGATTGTCGTCCTCATGGTGGCTAACCCTGCTACAGTGTTCTCCCAGTCTGCCCATGCAGTGAAGTTGAGTGCCACAACCCTTCTTCTCCATGGAGCACACCCTGGACTTCCAGGTCTCCTGCCTAATGCTGGCTGGGGTGCCCTTGATGTATTTATTTTATGCACTTATATAGTGCTGTTTATATTCTGCAGCGCTTTATAGACATTAGCATCAAATTCCCTATCAGTATGTCTTTTTGGAGTGTGGGAGGAAACCAAAGTACCCAGAGGAAACACACAGAAACACGGTGAGAACATACAAACTCCATGCAGATGTTGTCCTCAGCCGGATTTGAACCTAGGACCTCAAAACTGCAACGCTACACCAGTGCTAACAACTGAGTCACTGTGCAGCAGGGTGAACAGCAGGGTGAACAGCAGGGTGAACAGCAGGGTACAAGGCAGGAGAAGCAGGAAGAAACACTTTGATAAGTTAGGTTGACCAGTGCCCAGCTGCCTTGATTATAAGATTATAATAAAATAAAGTCTCTCCTTTATTGAATAGATGATCGGGTATACAGTACTAATACTAGCAGTAGGCATAGTTCTTAACTATTTCACATAGAAGGCTGTTCCCAAAGGCTGTGTATAGGAGGTAGGCATGAATCTCTCTGTATAAATATTATAGATACCTTGCCCAACTGTGGGATGCAGTCCTAGAGCGGATGGCAGCACCCGAGGCACTATAACCCAAACCACATGCAGTAAAGTCTAAAGCCATATGCATGCATTACCTTTATTAACTTTCCAAGCATGGCCCTTAAATGGTCCTTAACCTTCTGCAAGAAATCAATGCTTCTTTCCCACAGAAGTTAGTTCTCAGCAGAGTTGTTTTTCTGGCAGCTTTCACTTTGAGGAATGGTGTCTTCCTGGAGAAGGCTTGTTTTCTCCTGCTTTAGCTAGTCTGGCTTACACAACAACAGCAGCATGCATAAAACAGGTCTTCTCTCTGGCTGGCTTACCAGAAGACTCACTAATCAGTGGAAATGGATCCAGCCCACTTCCCAGTAACTATTACTAAGGGCTGCCAGTTAACTGTTTCCTACCCATACCCAGCCTTTTGGCATACGCAGCACATACCAAAGTTACATAAACCACTTGTATTACTGCATAGTTAACCTTTTAGAAAACATCCTAACAACTTTACCAGTGAACCATTTTGTGATTGTAGCAGTGAACCATTAACTCTTCAGCAGTGAACCAGATGGTCACTGCAACCTCAGCCTGTTCCTGACAATGATTTTTCCTGTCCCATCAGTGCTCTGCACTGTGGGTCAGCTGCTAATCACACAATGTTACCCAAATGTCTTATTATTAGGAAGATACAAAGTCAAACTTTATATTTTTACACTTTAAAGGGCAATGCAGTTCTAAAATAACCTTCACCAGTTCCCCCTCCCTACTGAAGCTGTAAGGAAAGTATACTTACCTGCTCTCCATTACTGGGTTCAGGATCTTTTTGTTCTCCACCCTCTGGTTCTCTGCTTGTCAGCTTTTCGAATAGATGCGGGTCACTTGCTTCACTACAGCCATTGACTGTCAGCAGTGGTGACACGTCCCCCAAGTGAATCAAGACCTAGTCATATGCTACTTGGGGTACATGTCACCGCTGCAGCCAGTCATTGACTGTCACACATGACCCTCGTTTACTCTGGAAGTGGTCTGACAGGGAAGGGGAAGGATGCCAAGAACTGTTTTAAAGCTGGACAACCCCTTTAAAGAGTTTTTTTTTGTTTCAGCATATTAGTCGCCTATCCTTAAGATAACCTGTGATTATCAGATTGATGGATTGGAAAAGATTCAGTGCACACGTCAATTTGAGTCTAAATTAGTGTTATTTTAATCTCAGAAAAATATTTGTACATAATTTCCAGTGTCTCAATAAAGAGAGAAATTCATTTTTTTTCTACATAACTTCTAATGGCTCAGCAAGAAGGTAAATATTCAATGTTTTAGATATCATTTTATAGTGTCATGGTGATGATGATGATGATGACCAAAGTTTTGGTCAAATGACCTTTTTCAAGTATCATCTATATAAGTATTCAAGTATCATCTATATAAGGGAGATGATACGTATATAGATGATACTTGAAAAAGGTCATTTGACCGAAACGTTGGCCATTATCAAAATAACTGACTAAATAACTGAAGTTTAAACTCAGCCTAAGCCATAGAAGTGTTCTACATTTTATCTCTTTTCACATAATATCAGATACAATAATTGATCATATTTCTAATGTTACTCACACTTGTCCATGTGAAAACATAGCCATCAATATTAAATACAGGCAGGACATGAAATATCAGACTGTCTAGGAGCTTCGTCATTGCTTTGTCCTTTCCATAAGTTCTTATTGCCTGGGTAGGATATAAAAAGAGAGATCTTTATATTTCCTTTACAATATATCTAAAGAAGGGTTTTCTACTTGAATAAGTAAAGAGCAAGGTGTGGGTGGGGAGGGGGGAATGTAGAAAATACAAAACTGTCATATCATAAACTATTACCTCATTCACAAAGCACTGGCAGAATGCAGGAGAGATCCATTCCCGAGCATGGATTCCACATTCTATGAAGACTCCTTTCTTGGCAGATTTTTGATTTCCAACCTTTTTGAGGTGGAATAAACAACATTATTTTAGCATAACATAAGTAACTAGAATATAAGTCTACGGAGAGCTCTTTTCTCTAAGCTGATTGTTGTGTTTCTACTGATGGTTGCATCACTTCAAGCAGAAAATATATTTACAATTGAACATAAAGCAAAATAAAGGCTACCATTGTAACGAGTATGTTATGGGTTGTTTTTAAATGATACATATCATTTTCACAAACTTATGACATGTAATATTAACATGTCAGTATCTTCTATTAGTAGGGGTCCAAGTGCTTAGACCCCCACTGACCATTACAATGAGGATGGAGAAGCACTCAGCTGAGTACTGTGCACCTTTATTTCACAGATTATACAAGTGGTTTAATAATTCATAGAAAATCTGGTGTAAATACATTGTTAAAGGAGGAACTGTGACTTCCTCTGACATGTCTGTTTTAGTAATTGCTTGAATTCCCCATGTAATAACAATTCTGAAGCATTTATTATGTCTCTATGTTGTACCATTCCTTTATCATTTCTTTTAGATGTAGATGTAGTCTGCAACTGGGTGTTAATGTTTTTTATTTTTTTATTTTTTATTTTTTTTGGGGGGGGGGGGGGGGTGTCCCTGCAGAAATACACTCCCAACTGGTAACTCCTAGTTGGATGTTCATTGATGTTGTCAATTAATTCATACACTTTTAAAAGGATTAACAGAAGGATGGCATGCAAAGGCACAAAGGCACAAATGCTTTATAATTGTTACTGCATGTGGAATACAAGTAGACATGTCAGGAGATAGGACAAGTCCTCATTAAAAGAGAATGTACCTTTAGAACAAGCATTGGACGTCCTTCATATGTCTCTCCAATCTGTACTATGGAAGCCAATTTGGGGTTATTTAGTGAGACAGAATAAGCCCACATAGCAATCTAATGAAACAAGAGAGGTAATGTCTATAAATGTACATTCTTGGAAATACTCTTAGATGACAGACTCAGAAGTATGATGATGCTACTGACCTCTTTCCAGTCATGGTAGTGAGAGAAGCCCGTCGTCCGTTCACTTCCTTTGGTAAACTGATTCTCAACAGCTTTTTGTAAATCATGAAAAACGATTCTAATGAAATATAACAGATAACACAATATGTTATATAACACTGCACTACTAATGCTGTGGATCCCCTGCAAATTAGTTTTACTTGCAATTTTATATGTGTATTCCGCAATAAGATAAAAATATGATTTATTAAGCATTTCCTATTATCTCATTATTTATTACCCATCTTCCTGGAAAGAGCAGAAAATTACATTCACTACAGATCATGTACATTTGTACATTTCATACACATCATGTACATTTCTAGCAGGACATGGAATACATTTTTTTGCGGTAATTCTTCTTTAAAAGGCAGAATCCAGATATGTCTATTATATCACATCCCGCAAAGGACATTGTGGAAATTATAACAGAGTATGGCAACCTGTTCAAAAGGTGCAGAGCTTAGTCTTACATTGCAGTCCTCCCTGTGGTTGCCTTGTATGATGTGTTGCATGCCTATTTCTTCATGCTTATGTTAAAGTCAGCTAAAGAAGTGCAGCGTGAGGAAAATTCTTAAAGAGACATCTTTATTAGGACTCAAGTTTTTGAGTACTGAAAAAAAAACTGATGTGGATGCAGTTCTGATGTGGCTTTTCCTTTCCCATTTCAATGGCTACCCTAGATGAAGATACTACAAGGAATCCGTGTCAAGAATGGACACATCTTTTTTTTCCCTTAGTGTGGTTTTTAAAACTTTAAAAATGCACTATGTGAATTCACATTTCACAATTCTTAAATTCAATCAATGAAGGTCTGCATGCATTTATTTAATACTATTTTTAGGCATTGAATCCATGCCAAAAATCTGTTGTGTGAACATACCCTAAAACAAAATACCTGCCAGTCTGGGAACTAACTAAACATTTCAGGTCTCCTTACTTATGGCTTAGTTCACATAAGGCAATATTCAGTGGAGCAGAGCTTTACAACAGCTGCATTCTCTCTCAGACACTGACCAAATTAATCAACATTGTACTTTATTTTTTTTATCCCCAGGCCATCACTTGGCCTATAAGTCGTACAAGAACACCTGTACCTGCCATTCCATAAATATCCAGCCTTGAAAATTAAGCTACCAAATATCTCAACAACTAGACTTTCTGAGAAATCTAGCTTTTCTGTATTACTTTATCTCAGCCACCTCAGCATTCTTGGGGAGATATGCAAACTCTTCAATACCTAATTGGGAACAAGCCATGACACTAACAATTCTGTTGTTCATTGAGTCGAAATGGTAACCAACACAAACAACTGACAATGGAGTTCATCAGGTTTCATCATGGTGGCCATCATTTTGACTGCAAGTATAGTGTTGAATGCTGAACTATTCTTGATCTTGTCATTAAAATTAATGGAACCTCATTTAACGCTTGCGTGAATAAAGTTTGAGAAACTCCTTCAGACACATGAAGTCATCACCAGTCTAGGTAACTTAGCCCACATTAAAAAGGACTAGTCTAACTTCTGTCTGCCATTTTTAGTATAGAAGTTACTGTGCAGCCAGAAGTTTGGGGTAGGATTCTCTTTGTTATTACCTACTGTTGTTAAATACTAAATAGTCTCCAGAATGCCCATCAGAAGCTGGAATGTTTTGTCTCATAGGCCTCTTTGGCAATGTATAGAAAATCTGACCCACAGCACACGTTAAGGCCACAATTGTTTCATTTTATTTACAAATTGTCCAAACAAAGACCAAAAACGCCTCTTTTATTACGTGTGCTGTTAGTTTACTTAATAAAACATAACTTTTATTAGTACTATATTAATAATCTCCTAACATAAATAAAATGTTTTAAAATTATCAGCTGTGTCACTTGGTTCTTTTTGTACCCTAAATTGCATTAGAACACTGTTAATTTGCAGTGTTAGTAACTAACTACTAGATCCAATGAGTTACTTGTGGTGCTCTGCTACAACCTAATCTCGTATGTCTCTACATCAGATCTGTTCACTATTTCCAATACAAAGAGCCTGTGCACTTGCTGGCTAAAAAATCAAACACTGCCCCCGACATGTATCGCTAGCTACTTTGGCATCTTCAGGGGATTCGGGCAGAATATTACATGGAGCAAGAATCAGGAACGAGCATTTGTACAGATCTCTTTCATCCTCTGGCAATGCTCTTAATATTAAAGTAGAACTTGTATTTATAAGGAATCTGTAAAATGAGGCTCAATTCTTCTGAAAATTATTTCCCAGTTCTATGCTTTTGAGGAACTATATGACAGTGCACAATGATATTCTAATATCATATAATTAATAACCTACCTGTACTTGATTCTTTCTCGCCTAAGGAGCTCCTCTATCACTTTAGATTGTTGGGCATCAGCATGAAAATACACTTTGGTTTTTGGGGTCACATTATGGCTATATTTAGGTTTCCAGAAGTCAAGCTGTAAAAGTTAACATAGTAAGAAATTGCTAGATTTTCTTCTTGTAACTATAATTGGTAAAGTTTCTAAAAGAGTCAACAGTTCTATAAACTGCATAAACAGCACTATGTTGCCGAATTTTACAAGACTGAAAATCCATTCTATACTTCTAATTTGGGTTGTTCTGCAGCATATGAATGAATTTCTGCAAATTCTATTCTAATGAATTGTATCTGAAGACTCCAGTGCAGTGCAGAAACATGTTGTACATTAATTCATCAATAAAAGAGGATATTTTATTATATATCATACCCAACCATCCATCATATTCTGTACTACTGTTGTCAAGTTTGAAATATTTCTATAATCTGATGACCGCAAAACCATGAAACTACTCACCTTCATTGTGGTGTCCAGGTGTTTAATAAATTGCACCTCATCGTCACTTTTAGGAGTAACATGGAAGAGTTTCTCACTGCAATAGGATAAATACACATTACTCAGAAACATGAATAATTCACTGTAATGGTGTAATTATTAAGAGAATAGCTCAATAGATCAGCCATTCAATGAAAAGTGTCACCATGTATAGAAAAGAACAGTACTTGTCAAATCGCCGGCCGCGTGGAACGCTGAGACTGAAGGCAATGTAACAGAAAAGAAGTATCAGCTTCATATTGTCTGCTGGCTTTTACCAACTTATTTCCCGTCTTTATATCTTTTTCCACCAAACTACATGTGATCACCGTCAGATTATCTTCTGGTATTCTAAAGATCACAAGATAAGATTTTATGCTGAAGCAATATTCCTAAAAGTAGATAAAGATAATCAACTGAAACAACTGAGTCAAAAGTATAAGCCATTTATTTCTAAAGGAAAATGATTCAGTATCACATGTCTGGAAAAAAATATGTCCGGCCCAAATGCAGCAAAACAGACTCAAACCTTGATACTTCCACCACTGCGTTTCATAGATGGGATGACTTTTTTTATGCTGGAATGCAAAGTTTTTCTCACATAACGCCTCTCATGTAAACCAAAAAGTTCCCTTTTTACTCATCTACCCACAAAATTTTGTTCCAGTATCCTTCTGGCTTGCCTAACTGATTTTGCTACAGATGGGCAACAATGTTCCTTTTGGAGAGCAGCACTTTTCTCCTTACAATTCTGCCATACACACTATTGTTGCTTGGTGTCCTCCTGATAGTAGACTAATGAACATTAAAATTAGTTAATGTGAGAAAGGGCTTTAGTTGCTTAGAGGTTATCTTGGGCTCCTTTGTGACTGTTACATGTTTTAATGTGATAATGATTTTTGTTGTTCTACTACTCCTTGGGAGCCCATTTTCCTGCTTGATAAGCATCAACAACCCTTCTTCTGATGTCCTCAATTTCCTTTGTTTGTGGTATGATACACTTCCACAAACATGTGTTGTGCAGATCAGACTTTCATAGATCCCTGTTCTTTAAATAAAACAGGTGACCCACTTATACCTGTCATCCCATTGATTAAAAACACTTACGTTTAATTTCACCTTCAAATATCTGCTAATCCTAAAGGTCCATATACTGCTGCCCTTCACAGTCATGTGATATTAGATAATTTTCCTTGAGGAATAAATAATATTCCTCAATAAATAAATACAAAAGTGCAATATTTTGACTCATTTGTTTGATTTGGTCTGCTCCCATATTGCTGCTTAACTAAAAGATTTGTGGTTCAGACCTCAAAAAATGGTAAATGACAAGCTCTGAAAGCATGTGTAGTAGACTGTCTTTAAACCATTATTCAGATCTAAAACACAAAGTTAATTTGCACATTCTTAAAAAGAAATGCATGTGCAGGTGTGCATTACTATGGCAACAAATACAAAAGTAAAGCCAAACACACTCTGCAACCTTTCTGGGAGATTTATCACAACTGGTGTAAAGGAGAACTGGCATAGTTGCCCATAGCAACCAATCAGATTAATCCTTTCATTTTCCAAAGTAGCTGTGAAAAATGAAAGCTGGAATCTTATTGGTTGCCAGGGGCAACTAAGCCAGTTCTGCTTTACACCAGTTGTGATAAATCTCCCCCATTGAATATATAATCCAATGATATATTGACTATATAAATGAACATAAGGTAGTTAGTAGAGATGAGCGAGTAGTGAAATATTCGAAAGTTCGAAATTCGATTCGAATAGACCGCGAAATTCGACTATTCGACCGAATATCGAATCCCATTAAAGTCTATGGGGAAAAAATGCTCGCCACTTGGAAATCTCAATTCGACCACTGGGATGTCACCAAGTCCACCCTGAAACCTCAGAAAAGGATGCCAACACTGCTGGAATGCAACTGGGACAGCAGGGGAAGCATGTCTGGGTGCATATATCGCGCCCAAGTCGCACTATTACGCCACTATCACAGCCTCTCAACAATACACTCCAAAGACAATCTAACCTCTCTGTAAAGTGAGACCATACAAGGAAACCTTCTTTCCTCTACATTGCCATGGACCCCAAGCCAAACTAGACAAAAAAGAAGATGAAATTCTGCACCCCTTAAAATCACGTTGCCTATGACAACCACAGATGGCATAGGCAAGGGGGAAAGCAAATAGACCCCACCCCTAATTGTCATTGTGTGTGTGTGTGAAATGTGGTCAGACATGTCTTCTTTAAAATGTAAAAACAACTCAAACACATGCAGAAGCCTTAAAATGCCCAAATTGTTGGCGCTAGAGATGTCAGTGACCCGACCTGGCCCAGTGTCATGTCTAGCAGGTAAAGCAGTGGGGATGTTGAGGGATGCGTAGGACCGCAAAAGGCAGGAAGAGGCCGTGGGCTGGCCAGAGGCTCATGGAAAATTTTGTGGAGGCCCAAGAGGTGAGACGTCTTAAAAATTGTGTGGAGGCTAAAGAGGTGAGACCTCTTAAAAATTATGTGGAGGCCCAAGAGCTGAGACCTCTTAAAAATTATGTGGAGGCCCAAGAGCTGAGACCTCTTAAAAATTATGTGGAGGCCCAAGAGGTGAGACCTCTTAAAAATTATGTGGAGGCCCAAGAGGTGAGACGTCTTAAAAATTGTGTGGAGGCTAAAGAGGTGAGACCTCTTAAAAATTATGTGGAGGCCCAAGAGGTGAGACGGGTTAAAAATTATGTGGAGGCCCAAGAGGTGAGACCTCTTAAAGATTTTGTGGAGGCCCAAGAGGTGAGACCTCTTAAAAATTATGTGGAGGCCCAAGAGGTGAGACCTCTTAAAGATTTTGTGGAGGCCCAAGAGGTGAGACCTCTTAAAGATTTTGTGCAGGCCCAAGAGGTGAGACCTCTTAAAGATTTTGTGGAGGCCCAAGAGGTGAGACCTCTTAAAGATTTTGTGGAGGCCCAAGAGGTGAGACCTCTTAAAAATTATGTGGAGGCCCAAGAGGTGAGACCTGTTAAAAATTAATGTGGAGGCCCAAGAGGTGAGACCTCTTAAACATTTTGTGGAGGCCCAAGAGGTGAGACCTCTTAAAGATTTTGTGGAGGCCCAAGAGGTGAGACCTCTTAAAGATTTTGTGGAGGCCCAAGAGGTGAGACCTCTTAAAGATTTTGTGGAGGCCCAAGAGGTGAGACCTCTTAAAGATTTTGTGGAGGCCCAAGAGGTGAGACCTCTTTAAAATTATGTGGAGGCCCAAGAGGTGAGACCTGTTAAAATTATGTGGAGGCCCAAGAGGTGAGACCTCTTAAACATTTTGTGGAGGCCCAAGAGGTGAGACCTCTTAAAAATTATGTGGAGGCCCAAGAGGTGAGACCTCATAAAGATTTTGTGGAGGCCCAAGAGGTGAGACCTCTTAAAGATTTTGTGCAGGCCCAAGAGGTGAGACCTCTTAAAAGATTTTGTGGAGGCCCAAGAGGTGAGACCTCTTAAAGATTTTGTGGAGGCCCAAGAGGTGAGACCTCTTAAAATTATGTGGAGGCCCAAGAGGTGAGACCTGTTAAAAATTATGTGGAGGCCCAAGAGGTGACACCTCTTAAACATTTTGTGGAGGCCCAAGAGGTGAGACCTCTTAAAAATTATGTGGAGGCCCAAGAGGTGAGACCTCTTAAAGATTTTGTGGAGGCCCAAGAGGTGAGACCTCTTAAACATTTTGTGCAGGCCCAAGAGGTGAGACCTCTTAAACAGTTTTGTGGCAGGCCCAAGAGGTGAGACCTCTTAAAAATTATGTGGAGGCCCAAGAGGTGAGACCTGTTAAAAATTATGTGGAGGCCCAAGAGGTGAGACCTCTTAAACATTTTGTGCAGGCCCAAGAGGTGAGACCTCTTAAACAGTTTTGTGCAGGCCCAAGAGGTGAGACCTCTTAAAAATTATGTGGAGGCCCAAGAGGTGAGACCTGTTAAAAATTATGTGGAGGCCCAAGAGGTGAGACCTCTTAAACATTTTGCGGAGGCCCAAGAGGTGAGACCTCTTAAAAATTATGTGGAGGCCCAAGAGGTGAGACCTCTTAAACATTTTGTGCAGGCCCAAGAGGTGAGACCTGTTAAAAATTATATGGAGGCCCAAGAGGTGAGACCTCTTAAACATTTTGTGGAGGCCCAAGAGGTGAGCCATAAATATATAAATTTTTCTTATTTACGGAGCAATTCTACGGTGGTTAAGGAGGAGGAGGAGGAGGTGGAGGAGGAAATGGCACTTCATACAGATGGCACTTCACTTTTGGCTGCTTTCCACGGTTGGAGAAGCAAAGTCCGGGTCAATCCACTTGCTGTTCATTTTGATTAGCGTCAGCCTGTCCGCACTGTCGGTTGACAGGCGGCTGCGCTTATCGGTTATAATGCCCCCGGCTGCGCTGAACACCCTTTCTGATAGCACGCTGGCGGCAGGGCAGACAAGCACCTCCAAGGCGTACAGGGACAGTTCCAGCCACGTGTCCAACTTGGAGACCCAGTAAGTGTAGGACGCCGAGGGATCGGGGAGGACAGGGGTACGGTCTGCCAGGTACTCCCGCAACATCCGCCGATACTTGTCCCTCCTGCTGATAGTGGGCCCCGCAGTGATGGAAGTTGCACGAGGGGGTGCCATGAACGTGTCCCACACCTTGGAGAGTGTTCCCCTGGTGGCTGTGGGCCTGATAGATGTTGTGGGACTCTGGGAGACCCTCTCCTCTCTGCCGCCAGCGATGGTGGGTGGGAAAATCTCCATCATGTTCTGCACGAGTTCCCTCTGGTATTCCAGCAATCGATTCGTCCTCTCCTCTACCGGAATAAAAGAGGAGACGTTATCTTTATACCGGGGGTCCAGGATTGCGAAGACCCAGTACAGTTTGTTCTCCACTATCCGGACAACACGTGTGTCCCGGGAAAAGCAGCCCAGCATGAAGTCAGCCATGTGTGCCAGACTCTGAATAGGCATGACCTCACTGCCCCCACCAGAAGGATCACTTGCCATTTCCTCCTCTTCCTCTTCCGCCTCCTCTCCGCCCCATCCGCGCTGAACCAATGGGACGCACACAGCCTGACTGCTACCCTCGCCGCCAGCATCCTCCTCCTCTTCCACAGCCACCTCCACGTCGTCCTCCTCCTCATCCTCCTCCTCCTGCAACTGCCACCGTGAAGCAGACAAAAGTGTGGTCTGACTGTGTAGCTCCGTTGCGTCTCCTCCTACCCCCGTCTCCTCTGCGTGCAATGCGTTCTCCCTTATTGCGATGAGCGATTCTTTAAGGACGCATAGGAGCGGGATGGTTACGCTCACTATAGCGTCCTCGCTGCTGACCTTCTTGGTGGACTCCTCAAAGATACGCAGTACATCGCATATGTCTGCCATCCATGGCCACTGGCGGTTGGCAAACTGAGGGAGCTGAGTTGGAGGCACGCGTGGATTCATAATCTGGTACTCCATCAATGCTCTCTGCTGCTCACACACCCTGGCCAACATGGAATAGGTGGAATTCCAGCGAGTCGGCAGGTCGCACAACAGCCGATGTTCAGGCAAATGGAGGCGTTGCTGGAGTTTTTTTAAGCTAGCAGCAGCTACAGTTGACTTCCGAAAGTGAGCGCACAAGCGCCGCACTTTCACCAGTAGCTCTGCCAGGTTGGGGTAAGTCTTTAGAAATTTTTGGACTACCAGATTAAAAACGTGGGCCAGGCATGGTACGTGATCGAGTTCGGCAAGCTCCAGAGCCGCCACCAGGTTACGGCCGTTATCGCACACGACCATGCCTGGTCCTAGCTGCAGCGGCGACAGCCACATCTCCGTCTGCTGCAATATGGCGTCCCTCACCTCTGGGGCGCTGTGCTTCCTGTCGCCCAAGCTGATGAGCTTAAGCACCGCCTGCTGACGTCTCCCCGCGCCAGTGCTGCAACGCTTCCAGCTAGCGGCTGAGGGCGATGTTAAGGCAGAGGAGGAGGAGGAGGAGGAGGAGGAGGAGGGGGGTTTATCAGAACCCATGCTGGCAATCTTGGGCGGGGGTGGTAGGTAGGCCGTCTCTGTTTGCGACCCCGTCCCCGCTTCCACTACATTCACCCAGTGTGCCGTCAAAGAGATGTAGCGTCCCTGGCCGCAAGCGCTTGTCCACGAGTCGGTGGTCAAGTGGACCTTTGCGCTGACTGCGTACCTCAGGGCCCGCCTGATGTTACGCGACACGTGCTGGTGCAGGGCGGGGACGGCACTCCGGGAAAAGTAGTGGCGGCTAGGGACGGAATAGCGAGGTGCGGCAGCCGCCATCAGGTCGCGGAAGGCCTGTGTCTCCACAAGCCTAAACGGCAACATCTCCAGGGCCAGCAGTTTGGAGATGTGGCAGTTTAAGGCTTGGGCTTGGGGGTGACTCGAGGCGTACTTCCGCCTGCGGTCGAACGCCTGCGAGATGGACAGTTGATGGGACGAGGAGTGTGAAGGTGCAGGCGAAGAGGCGGGGGAAGGGGAGGCTGAAGGAGAAGGCCCCAAAGTAGCCGAGGCAGAGGCAGATGTGGAGGTGTCCTGGCTGGAGGTCTGGACCGCAGTGGCAGCACACAACAGAGGGGAAGAGGCAGTGGCTGGAAGACCTTGCGCAGGTTGTATTGCGTTTGCTCTCTCCCACTCAGCCCAGTGCTTGACTTCCAAGTGACGCCGCATGCCTGAGGTGGTCAGATTGCTCTTCTCAGAGCCCCTACTCAGTTTTGAGTGGCAGAGTGTGCAAACCGCGCTCAGTTTGTCATCCGCACAAACATTAAAAAATCTCCACACCACAGAAGTACGAGGCCTCGATGGGGGAGCTTCGCGCGACTGCCCGCTGCCGGGAACAGCTTCGGCCGTGCTGGCTGTGGCCTCACTACTCTGTCTGGACTGTCCTCTGCCTCTGGACATCCCTCTGCCTGTGGACATCCCTCTGCCTCTGGACATCCCTCTGCCTGTGGACATCCCTCTGCCTGTGGACATCCCTCTGCCTCTTGCTGCCTTTTTCGGTGCTGCGCAGACCACCACCTCTCCACTGCTTTCCCCGCTGGACATCACCCCTGGCCAAGTGGGGTCGGTCATTTCGTCATCCACCACCTCCTCTTCCTCACTCTGCTCCTCCTCCTGCCCACTGGACATTCCAACAGCCTCCCTTGATGGCAACTGCGTCTCATCATCATCATCGCTCATGATAACGGATGCTGGTTCAGGGTCCACATCAGCAGGAGATGGCGAAAACTCAAGTGTTTAGGCATCACTACAAACAAATTCCTCTGCTAGCTCCTGGGATTCTTCCGGCACATCTGAAAAAGGACCCGAAAAGAGCTCCTGGGAGGGGTCAAGGGTGGGATGACTCTGTTGGCCAGGTGTGGAGGAAGGAGGGTCAGAGTGAGACTGTGTGGATGACTGGCTGGTGGACAACTGTGTGGAAGCGCTATCGGCTATCCATTGCACCACCTGTTCAACCTGCTCAGGCCTCAACAGCGGTGTAACCCGCCCCCTGCTTAACTGTCCCATAAAGGCAGGGATTCTGGATGAGTGGGATCCTGGCTGCCCCTCACCAGCACGCATTGTATCCCCACTGGCTTCAACAAGGCCACAACAGCATTTCCGCGCCCCCGTCCTCGTCCACGTCCGATTCCGCTAGCCCCCCTCCGCATTTTATTTTTTTTTTGTTGCAAATACAATATTTGGGTATATAATTAGGTATGTGAAATAATTTAGCAAGAGAACGCACAGTACAGTGGCCAATTAAAAGGCCTAGATATTGTATATTTCAAGGTACACTGCCGTGTACTAACTGTACAGACGGTGGGTATTTACACCAGGTATGTGAAATAATTTAGCAAGAGAACGCACAGTACAGTGGCCAATTAAAAGGCCTAGATATTGTATATTTCAAGGTACACAGCCGTGTACTAACTGAACAGACGGTGGGTATTTACACCAGGTATGTGAAATAATTTAGCAAGAGAACGCACAGTACAGTGGCCAATTAAATGGCCTAGATATTGTATATTTCAAGGTACACAGCCGTGTACTAACTGAACAGACGGTGGGTATTTACACCAGGTATGTGAAATAATTTAGCAAGAGAACGCACAGTACAGTGGCCAATTAAAAGGCCTAGATATTGTATATTTCAAGGTACACAGCCGTGTACTAACTGAACAGACGGTGGGTATTTACACCAGGTATGTGAAATAATTTAGCAAGAGAACGCACAGTACAGTGGCCAATTAAATGGCCTAGATATTGTATATTTCAAGGTACACAGCCGTGTACTAACTGAACAGACGGTGGGTATTTACACCAGGTATGTGAAATAATTTAGCAAGAGAACGCACAGTACAGTGGCCAATTAAAAGGCCTAGATATTGTATATTTCAAGGTACACTGCCGTGTACTAACTGTACAGACGGTGGGTATTTACACCAGGTATGTGAAATAATTTAGCAAGAGAACGCACAGTACAGTGGCCAATTAAATGGCCTAGATATTGTATATTTCAAGGTACACAGCCGTGTACTAACTGAACAGACGGTGGGTATTTACACCAGGTATGTGAAATAATTTAGCAAGAGAACGCACAGTACAGTGGCCAATTAAATGGCCTAGATATTGTATATTTCAAGGTACACAGCCGTGTACTAACTGAACAGACGGTGGGTATTTACACCAGGTATGTGAAATAATTTAGCAAGAGAACGCACAGTACAGTGGCCAATTAAATGGCCTAGATATTGTATATTTCAAGGTACACAGCCGTGTACTAACTGAACAGACGGTGGGTATTTACACCAGGTATGTGAACTAATTTAGCAAGAGAACGCACAGTACAGTGGCCAATTAAATGGCCTAGATATTGTATATTTCAAGGTACACAGCCGTGTACTAACTGAACAGACGGTGGGTATTTACACCAGGTATCTGAAATAATTTAGCAAGAGAACGCACAGTACAGTGGCCAATTAAATGGCCTAGATATTGTATATTTCAAGGTACACAGCCGTGTACTAACTGAACAGACGGTGGGTATTTACACCAGGTATGTGAAATAATTTAGCAAGAGAACGCACAGTACAGTGGCCAATTAAAAGGCCTAGATATTGTATATTTCAAGGTACACAGCCGTGTACTAACTGAACAGACGGTGGGTATTTACACCAGGTATGTGAAATAATTTAGCAAGAGAACGCACAGTACAGTGGCCAATTAAAAGGCCTAGATATTGTATATTTCAAGGTACACTGCCGTGTACTAACTGTACAGACGGTGGGTATTTACACCAGGTATGTGAAATAATTTAGCAAGAGAACGCACAGTACAGTGGCCAATTAAATGGCCTAGATATTGTATATTTCAAGGTACACAGCCGTGTACTAACTGAACAGACGGTGGGTATTTACACCAGGTATGTGAAATAATTTAGCAAGAGAACGCACTGTACAGTGGCCAATTAAATGGCCTAGATATTGTATATTTCAAGGTACACAGCCGTGTACTAACTGAACAGACGGTGGGTATTTACACCAGGTATGTGAAATAAATAAGCAAGAGAACCCACAGTACAGTGGCCAATTAAATGGCCTAGATATTGTATATTTCAAGGTACACAGCCGTGTACTAACTGAACAGACGGTGGGTATTTACACCAGGTATGTGAAATAATTTAGCAAGAGAACGCACAGTACAGTGGCCAATTAAAAGGCCTAGATATTGTATATTTCAAGGTACACAGCCGTGTACTAACTGTACAGACGGTGGGTATTTACACCTGGTATGCAAAAAGGGTATTGCAGGCACACAGAACCCAGAACACTAGAGCCAAATAAACTGTATTTAAAAAAATAAAATAAAATTCACAGCCGTATACTGCCAGATCAGATGGTGCATATACACACTAGTTATATAACAGGGTTTTTCAGCCAAAAAGAACGCTGAACAGTAGTGCCAAATATAGTTTGGTATGTAGCAGAGCACCTAATACACCACTAATGCCTCTCTCTGTCCCTACTCCAGCAGCTATCCCTGAATACGGCAGCCGTTCTCTGTAAAGTGTATCTTGTAGTAAAGCTATCACTGTAGTGCACTATAGTAGCCCTGATAAGGGCTTTTAATCACGCTCCTGCCTGTCCAACTGCTAAAACCTGTCTGTCCCTTCTCCAGCCTCTGTCCCTGACTAAGTTCACGCAGCATATGCGTACGAGCAGGAAGAGCTGAGTTTTTAATATTCGAGGTCACATGGTTTTTCCAGCCAATCCATGTAGACGCTGTTTTCGCGCTGCCAGCGTGCTCAGCGTGCCTGTCATACCCCCCCTGCATGTTGATTGGTGGAAAAAGAGCGCCAGGGAAGGTGGGAGGGGAAACGAATTCTAAGTGCGCCATCGCCGTTATACTCGATTGAAATCGAGTATGCCGAATAGCGTAGTATTCGATCGAATACCGGCTCGATCGAACACTACTCGCTCATCTCTAGTAGTTAGTAAATATATCTTGATGAAAATCTTTTATGCCCATCTACTACAGCCAGGTGACCTCTTTTAGATGGGAACCTACTCTATAATGATTCTTCTCCTTGTACTGAAAGGTCTCAAATTAATTCATGGCAAGTAGGCTCCAGCTACATACTGCATTAATTAAAAACAGCCTGTGGGAAAGATGGATGGTTAGGAGTGCACAGCCAAAATGGAGGTTTAAGCACCATTTGCATGCTAGAAATACAAAACACCCATCTTAACAATGCCTATTCTTGTCCGCAAAATGGACAAGAATAGTACATATTCTATTTTTAGTGTGGTACTGCGGAACAGACATTCGGATACGGACAGCACACTGTGTGCAGTCTGTATTTTTTGCTGCCCCATTTAAATAAATGGGTCCTCATCCAATCCACAACAAAATGTGGAATAGATGTGGACCAAAGATATGGTGGTGTGAATGGGGCCTAAGAATGTGTGCTGTTTGTGGAGAACACCCACACCACTTGTCCGAGGTTCACCGATGTGTGAAAGAGGCTTTGAAGTGGTAGTTGAGCCCTTAGTAAGTGATGGTCTTAGTAACCCCCAATCTTGTGTCAGAACTCGGCCATGGGAGGATGGAGAGGGAGAACAGGTACTGCTTACGAGCAGATACTAGCAGCTATCCCATGATGCTCTCCATCAGACCAGACTGTGGACAGAGCCTCTGCTCTGAGCAGAGGAACAGTGAAGTTAACCACACCCTATCAGAAGTGGGGGTTGGACTCATTTCCAACCACACCAGCTCTGGAAAACTAATATATAAGAATAGAACTCTGCTAACCCATTTACCACAGTGTCACTCTGCTATTATCTCCTGCTGCTGAACTGCTCTGAGCAGCCCCTGCAGGAGCACAAGCTTCATAGTGTAACTGAGACTCTGCTCTCAGTTCCATAATGAAACTGCAGTGCGTGCTCTGTTGTGGTGACAGGAGGAGTGTACAGACAGTCCATCAGATGACCTCTGTAAAACCACACAGAGCAGCCTGCTGTGCATAGGCAGCACATGCAGGCTGCAGAACAAAAATGAAACAAAATAAATAAACACACATGCAGCTGTACTTGTCCGGTCGCCTCTCGGCATATTTGCCATGCTGCGGCGGGATCTCCGATGATCTCCATTATAGTGAATGGTGCCGGACGGACGTCTGGCTGCACATTGTAGTTATGGATCCAGCAGGCTGTTCCCCTGCCGGAACAGCCTGCTGGAACCATTAATGCCAGTGCAAAACAGGCCTAATGTCTGGTATTAACTTTGCCTACATGATAAATATAATTTGCCAAAGTGAGACAACCCCTTTAATTTTGCTAAACTGTGTGAATTCAGAATTCCTCATATTGCTGTAGACAAGTGACAGCATTCACTACAAAATAGAGGCAGCACAGCATTGATGTAATTTCAGCATTTTGTCAATTTTTATCATTGATTGTAGCCATTGGAGTTACTGGCTGAAACAAATTGTTTTACAGTGGGCCTTAAAAGAGGACCTTTCATGGGTCCTGACACTGTAAACTAAGAACAAGGTTATGAAGTGCATGTATGGTGGAGGTCAGGGCACTTACCATTTTTTGGCGGGCGCCGCTCCGTTCGCCCGCTGTGCCCATGTAAAATTGTGGCACACGCTATGCTAATGCATAGCATCGGAACAGGGAGGAGGAGACGCCAGGGATTCTCAATGGGCGTCTCCTTCTCCCTGGCTGTAGCGCTGTCCAATCGGAGCGGAGAGCGTCACAGCCAGGGAGAAGGTTCACCAACTTCCTCCCTGAGTCCATTGGCATGTTTGAAAAAGGCAATTAACATCCCAAGCTTCCCCCACCGTGGTCTTAAAACAAAGAAATGTACACGAGGTTCAATTAGCTAATTAGCTGCCATCTAGTGGTCAAAAGTGAAAAGTGAATAATACTATATTGGAAAGTAGGAACAAAGAAAACCTATCTCTCACAAATCCCTCCTTTTTGCGGTAAATAGACACAAGATGAACAAGCAAAGTGAGGTACTCTCCCAACACCCTAAACGGCGAAGAGCCGGATTTTCCTTATTTCTTCACCAGGTCCCCCTAACTCCCTTTCGGGTTTGCTTTCATCTTGTCCTATTTATTCTGCAACCATCAATAAGGTTTTATTTGGTTTAGGACGGAATTGCGTTCCTGAAATAGTCGCTCATAATAATCTTTGTCCTTATCAGAGTCGCAATGCAAGTACATAACGTTTGAGGGCATAGATGAACTAAACATTTTAAAAACAATCTTCCTAAAACAAGGAACGACACAACACCCTATCAAAGCTAGTACCACAAATACCATCGCCAGAGTAATTAACAGATTAACCAAAACACTAGACCAGTTCCCAAACCACTGTTCTAGCCATGAGGTTAAAGGATTGTTAATCCCTGAGTTTTCCGCCAGTTCGTTAGATAAAGATGTCAGTCCTTTCAAAGCCTTGGTAATGCTTCCATCAGGGGCAGTGTTGTTCGGAATAAAGGTACAGCAGGAGCTTCCAATCATCTTTCGGACCCCTCCTTTTTCCGCCAAGATCATGTTGAGGGCCAGTCGATTCTGCAGCGCCATCACCGATGAAGAGCTCAGTTGTTCCGCTATTCCTTTCACGGCATCCCGGTGTTCACGAATCTCTGTTGGTTATAATACAAATAGTTAATCCAATCTACATTTTTATTCATACTTATTATTGGAATTAGGGATTTGAATACTGCCGCTATCTGATTTCTAGCCTTAAATCCATCAGGAACTCCTCTAGGGACTCCTGTAGCGTCTATGTAAACACAGGAATCAAAAGATGTTGGAAGTGATCTCTTTAGCCGTGACCGGACAGTGGTTTGTTTGCTGACCTGTTCCCACTCAGGAGGTGAAAATAGAACGAATGGCATCAGCACCTTAATCAGGGTACATTGGCCAATCCATTCCATCCGTATCCTGTGCTGAAGTTTCAAGTCCCCACACAACCACCAGATATCCGAATTTTGATAATCTTGGTGGATAAACCAAAGAAGCACACTGTTTACCAGCAGCATTTAGACACCACGATCGGCTGTCGACAAACGAGGATTTTTAAGCCTGCTAAAAGAGTTTAATTACCCGATAAATGAGTGTTTGCTCGTTCATCAGGTAATTGGCAGCAGTATTATACACTGTCAGATCGCTAAAACTAATACTAATGGGTGAGTTATAGAGATAAGCGAACATACTCGTCCGAGCTTGGTGCTCGTTCGATCATTAGGGTATTCGCATATCCTCGCTACTCGGACAAGCATATCGCGATCCTCGAGGAAATGGCATCTTCCTCTTCCTGCATGTTAGGCGCCTTTTCTCAGCCAATCAACATGCAGGAGAGTCTTTGGTACCTCCTAGCATCACGTGGGGCCCCTACAAGTCGATAGCAGGGATTGGCTGGCCAGATCAGATGACCTGGGAATATAAGAATCTGGTCCCGCGCTGCTCGCATCAGACGCCGCCTGCATGAGATTAGGGATAGAGCTGCTGTCTGTCAGGGAGAGTGTTAGGGCCTCAATTTAGATGTTGGTTAGGCAGGAATCACCCACAAAGAACCCAACAGCCCTTCTAAGGGCTACAAGCACCTTTTTTTTTGGTCTCCTCCTGGCTGCTGGCTGGGACTTGTAGTGCAGCTACCGCCATCTTGGCTGCACACTTTTAGGGCATGAAATTAGAATGTGGTTAGGCAGGAATCATCCACAAAGAACCCAACAGCCCTTCTAAGGGCTACAAGCACCTTTTTTTTTTGGTCTCCTCCTGGCTGCTGGCTGGGACTTGTAGTGCAGCTACCGTCATCTTGGCTGCACGCTGTGCACAGCAACTGGTGGTAGAAGGGACAGCACGTGGTCCACACAGACCCAAAAGAAATTGCCCCAAATCCTCTCAGTACTCATTTTTGCTGCTGCTGGTGCTGCTGCTGTACCTTGGCTTGCTGGGATCTGTAATGCAGTCTAGGGAATATGTTTTTTTTATCATTTCTATACACTACAGTCCAGTGAACAATTATGTAGTGTACTGTACAGTAGCGTCAGTCTAGGGAATAAGTTTTTTCTCTCAGTTATGTATACTACAGTACAGTGAACAATTATGTAGTGTGCTGTACAGTAGCGTTACTCTATAAAATACATTTTTTCTCAGTTATATGTACTACAGTCCAGTGAAAAATGGAGTGGTTTGCGGTAAAATAGCCGCCATTTAAAGACTTTGTTTTTTCTCAGTTATATGTACTACAGTCCAGTGAAAAATGGAGTGCTTTGCGGTAAAATAGCTGCCATTTAAAGACTACGTTTTTTTCTCATTTATATGTACTCCAGTCCAGTGAACAATTATGTAGTGTACTGTACAGTAGCGTCAGTCTAGGGAATACGTTTTTTCTCTTAGTTATACTGTATATACTACAGTCCAGTGAACAATTATTTAGTGTGCTGTACAGTAGCGTCAGTCTAGGGAATACGTTTTTTCTCTCAGTTATGTATACTACAGTGCAGTGAGCAATTCTCTAGTGTGCTGTACAGTAGCGTCAGTCTATAAAATACGTATTTTCTCTCAGTTATATGTATTACAGTCCAGTGAAAAATGGAGTGGTTTGCGGTACAATAGCCGCCATTTAAAGACTACGTTTTTTCTCAGTTATATGTACTACAGTCCAGTGAAAAATGGAGTGCTTTGCGGTAAAATAACCGCCATTTAAAGACTACGTTTTTTTCTCATTTATATATACTACAGTCCAGTGAACAATTCTGTAGTGTGGTGTACAGTAGCGTCACTCTATAAAATACGCTTTTTTTCTCAGTTATATGTACTCCAGTCCAGTGAACAATTCTGTAGTGTGCTGTACAGTAGCGTCACTCTATAAAATACGTTTTTTTCTCAGTTATATGTACTACAGTCCAGTGAAAAATGTAGTGGTTTGTGGTAAAATAGCCGCCATTTAAAGACTATGTTTTTTCTCAGTTATATGTACTACAGTCCAGTGAAAAATGGAGTGCTTTGCGGTAAAATAGCCGCCATTTAAAGACTACGTTTTTTTCTCATTTATATATACTACAGTCCAGTGAACAATTCTGTAGTGTGCTGTACAGTAGCGTCACTCTATAAAATACGTTTTTTTCTCAGTTATATGTACTCCAGCCCAGTGAACAACTATGTAGTGTACTGTACAGTAGCGTCAGTCTATAAAATACGTATTTTCTCTCAGTTATATGTATTACAGTCCAGTGAAAAATGGAGTGGTTTGCTATACAAAAGCCGCCGTCTAAAGACTACGTTTTTTCTCTCAGTTATATATCATACATTGCAGTGACAAATTGAGTGGTTTGCAGTACAATAGCCGCCGTCTAAAGACTACGTTTTTCTCTCAGCTATATATTATACAGTGCAGTTACAAATTGAGTGGTTTGCGGTACAAATGCCGCCGTCTAAAGACTACATTTTTTCTCTCTTTTATATATTATACAGTGCAGTGACAAACTAATGGTTTGCGGTACAAAAGCCGCCGTCTAAAGACTACGTTTTTTCTCTCAGTTATATATTATACAGTGCAGTGACAAATTGAGTGGTTTGCGGTACAAAAGCTGCCGTCTAAAGACTACGTTTTTTCTCTCAGTTATATATTATACAGTGCAGTGAAAAATTCTGTCGTGTGCTACACACTAGCCGGAGTGTAGAGAATATACGTTTTTTTTCTCTTAGTTATATACCATACATTGCAGTGACAAATTGAGTGGTTTGCGGTACAAAAGCCGCCGTCTAAAGACTACGTTTTTTCTCTCAGTTATATATCATACATTGCAGTGACAAATTGAGTGGTTTGCGGTACAAAAGCCGCCGTCTAAAGACTATGTTTTTTCTCTCAGTTATATATTATACAGTGCAGTGACAAATTGAGTGGTTTGCAGTACAATAGCCGCCGTCTAAAGACTACGTTTTTCTCTCAGCTATATATTATACAGTGCAGTTACAAATTGAGTGGTTTGCGGTACAAATGCCGCCGTCTAAAGACTACGTTTTTTCTCTCTTTTATATATTATACAGTGCAGTGACAAACTAATGGTTTGCGGTACAAAAGCCGCCGTCTAAAGACTACGTTTTTTGCTCTCAGTTATATATTATACAGTGCAGTGACAAATTGAGTGGTTTGCGGTACAAAAGCTGCCATCTAAAGACTACGTTTTTTCTCTCAGTTATATATTATACAGTGCAGTGAAAAATTCTGTCGTGTGCTACACACTAGCCGGAGTGTAGAGAATATACGTTTTTTTTCTCTTAGTTATATACCATACATTGCAGTGACAAATTGAGTGGTTTGCGGTACAAAAGCCGCCGTCTAAAGACTACGTTTTTTCTCTCAGTTATATATCATACATTGCAGTGACAAATTGAGTGGTTTGCGGTACAAAAGCCGCCGTCTAAAGACTATGTTTTTTCTCTCAGTTATATATTATACAGTGCAGTGACAAATTGAGTGGTTTGCGGTACAAAAGCCGCCGTCTAAAGACTACGTTTTTTCTCTCAGTTATATATTATTCAGTGCAGTGAAAAATTCTGTTGTGTGCTGCACACTAGCCGGAGTGTAGAAAATATACTTTCTTTCTTTCAGTTATATACCATACATTGCAGTGACAAATTGAGTGGTTTGCGGTACAAAAGCCGCCGTCTAAAGACTACGTTTTTTCTCTCAGTTATATATTATACAGTGCAGTGACAAATTGAGTGGTTTGCGGTACAAAAGCCGCCGTCTAAAGACTACGTCTTTTCTCTCAGTTATATATTATACAGTGTAGTGAAAAATTCTATCGTGTGCTACACACTAGCCGGAGTGTAGAAAATATACGTTTTTTCTCTTAGTTATATATCCCACAGTGCAGTGAACAATTATTTAGTGTGCTGTACAGTATCGTCAGTCTAGGGAATATGTTTTTTCTCAGTTATATGTACTACAGTCCAGTGAAAAATGTAGTGGTTTGCGGTAAAATAGCCGCCATTTAAAGACTACATTTATATGTACTACAGTCCAGTGAACAATTCTCTAGTGTGCTGCACAGCAGCGTCAGTCTATAAAATATGTATTTTCTCTTAGTTATATGTATTACAGTCCAGTGAAAAATGGAGTGCTTTGTGGTAAAATAGCCGCCATTTAAAGACTTTGTTTTTTCTCAGTTATATGTACTACAGTCCAGTGAAAAATGGAGTGTTTTGCAGTACAATAGCCGCCATTTAAAGACTACGTTTTTTCTCAGTTATATATACTACAGTGCAGTGAACAATTCTGTCATGTGCGGTATATTAGCCGCACTCTAGTGTGGACACCAACAAGTGACCAAGTTAGTTGAGGTAGCAGGTGAAGCACATAAAATTTTACACTGACACAGCATGGCGGTGAACCCAGAGTGACCAAGTTACACTCAGGAAGCAGGTGAAGCACATAAAATTTTACACTGACACAGCAGCGGTGAACCCAGAGTGACCAAGTTACACTCAGGAAGCAGGTAAAGCACATAACATTTTACACTGACACAGCATGGCGGTGAACCCAGAGTGACCAAGTTACACTCAGGTAGCAGGTGAAGCACATAAAATTTTACACTGACACAGCATGGAGGTGACACCACCAATGCCTTGGTCAGACTGACATTGCAGTCAAATGTCTGTAGTTGACCCTCCTGTAAAATTGTTTTTGAGTGTCTGTAGTTGACCCTCCTGAAAAATTGTTTTTGAGTGTCTGTAGTTGACGCTACTAAAAAATTTATTGGAGAGAGGGCCTGTAGGTGGCCCTCCGTAAACATTGTTTGTAAAGAGCGCCAGTTGGCCCTCAGAAACATTGCCTGTTGGCTCAGCGTTTGTGTTCGAAGAGGAGGAGGAGGAGGAGAGGAGAGAATACATAAAGAATCTTCATGTTGAGCTGCTTTCCCCCGGTGGAGATTTGCATTCCGGTGAAATTCTGGCTTCATTCATTTCAATAATCGTCAGGCTGTCAGCGCTGTCAGTTGACAGGCGTGTACACTTATCAGTGATGATGCCACCAGCTGCACTGAAGACCCGCTCTGACAACACGCTAGCGGCAGGCAGGCCAGCACCTCCAAGGCGTACAGCGCCAATTCGGGCAACGTGTCCAGCTTTGTATGGAGCAGAGTGATCACGCAGGATGTTGGTATGGTCACCTAGGTACTCCCTCACCATCTTTCTGAACAGCTCCCACCTACTGGGGGACGGGTGACATAGTCTTGCTGGGGTGCCATAAAACTTGCAAAGGCCTTGGAGAGTGTTCCCCTGCCAGTGCTTGACAAGCTGCCTGCTCCCCTCCTCTCCCCCGCTAGTTGGCCCACAGAACTACGTCCTCTGCCGCTAGCAGTGTCAGATGGGAAGGATAGTTTCAGATTGTGCACTAGGGACTGTTGATATTGATTCACTCTCATACTCCTTTCCTCTACAGGAATGAAAGTGGAAAAGTTCTGCTTGTACCTGGGGTCCAGGAGGGTGAACACCCAGTAATCGGTGTTGTCAAAAATGCTTCTAACGTGAGGGTCACGGGAAAGGCAGCCTAACATGAAGTCAGCCATGTGCGCCAGAGTCCCAACACGCAATAATCTCCTCAATAGGCTGACTCTCCATTTCCTCCTCCAACTCCTCCTCTTTAGCCCATACATGCTCAACAGATAAGAAGGAATGAGCATAGGTACCCTCTTCAGTCTTGCCAACAGTCTTCTTTTCTTCCTCCTCATCCTCCTCCTCTTCGAATTCGCGCTGATAAACAGACCTGAAGGTAGTCTGGCTATCAAGCAACGTATCTTCTTCCCCCATCTCCTGTGACAAGCGCAAAGCCTCTGACTTCATGCTGAGCAGTGACTTTTTCAGCAGACAAAGCAGCGGGATGGTGACGATGATAATGGCGGCATCGCCGCTGACCATCTGTGTTGACTCCTCAAAGTTCCTTAACACCTGACAGATATCAGACATCCACGTCCACTCCTCATTGTACACTTGAAGAAGCTGACTATCCTGACTACCAGTTCTTGTGGAAGTTGTCATCTGGCAGTCTACAATTGCTCTGCGCTGCTGGTAAACCCTGGGTAACATGTGTAATGTGGAATTCCATTGTGTGGGCACGTCGCACAACAGTCGGTGAGCAGTCAGTTGTAAGCGCTGTTGCACTGCCCTGAGAGTGTCAGCATCTGTGGTTGACTTGCGAAAATGCGCCCAGATGCGTCGCACCTTGGTGAGCAAATCAGACAAATTGGGGTAGGTCTTGAGGAACCGCTGAACCACAAGATTGGGCCAGGCAGGTTTTATATGCAGTGTTTATATGGGTTGTTGTTACTTTGGGAAATAGTATTGGTGTATAATGGCACATGTGTGAGCCTGCCGAGTTGCAGAGCCGCCACCAGGTTACGTCCGTTGTCACACACAACCATGCCTGGTTTGAGTTTCAGCGGCACCAGCCAAAGATCGGTCTGCGCCGTGATGCCCTGTAACAGCTCTTGGGCGGTGTGCCTCTTGTCACCTAAGCTCAGCAGTTTCAGCGCCGCTTGTTTGCGCTTACCCTCGGCAGTGCTGCTGCGCCTAGAGCTACTGACTGAAGGCGCCGTGCTCACAGATTGTATTTGAGAGTAGGAGGAGGAGGAGTAGTTGGAGGAAGAGGCATAATAAGTCTGAGAAACCATGACCGAGGTAGGCCCCGCAATCCTCGGTGTGGGCAGTACATGAGCAGCCCCAGGGTCAGACTCGGTCACAGCCTCCACCAAGTTAACCCAATGTGCCGTCAGGGAGATATAGTGTCCCTGCCTGGCAGCACTTGTCCACGTGTCCGTGGTCAGGTGGACCTTCTCAGTAACCGCGTTGGTCAGGGCACGGATGATGTTCTCTGACACGTGCTGGTGTAGGGCTGGGACGTCACATCGTGAAAAATAGTGGGGGACCAAGTACCGAGGGACAGCCACTGCCATCAGGTTGCGGAAAGCCTCAGTCTCTACTAGTCTATATCGCAGCATCTCCAGGCTCAGCAGTTTAAAAATGTGGACGTTTAGGGCTTGTGCATGTGGGTGGGTGGAATTGTATTTGCGTTTGCGCTCCAATGTCTGATGCAAAGACAGCTGAAGGCTGCGCTGGGACACATTGGTGTAGGGTGTGGAGGATCGTGGAGGTGAAAGGGTAGTTGTAGGGCGGGAGGCGCTCGTGCCGGGGTCCTGGGTGGGGGGTTGACTCGCCGAGCCAGCATGTGACACAGGATAAGGAGCAGTGGTGTGATCTGCCGGAGGTGAATGGCCTTGGTTCCATTGAGTCGTGTGTTTAGCACTCATATGCCTGCGCGTGCTGGTAGTGGTTAGGCTGGTAGTGGTGGCTCCCCTGCTGATCCTGGTGTGGCACAGGTTGCACACCACAGTGCGTTGGTCATCCTCACTTTCTTTAAAGAACCTCCAGACTTGCGAACATCTAGGCCTCGACACGGGAGCTTCACTCCGTGAAACAGTTGCTAATCTACTTGCTCTGGCCCTGCTTCTCCCTCTGGCCACCCCACTGCCTCTTCCAATCTGTTCTAGTGCTGCACTTGCCTCCCCTCAGAAGCACTGTCTTGACTAGGCTTACCAACCCAGCTCGGGTCAGTCACCTCATCCTCATCATCCACCTGCTCTTCCTCCGATTCCTCACTCTGCTGCCCCCTGGGACTTACTGCCCTGACAACAACGTGTCTCATCATCATCCGACACCTCTTGACGCACTACTTGCAGTCCACACTATCATCACCCACAGACTGCGAAAGTTCTAAATTTTGGGCATCGGGACAGAGCAACTGCTCAGGTTGCTGTTGAGCAGTGGTTTGTGTCTCTGGGTAGGGTCCTGAAAAGACTTCCTGTGAGTATGCCGGATCTGAATCCATATTTTCCATAGGGGGGGGCAGGCTGGGGGGAAGGAGGTTGAGCTGGAGGAGCCAGAGGCCTACACCCTTGGCTAAAGTGGGTGTACTGTGTGGAAGACTGGGTGTTGGATAAATTACTGGACACATTATCCGCTATCCACATCATCACCTGTTCGCACTGTTGTGGTTTCAATAGTGGTGTACCACGTGACCTTGTAAGTTGCGAGATGAAGCTAGGGAGCAAAGCTCTGCGGTGTTCCACTGCTCCCTCATCAGTAGGTACTGTGTCACCCTGCCCAGGACCACGGCCTCTGCCCCCCTACATCACTTGGATGCCCACATCCTCGACCCTTAGCCCTTGGGTTCAACATTTTGTGTAATCACTAAACTGTCGAATTAATATCTGAAGCTAAAAACGTATTCTGTAGACTGCGGATAGTGTACCACACACCACAGAATTTTTCACTGGACTGTATTAAATGTATCTGAGAGAAAAAACGTATTCTCTAGACTGCCGCTAGTGTAACGCACACCACACAATTTTTCACTGCACTGTAGGATATATGAATGAGAGAAAAAATGTATATTTTCTAGACTCTGGCTAGTGTGCAGCACATGACAGAATTATGTACTGCACTGTAGGATATATAACTGAGAGAAAAAACGTATACCCTAGACTGACGCTACTGTACAACACACAACATAATTGTTCACTGGACTGTAATATATATAACTGAGAGAAAAAACGTATTCCCTAGACTGCACTACAGATCTCAGCAAGCCAAGGTACAGCAGCAGCAAAAATGAGTACCGAGAGGACTTTGGGCAATTTCTTTTGGGTCTGTGTGGACCACGTGCTGTCCCTTCTGCCACCAGTCGCTGTGCACAGCGTGCAGCCAAGATGGCGGTAGCTGCACTACAAGTCCCAGCCAACAGCCGAGAGGAGGCCAAAAAAAAAGGTCGTTGTAGCCCTTAGAAGGACCGTTGGGTTCTTTGTGGATGATTCCTGCCTAACCACATTCTAATTTCACTCCCTAACAGTGTGCAGCCAAGATGGCAGTAGCTGCACTACAAGTCCCAGCCAGCAGGAGACAAAAAAAAAGGTGCAAAAAAAAGGTGCAGCCCTTAGAAGGGCTGTTGGGTTATTTGTGGGTTATTCTTGCCTAACCAACATCTAAATTGAGGCCCTAACACTCTCCTTGACAGACAGCAGCTCTATCCCTAATCTCATGCAGCAGCCAGGAGGAGACAAAAAAAAGGTGCTTGTAGCCCTTAGAAGGGCTGTTGGGTTCTTTGTGGGTGATTCCTGCCTAACCAACATCTAAATTGAGGCCCTAACACTCTCCCTGACAGACAGCAGCTCTATCCCTAATCTCATGCAGCAGCCAGGAGGAGCCAAAAAAAAGGTGCTTGTAGCCCTTAGAAGGGCTGTTGCGATCTTTGTGGGTGATTCCTGCTTAACCAAAATCTAAATTGAGGCCCTAACACTCTCCCTGACAGACAGCAGCTCTATCCCTAATCTCATGCAGGCGGCGTCTGATGTTCACTGCCATTCCGTGTCAGGGTAAAATTTTAAGTGCTTCACCTGCTACCTCAGTCTCACTTGGTCACTCTGGGTTCACCGCCATGCTGTGTCAGGGTAAATTTTTGGGTGGTTCACCTGCTACCTCAATCTAACTTGGTCACCAAGCTGTCACCACTCTGTGTCAGGCTTATGCCTGCATCGTGGGGCGGGGGATAGGACAGCAGTGCCAGCAGTACCCACAGGCGGTGATGGACCTTCGTTGTACCTAGTTGGGTGCTTTACTAACATGTGATGGGCATGTGCCTTGCCCATTTTGGTCTGGGTCAGCACAATTGTCTTGAGGGTCACCACCAGGCTGTTGCCCAGAATTTGGCATAATGGTATGATTAGGCAGCCTCAGAGGCATCCATGCATGCTACCCCTGCTGTTTCCTGTCCATTTCCGTGGTGTTTCCATCATGTTCTGAGGTTTCCAGGTTTTCACGCAATCTTCCCTATGCAGAGCTCCAGTCCCCTGCAAAAAATGCTCGAGTCTCCCATTGACTTCAATGGGTCTCGTTATTCGAAACGAGTACCCGAGCATCTGGAAAAATTCGACTCGAGTAACGAGCACCCGAGCATTTTAGTGCTCGATCATCTCTAGTGAGTTACGATTATTGGTGTTAATGTTTTTTTTTACCATGGATTGGGCACAGTTATTTAAGTAATGGTCTGGATTTAGTTATTGTACAGGGCCACCTGGAACCCATCAAAGTAAGGATGTGACAGCAACACCACCGCCACCATCACCGAGCATCTCCACGCTGTCCCATGGAGGCATTCAGCTGTCTATTTCCCAAACACTGTGAGAAAGAGGAAGTACCCCCCTGCGAACCCTGGCCCTGAATGCCAGCATTTCCAAATTCCTGGCCTTTGAAGTGCTGCCATTCTGTCTAGTGGAGATAGAGAGTTTTAAAAATGTCAGCAGCTGTCCCACGGTACGTGGTTCCCAGCCACCACTACTTTTCCAGGCTGGGCCGTCCCGGTCCTGCACGAACAAGTGGCGGAAAAAATCAGTTGTGCACTGCATCACGCCATCAGTGGCACGGTCCATATAACCCCCGATACGTGGACCAGTAAGCACGGGCAGGGACGTTATATTTTTTACTGCCCACTGGGTAAATGTAGTGGCGTCTGAGCCTGAGGCGTAAAGAGGTTTGGCAAACATCCTACCACGACCGAGGATTGCTGGATGTTTGTGTCTCGGTGCCTCCTCTTGCCTGTGGTGTATTGTAGTCTGTTTCTGGGCACAGAGTCTTTGAGTTCATGTTCCAGGGCATGCAACAGGCCCTGTGCAAAAGGGCACTCCAAAAACAGGTGAAAAGATGTTTCCTCCATGAAAGGGCACCTGGGGCAGTAGTGGGTTTTGCACAGGTTGCGGGCATCCATGAATGACCGGATAGGCAAGCCTCCCTGGATGGCCATCCTTGACAAGTCCTTGTGCACATTGGATAGCCTGTCTGAAGAAATATTAGTAAGAACATATAGTACAGTTGATCTTAGCAAAAAGGCCGATAACCGATAACCCAAAAAGGGTTCACTCCCATTTCTGAAGCAGAACACTTCTCAAACTGACAGCCTCCAGGCCCAGCCCCATCCCAGGAGGCATGTCGCTCTGACAAAACAGGGAGATTATCCGTCCGCTGCTCTGTCCTCACCAAAATGCTCCTCTTTATGTTCCCAATCTGCATAAAATCACCCGCCTAGTGCACGCCCACTTTTGGCTATGCCTTTTCCTCACATGTACGTCCTGTTTTTAATTAAGAACACCCCTTTTGCATCCGGCTAACTGTAGTAAGAAAGGAAATTCATCTGTGGAGTGTGTCTTTCATCTTTTGGGCAATCTTTTAAAATTTGGAACACCTCCTTGGCATCCATCTTACTGTAGTAGCAGAATAATTCTTTTAATATATAGTCCTCAGATAGGGGACGTATGCAGGCTCGGACTGGCCCACAGGTGTACAGGTGAATCCCCCGGTGGGCCCCTGAGCAAGGTGGGCCCCTAGTTTCCCACCCCTTGCACAAGTGGCACATAATACAGTAGACTTACTGTACTACATACTTATATTCAATGTACAGCCCCTCAACCAGCCTATGTTCATATAAAAAACTTGTTAGATTATTTATTTTATTTGAATGTATCCATACAGTGGGCCCCCAAAATAATTTTTACTGGTGGGCCCTAGGTACCCCAGTCCGACACTGGGCGTATGAGATCTTAAACTGAGACAAAACTTTTTACAAAGCTTTTACCCAGGACATACAAGCACCAAACTGTCACGCTGTGATCCTTAGCAACCTGACACAGAATTGACGGACTCGTGAAAAAAAAAACAGAAACAGTGTTGGCTTCTTTCCCCATCTCTTCCACCCACACCTCGACATCCCCCTCCTCCTCCACTCGGACCTCCACCTATTGGCTCAAGATTATTATGTCTTATATTGGTAGAGTAGAGAAATATACCGGCTGCACCCCAAAAAAAAATGCCTAAAGGTCACACACAGAATTGACAGATACATTTAAAAAAACAAGAATGTTGGCTTCTGGCTTCACCTCTTCCACCTACACTGCTACACCCACAGCCTCCTCAACTTCCTACTCCACTTGGACCTCCTGGTTCAAAATTGTTATTTTTTATTTTTATGTATTTTATGTTATTTTAAGTCAATTCTCTATCCACATTTGTTTTCAGGGCAATTGTACTGCTCTTATCTCCATTTTGGATCCTTTTGCAGCCCTCTAGCCCTTTCTATGACTTTTTTTTACAGCCCTTTTTCAGCCCCAAAGTTCAGGTCCCCATTGACTTCAATGGGGCTTGTTTTTCAGGGTAAAGTTTGTAAACCGAACCGAATTTTGAAAGTAAGTTCAGTTGAACCCCTCAAACCCAAACATCCACCGGTCTGCTTATCTCTGTGAGTAATCATTTTGTTGTTAAACATATGTTGAAGGGTGATGGAAAGCAATTTGTTGGGAAGGATTTGAGAAGGCCTGTTTCTGTGGAGATTTTACAGAAGCTGTGGTGTGTTTTGGATCAGTTCTGCTTCAACAAGTTCAAAACTTGCCTTTTCAATACAGCTTTTGTATTAGCATTCTTTGGGGCTCTACGGATTAATGAATTGGTTTGTGGTAGCTGTATGGCCCTTTTGGGTTTATTTTTGAGGATGTGAAGGTTGAGGATTTGTCAATCACTGTTACTATTAGGAAATCTAAGACAGATCAATTAGGTAGAGGTTGTTTTATATTGTTTTGCAGGCTCATGAGTTTGGTTCAAAATGTTATTAATTGGTTAAAAATTAGGTCACAGATTGATGGTGTTTTCTTTATACATCCTGATTTGAACTGATTTAACTCTGTTTTGAAAAAGTGTCTTTTTGTATTGGGTTTAGAGAACTTTACATTTTCCTCCCATTCTTTTCAGATAGAAGCAGCGACTTAAGCAGCTAGGTTAGGCCTGAATGAGTCAATAGAAAGACAAAATGGTTGTTGGGAGTCAAATAGATGTCAGATTGGATTTGTTAATCATTGATTCATTTTCTTTTCTTTACATCTGATTGTTTTTTAGATCGTGGCCACTCCTTTATATACTGGGCTCAGAATCGATCCGGTATGAGATATTACACTAAAAAATTAGATTTTCAACTGTAAGATGTTTAATGTATTTTGGTATGGAGTACGTGGATTAAAGTGCAGAAATCTGTTGAATGAAATGCATTTTTCATTTGGGAGGAAATAATATAGGGAAGGTAAATACTCTGAATTTATTGCGGAGATGAAAAGGGATGTGGGTATTTTACTCTGCATTTTTCCAAATCCTTTTTTTATTTTCTCAGAAATTATTCCTAGATTGGTGTAGGCCAATAAACGTTGTGTCTTTCTGAAATGGATTAGAAAGAAAGTCAATCAAGCAATAGGCAAATTTATGCCCTTAATTGGTGGATTCTCCAATTCTCTTAATCTCTAGATTTAGAGGGTTTCACAGTTGGCTTTCAAAATACCATATGACTGAACACTGGCTATGGTGTTTTTTTTTTTGGGGGGGCGCCCCTCTGTGAGGTATGGGTTGTGGGAGTTTGGACTGGTGGGTATGGTTTCTAAAGTTTAATAAATGATTTTAATATTGGATGGTTTTAATTAATTTCTGCTAATTAATTTATTGCTTGGGGGACACATGGTGGCTCAGTCACTGTCATGAGCAATTTTTGACAGTTGGTTTGTTCCAATGCTGTCTTGGTTTCTCCTTGTTCTTTCTGGGCTATGTCTTCTCTACCCCTTTTCCCCCTTTATTTATGTTTCAGTGGTACTTACCGATAATGATAATCTTGGGTCAACTATACTTGGCATGAGTGTTCCAGCTGGTTTTATCCAGTTCTGAAGTGGGAAGATTTGGACAATTTGATTGGTGCTGAGGTCCAGTGACGGGAAGATTCTCCTTTATAATGCCATGGTCCGCTAGGGTCCGTGTCTTTTGAAGAAGCCCTGAAGATCAGCGCCAAAATGTATCCAAAATTTAGAAAAATTCACTATTTTCAAAATTTGAATCTCTCTGCTTTTAGGGCACTGATACCTGATAGGGTAGATTATGTGATATTTTTATAGAGCTAGTTAGATTGTGAACCCATTGGGGACAGCCTGATGCTAATGTCTAAAGCTCTATATATAATAGAGCTATGCATATAATAAATAAATAAATTAAAGATGTGGTAGTATAAAATATGTCAATTTTTTTTGTTTTATACAATTGCATTTAAAAAAAATTGTGTCTTTATTTTCTTAGCTTTTTTTTGTTTTCTGGCGATGGTCTGTGAGGGCTCTTTTTTTGCGGGATGAGGTGATGTTTTCATTGGTACCATTTTATGGTACATATGACTTTTTGATAGTTTGATATTATGTTTTTTAGGGAGGTGAGGTGACTACAAAAACAGATGTTTTGGTATCATTTTTTCTTAACGGCAGTCACCTGAAGGGGTAGATCATGTAATGTTTTTAGAGCCAGTCATTACAGATGGGGTGACACCAAATATGTTTAGTTTTTACAATTTTTAAGTGACTTGATTAGGTGAAAAAGTAACGTTTACACCTGAAACTTATTTTATTTTTTTATTTTTATAAAACATTTATTTTATTTTTTTTATATTTTTTTTTCTTTGTGTCACCCATAAGGTCATAAAAGACCTTTAGGGGACTTTTAACATAACATTTTTTTAACAGCTAACTTCTCCTGTAACTGGGGCTGACATAATAGCCCCAGTTACATGGGGAATACAGCCACCAGAGAGGCTGTACAGTGGTATAAAGCACTGTATATCCTCACTGCAGAGCGATCAAGGTCTAAAGAAGACGCAGCAGCTACCCTGGTGGTCATTTAGGACTGTGTATACAGCGATCTAGAAGGCAGCTACACTGTGGACCTGTCCCTACCTTCTCTATGGGGTGCCCTGCTGTCAGCTGCATAATTAGCGTGCTGCTGCAAGCTCTGATGGACGTTCCAAAACATTTGTTCAGAGATAAGTCCTGCCTGCCAGGACATTTAGAGTCTATGGGTGGTCAGGAACTGGTTAAATAAGTGTTTCTGATCTATTAGTGAATCAGAGATAAAGGTTATTAGAGCAGAAAGTGATTCACATAGACAAACAGTTAACCCTTTGTGACAGAACGGCTCAATATTTTAAATAAAGACCTATTGAAAAAATGATTTTTACCCCAAAATGAGTAAAATGTAATCATAACAAATTGTCCTGAAGTTGTACATAGCCTTCAAAGATCTGACAAATTTATTAACATTGTGTGACATTTTCATAACGTCACCTTTAGCAAAACTGACATTAAAAAAAATGCTTCAACAGGATAAATGCCCCACTGTGTGAGTCCTTAGAATAATTACTTAGCTGAGAAAAACTGTAACAGAACCTTATTTAAAGATTTCGGGGGTCTTTTTTCAAACTGATGTAAATTAGACCTGGCTTAGTTGCCCACAGCAACCAATCAGATTCCTCCTTTCATTTTCCAAAGGAGCTGTCCAAAATGAAAGGAGGAATCTGGTTGGTTGCTATGAGCAACTAAGCCAGTTCTATTTTACATCAGCTTGATAAATGACCCCCTTTATTCCTTTACAAAATAATGTAACAGGAGTGATGGTAAGTACTTCCCTTTCTCACCACAAAACACAGAATTTTTACACTTACAACTTGCCAGCCTTTATAAATAAATGCATAATCTATAATCATATTGACCTTTATCCAGATGACTTACATGAATATTTATAACATTAAAATGTAAGAGCTGCCACTAGAGGGCATCATTGTAACAATTAATAGTTACTGTGAACCATAAAAAATATTAGCTCAGTCCTTTATATGCAATGTAATAGTAGGAAGCTCTTTTATGGGGCCCCTTACCAACTAGTCTCCTGTGCATCTGCACATATGGCATGTCAGCCCTTGTCTTTGACGATACATCTGGTATGTCCAGTCCAGAGCCTGCTTAACTAAAACGTTCATTATGATATATCGCTGTTATCTTCTTTATTTTAATAAAAATAGTTGTTGCAGAAAAGCAGCTTTGCCAAGAAATTGACATTTATGATGTCACAGCATGTTATCTGTCTGAAACCAGTTTGTGATGTCACAGTCATTTACTTGCTTACTAGCTTACCTGATGAAATCTACTTTGCTATCACTGTAGCTTACAGGGATTGTCCTAGACTGGACAAAAATTGGCAGGGGCCTGGGCATGGAGTAAAAAAAAAAAAAATTCACATTGTCCCATTTCCAGCGCTGTGACTCCTGTGCCTGCTGCTTCTGGTCCCCACCATCAGGCTCAGACTGGCCCACAGGGGTACAGGTGAATCTTCCAAGCAAGCTGGGCCCTAGTTCCACAGGCACATGGATTTTGAAGTCGCTGCAGGGACCCCTTTAATTAATCACCTTGTAGTGTCTTGCTGCTGTCTGCCACTGTGTGAACGGGTAATATTTGCATTTATCTGTGTAGAGAACCTGCAGAATAAATTTTACTGATAGACCCTAGGCACCCCAGTCCGACACTGATTGTAGTCCTCTTATAACCCCACACTGAAATATCCTCTGATATCCCATAATACCTGCCTGGTCATGCTAGGAGTTATAAAACTCTCCTCTTATACCCCTCGCTGAAATGCCCTCTGATCAGTGGCGTAACTACAGGGGAAGAAGGAGAAGCAGCTGCTTCGGGGCCCGTTAGGAGAAGGGGCTTGTGAGCAGTGTCTTTTCTAGTACTATTCAGGCCAGGCCGGGCCCCCAGTGTGACTCTATCTACAGGCGGTCCAGCCTGGCCTGAAATGTACTAGAAATGGTATACATACCAGTATCAATTAGCTTTGAAATGCAGTAATCGTAGGCTAAAGGACCTTCGATGATGCAGCCTGTAAGTAAATAAGTGTCTGTGTGGGTGTATGTGTATATATATATATATATTAGAGATGAGCGAACGTGCTCGTTACGAGCACTGTAGCGCTCGGCTCCCCTGCGAACGAATGCCCGCAGGCATTGCGGATCCGTCCTCAGCTGCATGTAAGTCAATGGGGACAGATCCATTTGGTATGACACTCATGACACTCAAGTCCCCATTGACTTACATGCAGCTGAGGACGGATCCGCAATGCCTGCGGGCATTGCGCAGGGGAGCCGAGCGCTACAGTGCTCGTAACGAGCACGTTCGCTCATCTCTAATATATATATATATTTTTATATATATATATATATATACCTTCTAACTTTGTAAATGGAGAAAGAGGGACAAAGCGCGCCGCTGCAAATTTTTTCGCCACTAGGCCATGCCTCTAACTCCGCCCAAAACATAACTATACACCTAATCCCACCCAGTCCCCTTACTGTCTCACATAGTAATTATTCCCCAGTTATATGCCCCCGTAATATGCCCAGTTATGTGCCCCCGTAATATGATCAGTTATGTGCCCCCAGTAATATGCCCAGCTGTGCCCCCATTAATACGCCCAGTTATGTGCCCCCAGTAATATTACCAGCTGTGTCCCCAGTAATATGCCCAGCTACGTGCCTCCCTATAATATGCCCACATTGTGCTCCCCAGTAATGTTGTGCCTCCAATAATATGCCCACATTGTGCTCCCCAGTTTATGTTGTGCCCCCAATAATATGCCCATATTGTGCTCCCCAGTAATGCTGTGCCCCCAGTAATATGCCCATACTGTGCTCCCCAGTAATGCTGTGCCCCCCAGTAATATGCCCATACTGTGCTCCCCAGTAATGCTGTGCCCCCCAGTAATATGCCCATACTGTGCTCCCCAGTAATGCTGTGCCCCCCAGTAATATGCCCATGCTGTGCCACTCTCAGAAAATTGAAAAAATAAAAAACCATATACTTACATTCTTCCTAGCAGCATCACCAGCAGGAAATCTTCTTCTTTAGTCTGGAGGGGGCGGAGCCAAGGCGGACTGACGGACGGCCCCTCCCCCTCCCAGACCAAAGGAATGGAGAGCAGCAGGGAGGTACATAGAGTCTGCAGGGGGGCACGGGAGGGAGAATGTATGAAGCAGCGAGCCGATGCCGGCTCTCTGCTTCATCACCATACAGGCAACTGTCTCTGCGTCCTATGGATGCAGGGACAGCTGCTAGATACCGGGACATATCTCCCCCGTACCGAGACAGCGGGACAGCTGCTGCAATCCGGGACAGTCCCGCTGGATCCGGGACGGTTGGGAGGTAAGATATATATATATATATATATATATATATATATATATATTTATATATACAGTATCTGTGTGTATGTATGTGTTTATATGTGTGTGTGTTTATGTGTATATATGTGTGAGTTTATCTGTGTGTGTAATATTATATATATGCATGTGTATATCTGTTTGTGTATGTAAATATGTGTATGTGTGTGTATATGTATATATGTGTATGTGTGTGTGTTTATCTGTGTGTGTGTATATATATATATATATATATATATATATATATGTGTGTGTGTGTTTGTGTGTGTGTATATATATACAGTGCCTTGAGAAAGTATTCGACCCCCTGGAACTTTTTAACCTTTTGCCACATTTCAGGCTTCAAAGAAAAAGATATAACATTTTAAATTTTTGGTGAAGAATCAACAACAAGTGGGTCACAATTGTGAAGTGGAACAAAATTTATTGGATCATTTAAACTTTTTTGTAATAATAAAACTGAAAAGTGGGGGGTGCAAAATTATTCAGCCCATTTACTTTCAGTTCAGAAAACTCACTCCAGAAGTTTATTGAGGATCTCTGAATGATCCAATGTTGTCCTAAATGACTGATGAAGATAAATAGAATCCACCTGTGTGTAATCAAGTCTCCGTATAAATGCACCTGCTCTGTGATAGTCTCAGGGTTCTGCATCATGAAGACCAAGGAACACACCAGGCAGGTCCTTGATACTGTTGTGGAGAAGTTTAAAGCCGGATTTGCATACCAAAAGATTTCCCAAGCTTTAAACATCCCAAGGAGCACTGTGCAAGTGATCATATTGAAATGGAAGGAGTATCAGACCACTGCAAATCTACCAAGACCCGGCCATCCCTCTAAACTTTCATCTCAAACAAGGAGAAGACTGATCAGAGATGCAGCCAAGAGGGCCATGATCACTCTGGATGAACTGCAGAGATCTACAGCTGAGGTGGGAGAGTCTGTCCATAGGACAACAATCAGTCAAACACTTCACAAATCTGGCCTTTATGGAAGAGTGGCAAGAAGAAAGCCATTTCTCAAAGATATCCATAAAAAGTCTTGTTTACAGTTTGCCACAAGCCACCTGGGAGACACACCAAACATGTGGAAGAAGGTTCTCTGGTCAGATGAAACCAAAATCGAACTTTTTGGAAACAATGCAAAACGATATGTTTGGCATAAAAGCAACACAGCTCATCACCCTGAACACACCATCCCCACTGTCAAACATGGTGGTGGCAACATCATGGTTTGCACCTGCTTTTCATCAACAGGGACAGGGAAGATGGTTAAAATTGATGGGAAGATGGATGGAGCCAAATACAGGACCATTCTGGATGAAAACCTGTTGGAGTCTGCAAAAGACCTGAGACTAGGACGGAGATGTATCTTCCAACAAGACAATGATCCCAAACATAAAGCAAAATCTACAATGGAATGGTTCAAAAACAAACGTATCCAGGTCTTAGAATGGCCAAGTCAAAGTCCAGACCTGAATCCAATTGAGAATATGTGGAAAGAGCTGAAAACTGCTGTTCACAAATGCTCTCCATCCAACCTCAAAGAGCTCGAGCTGTTTTGCAAGGAAGAATGGGCAAGAATTTCAGTCTCTAGATGTGCAAAACTGATAGAGACATACCCCAAGCGACTTGCAGCTGTAATCGCAGCAAAAGGTGGTGCAACAAAGTATTAATGCAAGGGGGCCAAATAATTTTGCACGCCCCACTTTTCAGTTTTGTTATTACAAAAAAAGTTTAAATGATCCAATAAATTTCGTTCCACTTCACAATTGTGACCCACTTGTTGTTGATTCTTCACCAAAAATGTAAAATGTTATATCTTTTTGTTTGAAGCCTGAAATGTGGCAAAAGGTTGAAAAGTTCCAGGGGGCCGAATACTTTTGCAAGGCACTGTATATATATATATATATATATATATATATATATATATATATATATATGTGCCTGTGTATATCTGTTTGTGTATGTATATGGGTGTATGTGAGTGTGTATCTATATCATTTGCAATCTGCTTATTCTGTATATAGGAGATATCTGGATATGGGTAGTAGTGTATGTGTATATATATGTTTATATGTGTGTATATCTGTTTGTGTATGCATATATTGTATGTGTGTGTGTGTATGTGTGTTAGTATGTGAGTGTGCATCTATACCATCTGCAATCTGCTTATTCTGTATGTAGGAGATATCTGGATATGGGTAGTAGTGTGTGTGTGTGTATATATATATATATATATATATATAGAATTAGAGCACTACTACTCCTATCCAAATATTTAGGACACTAATACTTGTTGAAAAAAAAAAAGCTTTTTACTATTGATGACCTGTCCTTAAGATACATATCAATATAAGCGGAGGGGACTGTAGAAAATTTGCTGTGGGGCCCCCCGTCAGTTGTTGCTAAGCCCCTGCCTCTGATATTCTATAATAAAGACCTGGACATGATGGGATATGTAGTTCTCTTTTCCTCAACCTCATTCTTGTAATAGCCTCTGATATCAGATAACAGCCTGGACATGCTGGGAGTTGTAGTCCTCTCCTCTTATACCTCCTCACTGTAATGTGCTCTACTATCACATTATACCAGCCTCAACATGCTGGGAGTTGTAGTCCTGTCATTATAGACCTCCTTCCTGAAACATCATTTGATATCCCCTAATAACGATCTGGGCGTCCTGGGAGTTGTAGTACATTCCTCTTAAACCTCCCTGTAATCTCTCTTGGATTATACTTTCCATTCTGCGCGTTGTATCATCACCCACTGTCCCGGGTATGATGTCCTCCTTTTGGGGGTCACCCTAAGCTATTATATAATGGATGAACTAAATGTAGGGTTGACACTTTTCCCAGCAGTTTACCGGTAATACCAGTTAGACCAGTGGTTTACAAGGCAGGTGGCAACCCTAGTGGAGACCCGGCACCCAACCGATTAGCTGTTTTCAGCAGCCTGGATTCAAAACAGTGGATGGAGCCAAAAGGAAAAGGCTCTATCCACTGTGAGTGGCCTTGAAGTTGCCACCATACTGCAGCTTGTGGGGGGGTGCTGCCCCTTTAAATTATTTCATCCATACTTTCAGTGTAAGAGCCGGTGCAGAGGACGCCCAGCAGTCATGTATTATATCTGTCCTCTTTACCTGTCTTCCTGTGTCTGAGGTGTAAAGGGGCCCAGCACCAATCATGGATGTTGCTGATGATCAGTCAGATGTCTAGTCAAGGAGAGAGTACAGCAAGAGGCAGTTGAGGGGAATATGACAGTTGGGAGGAGGGAAGAGAGTGTCTAATGGCCTCCATAGTGTGGCCCTGACAATGGAGCCCTGATCCACGTGCCCCTCCACATCTTGTTAGTGTGAGTTGTCAGAAACTGCAAGCGAGTGCTCTCAGGGTGAGATTTGTAGCCATAGGGCGGTGTGCCTCAGTGAAAGACTGACACCATCAAGCTGTTAACCTAATAGACTGTTCAGTTTCCCATAACAACTGCCAGGTTTATAATAACAATGTAACTATCAAACTTTGTGTCCAATAGTGACTGTAACTGCTAAGCACTGCACCTCCTGCTTGGGTAAAGCCAAGATGCAAGTGTCTGTTTCATGGCTGTGTCATACTCAAGTGTGGTCCCAGGATAGGATCGAGGGTCACATATAAAACTGACCACACCATGCTGTTAGTCTGTTCATTTACATGGTGCAGTCTGGAAGGGGTTAAGTAGGATCCCATGGTCTGGGTACTCGGTGTCGGCAAACATGCTCCCCCAAAGGAGGAAACCCTGCGATCATCTGGGGACCATAAATATATGTCAGTTATCCAAACAGAAGTATATTGACAAAGTGCGGTCAGGGAAGGGTTAAGGGCCTTTGCAGTAAGGCACATTGATAATCACTTAATGCTCAACCCTTTGGAACACTGCCACCAACATTAGTCATAGATAGCTGTGACATCACAAGCATGTGTGTCATAAGGGAAGAACCCTTGTAAAAAGCAAGCGAGTGGCCATATTTGTGCCGTACTTGATGGCCTGAAGACCTTGAGCTTGACTACTCCCGCCCACCACACCTTGATGAAATTTGGAGGTTCTAGCAGGAAGCCCATCGTCCAATGGGAGGAAAGGTGTCACGGGAAGCCGGCGGCGCGCTCCCCGCTTGCAGCGCCGCCGGACTTCCACTAACACGGAGCGAGGACGCAACATGCGTCCTCGTCTCCATGGTAACGAGAGGTGGGGAGCGTCGGGCGCGCTTCCGGATGCTGCGTGCCCGGCGTCCCCGCCCCCCTAGACACGAGCAGTGGGCGGCACTGAGCGCTGGCCGGCAAGCCAGCGCTCAGAATATATATATATTAGGGGTACTGGGTCATGTGGCGCTGGCCACGCCACATGACCAAAATTGTAGCATATTTGAGCGCTGGTCACGTTCGGCCAGCGCTCAGTATGCAAATGAGGTCATGTGACGCTGGCCCCGTCACATGACCCATTGGAGGGCTTTTTAAAGCAGGCCTGTTGCCTTCTCAAATCGCCTGTGATTAGTTACACCTTTGATCAGTGCTTGTGCGACCTTTGCGTTTATTGTTACTTGGATTTGGACTTGGACTTTGGACTTTGGACTTCTCTCTCGCTTCACCCCTGGTATTTACGTGACCTCCTGTGTTTGACCCGGCTTGCTGACTACTCTTCTATTGTGTTTGTTCTGTCTGTGTTTTGTCCGTCCCTTGTTCCCTTTCCCTCCCTGCGCACTTATTCAGCGTAGGGACCGTCCTCGTGGTTGTCCGCGGCTGCCTAGGGCCGGCTGAGGCAAGTAGGCAGGGAAAGAAGGAGGGGTTCAGTTCAGGGCTCACCACCCTTGTATTCCCCACGTGACAGAATCACAGGCCATATTTTATGGAGCAGTTGCGCGCTCTCACGGACCAGGTTCAAGGAATGGCTCAAGCGATCCAGGATCTGGCCGAGAGGCTCCAACACCAGGAGCAGATTCAATCCGCACCAGTAGTGGCTCCCTCCACATCCAATCCCATCATGGAGCCCCATGTTAAGCTGCCGGATCGATTTTCGGGGAACCGGAAGGGCTTCCGTTCCTTTAAGGAGAGCGTAAAATTGTATTTCCGCTTACGCCCCCACTCCTTGGGTTCCGAGCAGCAGCGGGTGGGAATAATTATTTCCTTGCTGCAGGGCGATCCGCAGGAGTGGGCCTTTTCGTTACCCCCCGACTCCCCTAGCCTGCGGACTGTGGACGCGTTTTTTCTGGCCTTAGGCTTATTATATGAGGAGCCCGACTTGACTGCTGTTGCCGAGTCTCAGCTCAGGGACCTTCGGCAGGGTGACCGTCCTGTAGAGGACTATTGCGCGGAATTTAGGAAGTGGTGTGTCTCTTCAGGATGGAATGACCCAGCTCTTAGAAGCCAATTCCGGGTAGGGCTGTCTGACCAACTGAAGGACCTTCTGGTGTGTTACCCTACTCCTGATTCCTTAGAGGCGACCATGACCTTAGCCATTAAGCTAGACCGACGGGTGAGAGAGAGACTGAAGGAGCGTTCAGGCATTCCCCAGGTTGCCGTGTTGTCTGAAATTTCTCTTCCTAGCCCATCTCCTACCAGAGTTCCGGAGGAGCCCATGCAATTAGGTGGAACCTTAAGGGACCAGAGACGCCTGAGGGGAGCCTGCTTTTACTGCGGTGAAATGAACCACTGGCTCCAGCAGTGCCCCAAACTTCCACCTTCTAGGAGATCTCCAGCGGGGAGCAAGGTAACTCCAGCGGTGGTAAGGAGGAAAGTTTTGTTACCTATTTCTGTTACCTATGATCAAATTAAGGGAGTTGGTCAAGCATTTGTTGATTCAGGTTCTGCCGTTAATTTTATTAATTTTGATTTTGTACAATCGGTGGGTATTCCGCTAGTTCCTTTAAGGGAGGCAATTCAAATCATTGCTTTAGATTCCACACCATTAAATAATGGGAGGGTGGAGTTTTGTACTCCCGAGGTTTCCTTGACTGTGGGAATCTCCCATACGGAGACTTGCTCTTTCCTTGTTCTAAGAGATTTACCTGCTGACCTCGTTTTAGGTCTGCCATGGTTACAGGACCACAACCCTGTGATCAACTGGCCTGCAGGTGAATTAGAGAAATGGGGAGGTGATTGTTCCAAATGTTGCAAATCAGTATTGCTGGTTGGAGGTACCACTGAGTCTCTTATCTTGCCTGGATATATCAGAGATTTTCAGGACGTATTCTCCATGTCCGAGACTGAGTTCCTCCCTCCCCACCGGCAATATGATTGTGCCATTGAGATTATTGAGGGGTCCAAGTATCCTAAGGGCCGTATTTACAATCTCTCCACTCCTGAGCACCAATCCATGAGGGATTATCTTAAGGAGAGTCTGGCCAAGGGTCACATCCGGCCTTCAGTTTCCCCCATGGGGGCCGGATTTTTCTTTGTTGGTAAGAAGGATGGAGGATTGAGGCCCTGTATTGATTACAGGGAACTTAACAAGATCACTGTCAAGAACAGGTACCCGCTGCCCCTTATCCCTGACTTACTGAACCAGATTCAAGGCGCCTGCTGGTTCTCTAAGCTGGATTTGAAGGGAGCTTATAACCTGATTAGAATCAGGGAGGGGGATGAATGGAAGACTGCCTTCAATACCCCTGAGGGTCATTATGAGTATTTAGTTATGCCCTTTGGGTTAAGCAATGCACCCGCTGTGTTTCAGAATTTTGTTAATGACATTTTTAGACCTTTTATTGGGAGGTTCATGATTGTCTACATTGATGACATCCTTATTTTTTCGGTGGATTGGGAATCTCACGTTTCTCATACCAGGCAAGTGTTAGAGGTCTTACGTGAAAATAAACTATTTGTCAAAGGGGAGAAGTGTACTTTTGGCGTTCAGGAGGTGGCCTTTTTAGGATACATTTTGACTCCTTTTTCTTGCAAAATGGACCCAGCTAAGGTACAGGCCATCCTTGATTGGGTGCGACCCTCCTCCCTTAAGGCGCTCCAACGATTTTTAGGGTTTGCGAATTTTTATCGCAAATTTATTAAAAAATTTTCGTTGGTGGTCAAACCAGTTACAGATCTGACTCGCAAGGGAGCGGATCTAGTTAATTGGCCCCCTGCAGCGATTGAAGCTTTTGAGAAGCTAAAACAGTGTTTTACTAAGGCCCCGGTGTTAATCCAGCCTGACCAGAGTGAGCCCTTTGTAGTTGAGGTGGATGCATCTGAGGATGGGGTAGGGGCAGTACTGTCCCAGGGGTCCTCCACCTTAACTAACCTTAAGCCATGTGCCTTTTTCTCCCGCAAGTTCTCTTCTGCGGAGAGGAACTATGATATCGGGAATAGAGAATTGTTGGCCATTAAGTGGGCATTTGAGGAGTGGCGTCACTTCCTGGAGGGGGCATTACATCGCATTGTGGTCCTCACTGATCATAAAAATCTTTTGTTTCTGGAGTCTGCTAAACGTTTGAATCCCAGACAGGCGAGGTGGGCTTTGTTCTTTACCCTTTTTGATTTTTGTGTTACCTTTAGACCAGGAAGCAAGAACACTAAGGCTGACGCCTTATCCCGAAGTTTTCAGGCGTATCAGCCTCCGGACGTTCCTCCTGAGCCCATCCTGCCGGCTGACATCATCGTGGCCGCTACTTCGTCTGATCTGGCATCCGAAATCTCAGCAGGACAGCATCTCGCTCCCACTGGTACCCCCTATGATAAACTGTTTGTGCCGGCCCATTTGCGTTTGCGGCTGCTGGGTGAGTGCCATAACTCGGTATTATGTGGACATCCTGGCATCAATGCCACCAAGGAGTTAGTCTCTAGGCAGTATTGGTGGCCATCGATTGCCAGGGATGTGCAGGCTTTTGTAATTGCGTGCAATACTTGTGCCAGGTCCAAGAATCCCAAAACACGACCTATGGGTGAGCTACGCCCCTTACCCATACCTAGCAGACCATGGTCGCATTTGTCCATGGACTTCATCACGGATTTACCTTGTTCTGAGGGTAAAACTGTGATTTTGGTGGTGGTTGACAGATTTAGCAAGATGTGTCATTTTATTCCGTTGTGTAAGTTACCGTCTGCTAAGGTCTTGGCGTCTGTATTTGTGGACCATGTAGTTAAACTGCATGGTATTCCAGAGAATATTGTATCGGACGGGGGGTGCAGTTTGTGTCTAAATTTTGGAGAGCTTTCTGTAAGAGGATTGAAATATCTTTGTCCTTTTCGTCGGCCTTTCATCCGGAGACCAATGGTCAGACCGAGCGTCTTAATCAATCGGTTGAGCAATATCTCAGATGTTATGTGACTGATAACCAGCATGTGTGGGCCAGATACCTGTCTCTGGCCGAATTCGCTATTAATAACCGAGTGAATTCTTCCTCTGGGGTTTCACCTTTCTTCTGTAATATGGGCTTTCATCCGCGCTTTGGTTCCTTTTCCTCATCCTCTTCGGTTGTCCCAGAGGTCAATGCTGTTTCTCAAGAACTGTGAACAGTTTGGGCACGGGTTCAGCTGAACCTGGAAAAGGCCCAAGGAGTCCAAAAGACTAAAGCTGATATGAAACGTTCTAAGGGTGTGGATTTCAAGGTGGGGGACATGGTATGGTTGTCGACAAAAAATCTTCGCATGAAAGTACCATCGTATAAGTTTGCGCCTCGCTTCATTGGTCCATACAGGATCACTAAGGTTGATCAATCCGGTATCTTTTGAATTATGCTTACCCGACTCCCTTCGCGTTCATAATGTTTTTCACATGTCTTTGCTGAAGCGTTATGTTGCCCCCATTGGTCCAGAGGAACAGTCTCGCCTCCGGTCGAGGTAGAGGGACAAGTGGAGCACGAGGTTGCTAGAGTCATTGATGTGAGGAAGGTCCGGAATTCCTTTCAGTACCTTGTACACTGGAAGGGATTTGGACCGGAGGATAGGTCTTGGGTGCCGTTGACCAGGATGCATGCTGATTCGCTCATTCGGAAATTCCACCTACAGCATCCTGATAAACCTGCTCCCGTTGGTAAGGGTCCGGTGGCCCCTCGTGAAGGGGGGGGTACTGTCACGGGAAGCCGGCGGCGCGCTCCCCGCTTGCAGCGCCGCCGGACTTCCACTAACACGGAGCGAGGACGCGACATGCGTCCTCGTCTCCATGGTAACGAGAGGCGGGGAGCGTCGGGCGCGCTTCCGGATGCTGCGTGCCCGGCGTCCCCGCCCCCCTAGACACGAGCAGTGGGCGGCACTGAGCGCTGGCCGGCAAGCCAGCGCTCAGAATATATATATATTAGGGGTACTGGGTCATGTGGCGCTGGCCACGCCACATGACCAAAATTGTAGCATATTTGAGCGCTGGTCACGTTTGGCCAGCGCTCAGTATGCAAATGAGGTCATGTGACGCTGGCCCCGTCACATGACCCATTGGAGGGCTTTTTAAAGCAGGCCTGTTGCCTTCTCAAATCGCCTGTGATTAGTTACACCTTTGATCAGTGCGACCTTTGCGTTTATTGTTACTTGGATTTGGACTTGGACTTTGGACTTTGGACTTCTCTCTCGCTTCACCCCTGGTATTTACGTGACCTCCTGTGTTTGACCCGGCTTGCTGACTACTCTTCTATTGTGTTTGTTCTGTCTGTGTTTTGTCCGTCCCTTGTTCCCTTTCCCTCCCTGCGCACTTATTCAGCGTAGGGACCGTCCTCGTGGTTGTCCGCGGCTGCCTAGGGCCGGCTGAGGCAAGTAGGCAGGGAAAGAAGGAGGGGTTCAGTTCAGGGCTCACCACCCTTGTATTCCCCTCGTGACAAAAGGGACATCCGTCTAGCCAACCAGATCAGCCCGGTTGCTGCACCCCCCCACCTACTATTTATGTGGCAACCACATAGTGGCATTACCCTCTAAGCCCAAGGGAAGGGCAGCCCTCCAGCCATGGTTCCCTAGAGGTTTCCTCCACAGGGGTTTTTCCTCTCCTGAGTGCTGGTGGGTGACTCTCCGTGAGTCGAGGGTTTGCTTTTTTTAATATTTTAAATAAACAATTTGTCCATTTATTCCCGAATTAATGTGTTCTGTGTCTTTATTCTGTGTCTTTATTATGCATTCTTTGGTTTGATGGATGTATGCATGATTTTCTCAGGTAAGAGGTTACAATCCCATTTTTATGTCATTTTGACATATACATTCTATATATTCTATATAATCCATTCTTTTTTTAGTTTAGTCATTTTAGAAACAAGATCTTTTTCAATACAGTTTAAGAAATCGACATATCACAAGTATGGCCCATTGACATGCTTGATTGTCTTATTCATTTTTATTTCTTTTTAATTCTTATACAACTGGCACCCCCCCCTTCTTTTCAGCATACATACATCCACAGTCAACGGAACTCTCCTAGCCTCTGCAGGATGCACGCACGCTTCGCTTAGCTCAATAAGCGGCTCCCCGACTCCCTCGTCACTCAGACGCGTTGCCGGGGTTCCGATCACGTGACCGCACCCCCGGTCACGTGATCCATCTTGAAACCGCTGTATATCGGCTCCAGTCTTCTCCCCGATCACGTGACCGCATCCCCGGTCACGTGAACGGCATACTGATATCGTCTGCTTTACAAGAAATGCCCGATGTGCCCCGAACCAACACCAAATATTGATCATCCCTTCATCACCATTGATCATCCCTTCATCACTAATTTTAGCACTGGTTTTATTTATATTTATATTTATGTGATTTTATGTTAATTTGGCTAATTATGCAAATTCAGTTTTTTTGCCCCCAACTCCTCCCCTTAAGCCCCTGTTTTTTGGCGTTTTTTTTGGGAGTATATATGTCTGTCAATGCACTTGTTTGTCATTCCTTGTATTTCTGTACCTGAAGAAGGGGACCTGTTTCCCCGAAACGCGTTGTACTACTACAAACAAATAAAGAATAAAAGAACAAATAATCTACTTACCTTCTACTGGTTCTTTGCGCCGTGGGATCCGCAATCTTTCCTCCAAAAAACTACTCTTCATCTTCTGTGGGGAATCCAGGCACCATGCGCCAGAAGCTGACCGTGTTTTGATCCGTGGCTGCATACCAGTTTCCAAAAAAAGGAGTTTACTCTCCCGACGACACGCTTCTATTAGAGTTGTGCCTAATCTAATGCACAACCTTACAAGGTGAGCCTTCACTCTCTTGCTAAACGCTATACGTATTGTGACGTTATTACCCTATGCTGCGCTTTTTTCGTGTTTCTCAGAAATACGTTGCCTAGAACTACAGATAATCCCATCTATGACACCAGCGCTCAGCTATTTTCTGAAGTTCCATAGCAGTAAATGAAAGGTGGCCGCACATGCATGACTTGCTGTCTGTACACTTTGGGGGCATCATCCTATGGATATGTCATAAATGTCACAAATGGAAATATCCCTTAAAATGAAATTCATTATGAAATAACCAAGATAGCAGAGCAGAGCACCGTTGCACCGAATGAGAACACTCACTGGTGACGCCGAGGGTAAACAACTGTTCAGGTGAATGCTGTAGGGTGAATGGATCAATCTTCTACACCAGTTTGTGCCTAAATTGGAACAATGCCTGGTCTAAATATATAAATGCATATCATATATGTAATATTAGGGGATTGCATACAATAAATAATAACATAGGCAAACTTGAGGAATGGGTTCTTATTCATTGATGCTATCTACCAGTAAGACTGTAAGACATTGCCCATAGCAACCAATCAGAAAGCAGCTCTCATTTTTCCAGAGCAGGTAAAGAAATAAAAGCTGAGCCCGATTGGTTGCTAGGGGCAACAAAGACAGTCCTGGGTAAAGGAGACCTAAGATGTACGTTGGAACAGATGTTTCACATATCTGTATCATCACAGTACAGCAGTAACACCACAAATCACATTCCCAGAGCCCTAATTGTGCCCCTTTAACATAAGTGCCAAGACTGAGCCCTAATACATTTAGTCAAGTGTCTGGGATTGCCCTCATAACTGCCAACAATAGTTAGTGCCAGCCACACCACTCCTACAGATCTTACAATTGTGGGCCCCCTGTGCTATCCACAGTGTTCCCATTAGAAATAGTGAGCGATAATGCCATATAAGTGCCAACCAATGCCCCCATAAGTTTTATCTGACGTCTCTGTTCCCCAAGAAATCCCAGCAATACTGACCCCCAGAGATGTTATCCATAGTGATGCCAGGGGTGATAGTCCCAGTACCCCCATAAATGCTAGCCGCTGTACCTCCATAATTCAAAGCCACTGTGCCCCAAAACTGCATGCCACTGAGTCTCCATACGTTAAATCCACACTGCCCATACCACTCCCAGCAATATAGGAGCTATGCACACTCATGCCAAAGGTGACAACCATAGTGCCCCTACAAATGCCATCCACAGTGCCCCCATAAGTACTAGTCACTATGCTCATCTAACTGAGCAACCACAGTGCTACCATAAGAGAGAGCCACTGACAGTGCCATATTAGTGCCATTCAATTCCCCTAAACATTTCATTCACTGCCTCCATATCTGCTTGCCATAGTTTTGTTGTTCCTCCACAAGTGCCAGCCACCCCTTATTACAAATGCCAGTCACAGTTCCCCCATAACAGATAAATGTCCTAGATATCTCAGCCAAAGCCCACTATAAGTTTCCATCATATCCATAGTTGTGCCATAATTGACCACCACAGTGCCTCATAAGTGCCATAGTCTTCTCCAGAGAAGTCTTTAACTTTTGGGTGGCCATTTGTCCTCTTTTTCTTTCAGACATATACTCACTTATTCTCTCTTCCATACCTTCCAACAAGGGTGAATTGGGTACCAGGGACATAACTACCATAGTGGCAGACCACACGACTGCTATTGGGCCCATGGCAAGGGGGGGGGGGGGGCAGTCTTAGTTGGGATTATCCCCTCTTCTACTGGAGGTGAACACTTGGTCAGGACTCTACCCTCTAAAGGAACAACCTTTAGCAAATGAAGCAGTGGAAAAATGACCGAAGGGTCATTGAAAAGGGTTTAGGCAGAAACCGTTCTGTCCTGTGTGGGGGGCCTGGTTTGATTCTTGCAATGTGGGCCTTAATTCTCTATGTATGTCACTGTTGGTACCATACAATATTGTTACCCAGGTGCCTCCGTAGAGCTTGATCTGGCACTTAGTACTCAGGTAAAGATGACTTGGGTGGCTGCTGCTCCACTCTAGAATATTTTTAACATTTTTCCATTTTTTTAAAAATTCCAATCAAACATCATTTTGCAAAAAAATCCCATCCCAATCCAGCCTGTGTCCTGTAAATAATTGTAATTTTCGTGCCCTTTGACTTTTTTAAAGCAGTTTGTCATCTGTTTGGACAATGTTTTGTGGAGATGTTTATGTGTCCTGTATGTTACCCTTTTAGTCAGCAAATACCATTACATCCCTCAGCTGTTGTGGTTTATTCACTGTATGTCTTGAAGGTCCTTTACCAGCCGTTTTATTATTTATTATAATGAATGTGCCATTTACATGTACTCTATACGCTGATTAAATATGTCAGTAGCAAAGGTGTGATATAACCAGGGCCGCCATCAGGGGGGTACAGCAGAACCTGCTGTGGGGGGCCCGGGCAGATTTGTCAAGAAAGGGGGGCCCGGGCCTCTGGCAGCTGTCTCTGCGTCCATAGGACGTAGAGACAGTTGCCTGTTGCAGGAAGGAGCAGACAGCCGAAACCGGCTGTCTGCTTCTTCCATCCTCCCTCCTGTCCCCCCTGCAGCTCTCCATACCTCCCAGGCACTCCTCAGGTCTTGGCGGGGGGGCGGGGCCGGCCGGCAGCATAGGCCCCGCCCCCTTCAGACATGAGAAGAAGATCTCCTGCTCTGATGATGCTGGCCCTGCTGCTATGAAAAAGGTAAGTATAATTTTTTTTTTTAACTTTCTATACACTGTGTTTATTATCCCTTGACTGTGACATCACTGTGTTTATTATCTCTGTACTGTGACATCACTGTGTTTATTATCCCTTGACTGTGACATCACTGTGTTTATTATCTCTGTGCTGTGACATCACTGTGTTTATTATCTCTGTACTGTGACATCACTGTGTTTATTATCCCTTGACTGTGACATCACTGTGTTTATTATCCCTGTACTGTGACATCATTGTGTTTATTATTCCTGGACTGTGACATCACTGTGTTTATTATCCCTGGACTGTGACATCACTGTGTTTATTATCTCTGTACTGTGACATCACTGTTTTTATTATCTCTGTTCGGTGACATCACTGTGTTTATTATCCCTGTTCGGTGACATCACTGTGTTTATTATCCCTGTACTGTGACATCACTGTGTTTATTATCCCTTGACTGTGACATCACTGTTTATTATCCCTAGACTGTGACATCACTGTGTTTATTATCCCTGGACTGTGATATCACTGTGTATATTATCACTGGACTGTGACATCACTGTGTTTATTATCCCTGGACTGTGACATCACTGTGTTTATTATCCCTGGACTGTGACATCACTGTGTTTATTATCCCTGGACTGTGACATCACTGTGTTTATTATCCCTGGACTGTGACATCACTGTGTTTATTATCCCTGGACTGTGCCATCACTGTGTTTATTATCCCTGGACTGTGACATCACTGTGTTTATTATCCCTGTACAGTGACATCGCTGTGTTTATTATCTCTGTACTGTGACATCACTGTGTGTATTATCCCTGTACGGTGACATCACTGTGTTTATTATCCCTGTACAGTGACATCGCTGTGTGTATTATCCCAGTGCAGGAAGAGGTAAGTGGTCTGTGTTTGTGTGTTTGTTTTCTATTTTTCAGGGTCGTGAATGTAGAGGACTACGTCGGATTCAGTGGACTACGTCGGACCAGCTTTTTTTTTTTTTTTTTAATAAAATGGTCAAACAGAGGTCTTGGGGAGTGTTTATTTCAATAAAATGTTTTATACTTGTGTGTGTGTATTTTTTTTACAATACTACAGTTTTAGTAATCATGGCTATCTACTGACGGCCCTGATTACTAATACTGGGCTTAGTGCTTGCCGGTATGGCAGGCCAGCACTAACCCCAACATCTATTACCTCAGCACCCACCGCCACCAGGGGTGTCGGGAAGAGCCGGGTACCCGCAGGACCGGACCTTCTAAATTGAGGGTCTGGCTCTGGGGCGGCTGCAGGCTGGTACCATTAGGCTGGGAAGGGCCAATAACCGTGTCCCTTCCCACCCTGGTAGTGCCAGGCTGCCGCTGCTGGTTGTATCTGGCTGGCGAAGGAAAAAAAGGGGGGACCCCACGCCATTTTTTTACAAAAATAATTAAATAATTTTTTTTTAAAATGGCGTTTTTTCCTTCGCCAGCCAGATACAACCAGCAGCGGCAGCCTGGCACTACCAGGGTGGGAAGGGACACGGTTATTGGCCCTTCCCAGCCTAATGGTACCAGCCTGCAGCCGCCCCAGAGCCAGACCCTCAATTTAGAAGGTCCGGTCCTGCGGGTACCCGGCTCTTCCCGACACCCCTGGTGGCGGTGGGTGCTGAGGTAATAGATGTTGGGGTTAGTGCTGGCCTGCCATACCGGCAAGCACTAAGCCCAGTATTAGTAATCAGGGCCGTCTGTAGATAGCCCTAATTACTAAAACTGTAGTATTGTAAAAAAAAAATACACACACACAAGTATAAAACATTTTTATTGAAATAAACACTCCCCCAGACCCCTGTTTGACCATTTTATTTAAAAAAAAAAAAAAAAAGCTGGTCCAACGTAGTCCACCGAATCCGACGTAGTCCTCTGCATTCACGACCCTGAAAAATAGAAAACAAACACACAAACACAGACCACTTACCTCTTCCTGCACTGGGATAATACACACAGCGATGTCACTGTACAGGGATAATAAACACAGTGATGTCACCGTACAGGGATAATACACACAGTGATGTCACAGTACAGAGATAATAAACACAGCGATGTCACTGTACAGGGATAATAAACACAGTGATGTCACAGTACAGGGATAACAAACATAGTGATGTCACCATACAGGGATAATAAACACAGTGATGTCACAGTACAGGGATAATACACACAGTGATGTCACAGTACAGAGATAATAAACACAGCGATGTCACTGTACAGGGATAATAAACACAGTGATGTCACAGTACAGGGATAACAAACACAGTGATGTCACCGTACAGGGATAATAAACACAGTGATGTCACAGTACAGGGATAATAAACACAGTGATGTCACAGTACAGGGATAATAAACACAGTGATGTCACTGTACAGGGATAACAAACACAGCGATGTCACTGTACAGGGATAATAAACACAGCGATGTCACTGTACAGGGATAATAAACACAGCGATGTCACAGTACAGAGATAATAAACACAGTGATGTCACCGTACAGGGATAATAAACACAGCGATGTCACAGTACAGGGATAATAAACACAGTGATGTCACAGTACAGGGATAATAAACACAGTGATGTCACCGTACAGGGATAATAAACACAGTGATGTCACAGTACAGGTATAATACACACAATGATGTCACAGTACAGGGATAATAAACACAGTGATGTCACCGTACAGGGATAATAAACACAGTGATGTCAAAGTCCAGGGATAATAAACACAGTGATGTCACTGTACAGGGATAATAAACACAGTGATGTCACTGTACAGGGATAATAAACACAGTTATGTCACAGTACAGAGATAATAAACACAGTGATGTCACCGTACAGGGATAATAAACACAGTGATGTCACCGTACAGGGATAATAAACACAGTGATGTCACAGTACAGGGATAATACACACAGTGATGTCACAGTACAGGGATAATAAACACAGTGATGTCAAAGTCCAGGGATAATACACACAGTGATGTCACAGTACAGGGATAATAAACCTCAGATCAACACATTGTGCCCCCATCAGACCTCAGATCAGCGTCTTGTGCCCCCATCAGACCTCAGGTCAGCATCTTGTGCCCCCATCAGACCTCAGATCAGCGTCTTGTGCCCCCATCAGATCTCAGATCAACACAATGTGCCCCCATCAGAGCTCAGGTCAGCATCTTGTGCTCCCATCAGACCTCAGGTCAGCGTCTTGTGCCCCCATCAGACCTCAGATCAGCGTCTTGTGCCCCCATCAGACCTCAGATCAACACAATGTGCCTCAACACTCTGCACTTACAAGCATGTAACTGAATTTAATGGCAACTGTGTTTCCCTATTGAAAATGTTTATCAGTGTGTGAATAATAATAATATAACATGTAGCATAAAAACATTAGCCTAGGGTAGGATCCTGCCTAAAGAGTCTACCTTGTCGCGGTGGCAGGCTTACTAATCTTTTGGGCAAAAAAGCAGTTTTGATATGCCGTAAAGAAGAAAGATGTAATGTGCTATGTGGAGGCTGCTGCATATTAAGCAAATCTGTAAAGTTTACCCGAAAGGGGGGGGGGGGGGGCGCAAAATTTGCCTGTAGGGGGCCCCAAAATTCCTGATGGCAGCCCTGGATATAAGTACTCAGTTGTGTTACCTGTGCAGTGACCCAGTGGATCACTACAAAGGGTTAATGTAATGCTGCAAAGTTAAAGAGGTTGTGCAGGCAGTATATTGATTGGCATCAATATCTGATTGACGGGTGTACGGCACCCAACACCCCTACTTATCAGCTGCTTGAAGAGCGAGCGCTGTTTCCTCTTCATTACGCTACAAATTATCTCCCTTTCAGAGGCAGTGCAGTGTAATTATAAGTATTTGTACTACAAGTGAATGGAGGGAATACTTGTAATCAGGGGTGCACCGACGGGGGGGGGTCCAATTGGTCTGGACCCCCCCAGAACCATTCATATATATTTTTTTATCTCTCAGGGCCGCACCGCGGATCACCACAGGCCCTGGTTCTATTTGCGGCGGTGGTGGTGGTGGGGGCGTCAGTAGGAGATGACTGCTTTCATTGTGGAAGTGCTCTTCTCCATATTCATCTGTATCGCCGTCCTCTGGTACATACAGATGGCTGTGCTGCAGTGAGGGAGGGGAGAGGTGTCTCCCTTCCCCGTTCTTCTGATAGGATGCAAGCAGACGCCAGCTCAAGCGACGCAATGACGTCATTATCGTTGTACCTCATAAGTATTAGTTTTTGGCACATTATAGGGGGGCATCTGGTGACACTAGGGCATTTCTCACTGGCCCATTTTTTTTTGGGGGGGTGGCACTATGGGGGCATTTATTTCTGGCCCATTTTGGGGGGCATCTGAAATTTTTTACTGCACCTTTTTTTTGTTGGGGCACTATGGGGGCATCTTGGGGCATTTATTACTGGCCCATTTTGGGGGGCACTATGGGGGAATTTCTTACTGGCACATTATGGGGGTCAATTGGGGGCATTTCTTACTGGCACATTATGGGGGACACCATGGAGGAGAGGAGCACTATGGGGGCATCTGTGGGCTCTAAAGGGGCCTTTTTATTGGCACATTATAGGGGCACTATGGCATCTGGTGGCACTATAGAGTCATTTTTTACTGGCACATTATGGGGGCACTATGGGGGAGAGGAGCACTATAGGGGCATCTGGTGTCTCTAAAGGGGCATCTTTAACTGTCACATTATGGGGTGCACTATGGGGGAGAGGAAAACTATGGGGGCATCTGGTGGCACTAAGAAGGGAGATTTTTAGTGGCATATTATGGTGGAATCTGGTGGCACTAAGAAGGGGGATTTCTACTGGCACATTATGGGGGCACTAAGGAGCATTTTTTACTGACACATTATGGGGAGAGGAGCACTATAGGGGCATCTGTGGGGGCACTAAGAAGGGGCATTTTTTAATGGCATATAATGAGGGGCACTATGGGAATGGGGTATTTACTGGGGCACTATATAAGGGTATATTATACTAGCATACATAACGGGGTATTTCTTGTACTGTCATATTATAAGGAGAATTATTACTACTAGGGGCATTATGGTGATCTTTACTACTACTACTGAGGGACTATGGGGAACATGATTATTAGTATGGGCACTATGGGGGCATTATTACAACTAAGTGTGCTCTGGCAGAGAATTATTTCTATTGGTGGGATTTTTGGGAGCACTGTTACTTTTGTGGGCACCCTGGCTTAGCAGAAATATTTTTGGGGGACATTATGTTTATACTATTAGTGTCCGGGACACTATTTACTGGGAGCAGTTATTTTTTTAGAGCACTGTGTGCCAATAATTGTTGAAGGGGACACTATATGTGTGTGGTACTAGTATTTTTCAGGGGGACAGTTTCTGCAGTATAGTATTGGGAAGCACAGTATTGGAGGTGGAAGAAAAGGGTGTTCAGAAGATGTGAAGATGACGGAAATGTGGGAAACTAATGTCTGTTTGTCAATCTCTGCAGAGACGGAAGATGGCTGAAAAATCATCATGGCAGTCTGGTGTGAATGGAGAAGATGAGGAAAGAGAATGTCTACAACAAAGGTGACAACACTGGATGTGAAAGGTATGTGGCACTATGTAGGAGAGGAGATGCTCTGGATCCTCCCCCCTGCCATTTTCAGAAGGAGGATTCTGAGCTGGGTGAGGATCGCCAAGGGGCCAGCAGGCCACGAGCGGTGGCAGATGGTGGGGAAAACCACAAGCTTTGAGCAGAATCTAGGGAGGGAGGAGAGCGGAAGAGCTTTCTGGCTGTAGCCTGCTGTTTGTAGAGCCGGGCCTCAACTATATAATTTCAGCTGTACAGTGTTTGTTGGGAGTGGTCTATTATATGTAGGAGAGGCTTATAACAATGGGTGGGTCCAAGATTATGCGCAATGTCATTTATTTCTTTTCGGACCCCCTAGACAAAATTCCTGAGTGCTCCCCTGCTTGTAATTACACTACACCACTGAACTTCCAAAATGACGTACAGTGTAATGTAGAGGAAGTGGTGCTTATATGGAGCACTGCCTCCACTTCAACGAGCTGATCGCAGGGGTGTGCGGACCCCCACAGATCAGACACACATCAATATATACTACCTTCACAACCCCTTGAAATGTTAAGATTTGTTGTTAAAGTACTTATTTAGTTATGCACTATGGGGAAGATTTATCAAACTGGTGTAAAGTAGAACTGGATTAGTTGTCCATAGCAACCAATCAGATTCCACCTTTCATTTTCCAGAGGAGCAGTGAAAAATGATAGGTGGAATCTGATCGGTTGTTATAGGCAACTAAGCTAGTTCTACTTTAAACCAGTTTGATAAATTCCCCCTTATGTATTCCAAATGGTTATGCATATGCAACACATGGTTAATACTGGCAGCTTTGGTCCAGTTTCCCAAGGTGATTGGCTGGTGTCACCCCCTGGTTAGTGGGTTTTACCTGAGCAGAGCTAGAGGCAACACACGCATGTTTGAGCTCCTGAGAAGTAGTCCTGAAGAAAAGCGTAATCTAAGAAAACATTATTCCTGAGAGTGAAAGCTGCCCGAAGCAGCTGAACTGAGAGAACTACCCCCGAGAGAAAAGGGAATGGACCTTTGTAGAAAGTTTAGGACCACCAAGGCCATGCAAGCCAAAGCCAGTAAGGCCTTCATGTTTACTGCAATAAGACTTTACTGTTCTGGAGAGGGATAATTGCCTCCAGACCCACTACATTTTAAGAACTGGCCATCTGGACCTAAGATCTTCAATCTGCCTGGGAATTGTACTGTAGAAAGAGTTAATGAGAACTGATTTGATGCCTGTGGTTAATTGGGATGATTGAAAAGTAAACTTGGACTGAGGCTCAAGGAGGATTACTGTCATTATTGCCGCCTATACACATCTTTTGGGAAAAAGCCGCATTGTATTATTCTTTGGAACTGTGCTTATCTTACTGTGCAGATGAATACCCTACACAGTGAAGTCATTGCACATATTAGAGAGGACATGGTGGTGACAGAGTGAGCTCTGGTACAGATATAGCATTATGGGCCAGAATATCCTAGGGATCGGCTGCAGTCATAATACTTATGCTAAGATGCAGCCATTTAAAGGATCCCATACACCTTAAATAGCTGTCTGCTTAATGCATGTTCGGCTGACAGCTATCTCCTCCACCTCCTCCTTACACATACACACTCTGCTGAGCATGTGTTTTCATGGACAAAGTAAAGAAAGCTGCTGTCCTGCCAGAACAAAGTGGGCGTAATTCAATTCACTTGAATTTTCTCTCCCAAAACAACGTATGTCGGGAGAGAGTCAGGATCTATCCATAAAAATTGTTGGCCAGTCCTCCTGAAAATAGGGGGATGGGGGGTTCAGTCGACAGTACACTAATGTGTATGGGGTGCTTTAAGGTTGTGTGAAGTTGTATTTAAAGGGGTTCTCCAAAGCCTGTGGAAAAAACTCTTGTATTTTGTTGTGTTTCCACCATCTTTGTTCACCTGTTGGCCTTGAGGTGTTGAGTTCTAGTCGGCTGCTGAGTGCAACAGCACAGACATAACCAGTAAAAGTTATGCCTTATTCACACAGCCGGAGTTTGGTCAGTGATTTCTGTTAGTGCTTGTGAGCCAAAACCAGGTGCAGCTCTAAAAATAGAACAGGTTCAGATCTTTTCCTTATTTTTTATTTCTGTGTAGGCTTCTCTATTGGTTTTGTCTCAGAATTATGGAAATCACTGACTGAAACACTGACATGTGAATAAGGCCTTAGGCTATTTTCCCACTAGTGGTTAAATTCTACCTGCAGGCTGTTCCTCTACCAAAAGACGTGGTATCCGGTGACAGACAGGATACTACATGACTGTGCTGGAGCCCATTGACTATAATGGGACTCGGCAGGGTGCCAGGCTTCTACCAGACAAAAACTGCTGCTTGCAGTGGTATTTGGCTAAAACCTGACACTAATTTCATAAACAGGCCAGATCCTCACCGAGTCTCATTAAAGTCAATGGGGCCTGACACCGTTCTGGCCTTTTCTGGCAATGCTGGATACAATGTCTTCCGACAGTCTGTTCCTCTGCCGAAACGGTCAGTCAGGAGAATTTACAGCTAGCGTGAAACTAGCCTTACTTGGCATCAGGAAACATGTAGGCACTCCATCCTCAGTGCATATGCCTGAAGACAGGCACTGGATTTCAATATATGTACAGTCTAAGCCTCCCAGCAGATGAAGTTTTATGCCCAGTTGCATATCTTCACTCAAATATGGGTACAGGTTGTTTCGTTGCCATATGAATCTGCCATCAGAATGTAGTTAGCTTGATGATACCTGCATGTAATAGGTGCAATAACATCTTTGATGAGAGGTTGACACCTGATAATTGTAGCGTCATCCAATGTAATGTACAAAGATACGGTCAAATGTGACCTGATTATAATTTGTATTTTCTTATATTGTTAGTAATTATTTTACAAGATCAAGATGTCATTATTTAAGGTCATTTTATTAAGCATTATTCAGGACATAATTGGAAATGTATTTCACAGCCAGCATAGTTTCTTCACAGGTCTCCCGAATCTCAGACTCAGGCAGAACAAAGCCATATTTTCCTGTGTCACGCAACTCAAATGTAAAGGAATATTTAATACCCGTATCATAAGCCCAGTCATCAGAGCCTCCAGATGCCAGATCTGTGGGAAAACAAGCAGGATGAAATAAAAGCCAACAAAATACGTATAAGCTTTAGCATTAAATAAAAATAGAAACTAGTTAGAATTAGACTGTCCCACCCAAAGATATTCATGTGGGATCAGATATTAACACAATAAGAAGGCCCACCCTATATAGACCCAAGAAACTACTTCATTTGAGAATAATTTTCTATTTCCATATGGACATGTACACATACATTTCTTCTGGTGAACTCATGCATGTCCATAATAAGGGAGCCCAGCCAAATAGGGTCATGAAGACCAGCAGTGGACAATCCCATTTAAAGAGGTATCTGCATTTTTATTCATATGCAAATGAGAAGTTATAGCACCAGGAGGCAGGCTGAATCATTTGAAGTGTGGAAAATTACCAGCTTCTTATTCAAAGTCCCAAAAATCTCTCAGTATTCATTAACCCTTAGGGGAGTGCTCTCCTGTATAACGGAAACAGGACGGATCTGTTATGCAGGCCATAGAATGAATAATGGCATGCCTCTAAAACGCTTCCGTCATGATAATACAGCCGTCTGCATCTAAGATGAACTGATCCAGTTATATTATCTTTAAGATAGCCAAGACGGATCCATCATGAACACGATTGAAAGTCAATGGGGGACGGATCCATTTTCTTTTGTGTCCGAGAAAACTGATCCATCCCCATTGACTTACATCGTGAGTCAGGACGGATCGTCTTGCTCCGCACCACATCGTGGACAGAAAATCGCTGCTTGCAGCGTTATTCTGTCCGCGATGGGGATGCAACCAAATGGAATGTAATGCATTCTGGTGCATTCCATTTCATTCTGTTCAGTTTTGTCCTCATTGACAATAAATGGGGACAAAACGGAAGTGTTTCCCTCCACTATTGAGATCCTATGATGGCTCTCAATAGCGGAAAGGGAACGCGCATATGTGAAAGTAGCCAAAAAGAGAATCTCTGTGATTTGCTGATGAGATGATGTAGTGCAGTGAAATCAGCAAGCTAAGGAGCTTGGAGAGCAGGGAGGGGGAGGGGGTAAAAGCAGGGTAGTTGTTTTGAATTCTTTCTGTAGTCAGATTGCATCCTTCCTATTGAGCACGTATACAGCTCAACAGGTTGCACAGGTGATATGTCAGCTTCTGAGACTTGGCCACATGTTTTCCCACTATATAAATGATGTAAGTAGAAATAGATAGCAAAAAACTTACAGATTGTTTTCCCTCCTGGTCCATAGGTGTAAACTGTTCCATATAATGAAGATAATGCATTAACTGCTCCTTCTGAGAGAGACATCTAGAAATAGATAAATGAAATAAATGAAGCTATTCCTTTTAATAACTGTCAAAACCAAATGTACAGTACATCTCAATAAACTAGAATATCATCGAAAAAGTTAATTTATTTCAGTAATTCTATTTAAAAAGGGAAACTCATATATTATATAGATTAATTACACACAGAGTAATCTATTTCAAGCACTTATTTCTTTTAATGTTGATGATTACCGCTTACAATTAATGAAAACCCAAAAGTCAATATCTCAGAAAATTAGAATATTATATAAGACCAAATAAAAAAGTGATTTTTAGTACAGTAATGTTGGCCTACTGAAAATTAGGTACAGTCTATGCACCCAATACTTGGTTGGGGATCCTTTTGCATGAATTACTACATCAATGCAGTGTGGCATGGAGGCGATCAGCCTGTGGCACTGCAGAGGTGTTATGGAAGCCCAGGTTGCTTTGATAGTGGCCTTCAAGTTGTCTGCATTGTTGGATCTGATGTCTCTCATCTTCCTCTTGAGTATACCCCATAGACAGACAACTTTGCTGGCAAATCAAGCAAAGTTATATTGCTGGTTATTAAACCCGTTTTTGATACTTTTGGCAGTGTGGGCAGGGCCTAGATCCTGCTGAAGCCATGTAATCCACCGGTGGACCAACACCGGTAGATTACATGGCTCCTCAAACCATCATTGACTTGAAACTTCGCACTGGACCTCAAGAAACTTTAATGGTCTATCTCTCCACTCTTCCTCAAGACTTTGGGACCTTGATTTCCAAATGAAATGCAATATTTACTTTCATGTGAAAACAGGACTTTGGACCACTGAGCAACAGTCCAGTCCCTTTTTCGCCAGACGCTTTTGACATTGCCCTTTGGTCATCAGTGGCTTGACGCAAGGAATGTGACAGTTGTAACAGCCTCTGTACAATGTAAGGTGCTGTGTTTGGTAAACTGCGAGAAGGTAGCGGTGCTCACAGGAGTGACAGCTGATCGGCAAGGGTCCCAGATCAGATATTGATGACCTATCCTGTGGCTAGGTCATCAGTAGTAAAATCCTGGAAAACCCCTTTAAAGGCTTAGGAAACCTTTGCAAGTGTTTTGTGTGGATTACCTGATTGTGACACCATGTGTCTACAATATTGAACTTTTTCACAATATTCTCATTTTCTGAGATATTGACTTTTGGGTTTTTATTAGCTGTAAACCATAATCATCCACATTAAAAGAAATAAACATTTGAAATAGACCCTTGTGTGTGTAATGAATCTTTATAATATGAGTTTCACTTTTTGAATTGAATTACTGAAATAAATTACATTTTTGATGATATTCTAATTTATTGAGATATACCTGTATTTTTTACCTTGTAGTTTTCACCTTTTAATCTTCTCTACTGTAACTGATGCTGTGTTACATGAAAATGATCATAAATCACTTATTCAGCTGCTTGTTTTCTTCACTTATCCATCTATATGGACATCCATAAGGATGTTCTACTTCTGACAGTAGCTCATTATAGTCTGCTGATTGATTCATTGTTTATTAAATATGAGATTTGATTTTAATTGATAGATATATAAGCTTCTAAATTACTTGAATTGACAATATCACGTGAGCATGGCAAAACTATTTATTTTTCATATATAGGGTTTTGAGCTGTGAATAATTTCTGTACTTACGTATAGAACCACTGAGGGTATAGTTTACTGCCATTTTACTTCGAAATTTGGAAGCTTTGTCATGGCAGCAAAATAGCAAATACGCTGCTTTTTATTATACATAGTGTAGGGACCCACTGGAAAGAGGTTGCTGTGTACTTGGCGAGTCGGTTTATACATTTTGATCAAAACTTATGGGAAGAACCTCATGCTTGTAAAATTTGCTTAGAAGCAGTAGATCAATGTGAATGTGCAGTTCCTGGCTTTACATTTGAATGTGTTGTCCGGACTCAAAGCTGAAACTGGATATAACCCCTTCTTTAATAATTTACTATGTTTGAGTGGAGCATTTGAGCATTTCCTTGCCCCAATGCTACGCATTGCCTTGCACTGCATTGTGCAGAGCAAGGTCTGTTTGTTTACTGCCGGTGACCAGGCTTCTCCTCACGCACAGATTTCCATCTAGCAGTGAACCCGGTGACGTCACCAATACAAATGGTCTATACCGCTGTCCTAGGCTGCTTTAGAGGCAGGTACTACTAGTACTAAATGTATCAGCTCCGAACCCGGACAACCCCTTTAACAGTAATGACCACTTATTATCCTGCCAACTGTACATATTTAAAACCAAACCTAGAGACAATCTTATATTCTTAGCCTGAGAACTAAGGATCAAGTTTCAAGTACTAGGGTTTATCGCAAGGCATATGAGTTAGTCTTCACATTAGGAAAAAATCCTACCTAAATTCAAACATGATCAATTACAATCTACTACAGGTAACTTTTGTGCACTGCAGAACACCAATTCCATGTTACTTTGGTGCTCCCCCAGTATTTTGTGGCTTGGTTATGTATGCATGATACACTGACCCTCAGAACTGTATGCAATATTCTATGTGCTACACAGGGGCGTAGCTACAACTGACTGGGTCCCATAGCTAATTTACTACAGGTCCCCCCTTTACCCCTCTGATACCTATCCTATCAGTGTCCTAAATATTTGGATAGGTGTAGTAGTACTTTAATTATATATATATAGGAGTGGATCATAAAAGAGAGAAAATATACAGGACTGAAATGACTTCTCTTTATTTTGAATTCATACCTGGTTTTAGCTTCAAAAACAGCATTAGGAAACCTGAAAGTGTGGCTGTACTCTTATAAGGGTTGTCATTATAAGGGCTAAGGCTACTTTCACACTAGCGTTTCTATTTTTCAGTATCGAGATCCGTCATAGGTCCGTCTCAATACCGGAGAAAAACACTTCCATTTTGTCCCCATTCATTGACAAAACGTAACTGAACAGAACGGAGTGCTCCAAAATGCATTTTGTTACATTTGGTTGAGTTCCCATAACAGAGAGCAAACTGCAGCAAGCTGCTGTTTTATTTTCATTCTGGATGCAGAGCAAAATGGATCCGGCATGACCCACAATGCAAGTCAATGGGGACGGATCCGTTTTCTCCGACACAATAGAAAACTGATCCGTCCCCCGTTGACTTTCAATGGAGTTCATGACGGGTCCGTCTTGGCTATGTTAAAGATAACACAACCTGATTCATTCATAACGGATGCAGATGGTTGTATTATCAGAAACGGAAGCATTTTTGCTGATCCCTGCCGAATCCAGGAAAAATGCTAGTATGAAAGTAGCCTAATCGATGTTTGATGTTATTTGTCTTGGCAGCAGCTGCCTGGCATTGATTCATAAAGTTCATTGAAATAAAGACCAGTTTAACTAGTGTTTCACCATTTAAATGAGAATTTCCTTCTGGACATGTGTAGCATATTCACATCTATGACCTCTCCTTTGCACTGCTTGGAGAGAGGCACATATGCATTTCTGCTCTCTATTTCCACAGATGGGACCTGCATGTTTTGAAAATTTATTACATATGCTGTGGAGTTTTTGAAGCCAAAACCAGGAATGAATTAAAAAAAAGTAGTGGTTATCCTTTTCCTGCATCAGAAAACCTGAACAAGTGGCCATACCCTTAATATATAATGGGAATATTTGTGCTCTTGTTCTATCTGTATGAATGGAATGTATAAACACCTTAATTTATTAGATTATGAGAAGATTAAGAAAGAAATATGGTGCCTATACCCAGTGCCAAGGGGGTATAGTTCAGCCTTATTACTACTGGGAACTCTATAGGGGTGCCTTACAGAGGGGGGGGAGCTTAATTCTACTAGGAGCCCAATGGGGGCATTATTAATATCAGGGGTGCTGTGAGTGCATTATTATTATTATAATTGTGCTAATAATGCTGTGAGTGCATTATTATTGAGCACAATATGAAGGGCATTACTAATGGGTTTGCTAATAGGCGTGCTGTAGGGGCACTATTATTATTGGGGGCGGTCTGGGAGCACTATTATTATCAGGGAGGCTAGCTGTATGGCACTGTAGTTTCTGCAGTATAGTATATGGGTGCATGGGGAGCACAGAGGGCATACTATACTATTGGAGGTAGCAGCATGATGATAATGTTGGGGCAACAGTAAGGGAAAGATGATATAAAAGTGAGGAATCAAAGATGTTTGTGTTGTAAACTCTCCAGAGAGAAGATGCGGCTGGGAGAGTTTATCATGGTGGTCTGATCTCTGAATGGAGAAGATGAGGAAAGAGAACATCTACATCAGAGGAGATGTCACTGAATGTAAGAGGTATGTGGCGCTGTATTCTCTTGTATGTTTCGCAGCAATATATGTTATATCCACAAATATCTCTTTGGGTGGCCAGAGGTTGGAGGCCATTCAATTCTCTTGCCTACGCTCAGCTGAGCCCTGTTCACTTCATGGGGTGAGGAGAAAGGGGGGTTACACTATTGCCAGTACCTGTAATCTGCCAAGTACTCACCAGTTCATCGTGATTCTGTGCTTTAGAATGTGTATAGGAGTAGGGGAAGAGCAACATCTGGGAATAGGAGTGAATGGTCAGGTAGGCTTTGATAGACGGAAGATTGCTGCGGATGAAATCACCTAGAGCTCTAGTTTCACTATCTGACTCCGGAGTGGGGCCACAGTAAATCTCCGAGCAAGGACTTGATGTTGCTCCAGCAGCTTAAAAAACATATAAAAGTAGCTTGATTAAATATGCTTAATTTTATTACCTATGTCATTAGGAATAACATATGTGTATTACAGGACACATCTGATTTATTTTTTCTTCTAGATAATAGTGAATAATAATACTAAAAAGTCAGACTGTTGAACAATGATGGGTTTAATTCAGAAAATAATGTAGACAATGGACAAATGCCACCTATACAGATTGAATTAAACATAGTGGTTTCATCGAAGAGCTCCTGCATTTTACTATTTAGCACATTTGACTATGAGATGAAATAGTTGTGAATTTCCCATTCTAAAAATCTGCAACAAAGTACAGCGTAAATGAATGGAGTTTTAAAAACCCATATTATATGTATTGGGAAGAAATATGTGGATCTTAAATGGGTACAGTGGTTCTACCATTAAAGGGTTATTCTCATTTTAGACAATGGGGGCATATCACTAGGATATGCCCCCATTGTCTTATAGGTGCGGGTCCCACCGCTGGGACCCGCACCTATATCCAGAACGGAGCCCCCGAACTGAATGAGGGCGCACTGCGCATGCGCAGCCGCCCTCCATTCATTTCTATGGGGCCGCCGAAAATAGCCGAGCACTGGCTCGGCTACTTCCGTCGGCTCCATAGAAATGAATGGGAGCGCACCGCGCATGCACGGCCCGGCTCCCATTCATTTCTATGAGCGGCGCGGGGAGCTGCGCCTGGTGGTGGCCGGACCCCAGGAAACCCGGGGTCCTCCAGGCGCAGCGCTCCCCGCTCCGTTCTGGATATAGGTGCGGGTCCCAGCGGTGGGACCCGCACCTATAAGACAATGGGGGCATATCCTAGCGATATGCCCCCATTGTCTAAGATGAGAATACCCCTTTAAATGTTATTTTAACATAATTCAGCATGAAAAAAGTTACTTTTGTAATTTACTTTATGTTACAAAAATGCTCCACTGGTGTGATATTATCTTTACGAATAACCCAGTGGCTTCATGAGGGATCGGTCATGTCAAACTAATTTAACCAGTTTCTATGAGGAGGTAAGTTCTAGACTTGACTGCGGCGAATCAAAGTATGTCGTATATCTGGACTTCTCCAAAGCATTTGACACGGTACCATATAAAAGGTTAGTATATAAAATGAGAATGCTTGGCCTGGGAGAAAATGTCTGTATGTGGGTAAGTAACTGGCTCAGTGATAGAAAACAGAGGGTGGTTATTAACGGTACATACTCAGATTGGGTCACTGTAACTAGTGGGGTACCACAGGGGTCTGTATTGGGTCCTATTCTCTTCAATATATTTATTAATGATCTTGTAGAAGGCTTGCACAGTAAAATATCAATTTTTGCAGATGACACTAAACTGTGTAAAGTAATTAACACAGAAGAGGACAGTACACTGCTACAGATGGATCTGGATAGACTGGAGGCTTGGGCAGAGAAGTGGCAGATGAGGTTTAACACTAAGCTGTAGAAACCAGTGTTAGACAGCTGCTGCCAAGGCCAATAAGATAATGGGTTGCATCAAAAGGGGCATAGATGCCCGTGATGAGAACATAGTCCAGCCACTTTACAAATCACTAGTCAGACCACACATGGAGTACTGTGTACAGTTCTGGGCTCCTGTGAAAAAGGCAGACATAGCAGAGCTGGAGAGGATTCAGAGGAGGGCAGCTAAAGTAATAACTGGAATGGGTGGACTACATTACCCAGAAAGATTATCAAAATTAGGGTTATTCACTTTAGAAAAAAGACGACTGAGGGGGGATCTAATAACTATGTATAAATATATCAGAGGTCAGTACAGAGATCTCTCCCATGATCTATTTATCCCCAGGACTGTGACTGTGACGAGGGGACATCCTCTGCATCTGGAGGAAAGAAGGTTTATACACAAACATAGAAGAGGATTCTTTACGGTAAGAGCAGTGAGACTATGGAACTCTCTGCCTGAGGAGGTGCTGATGGCGAGTTCACAAAAAAAGAGTTCAAGAGGGGCCTGGATGTATTTCTGGAGGGTAATTTTTCCCCTAAAACTGGTTTCCACTTCATGTTTTGTTTTGTGTTTTTTGCCTTCCTTTGGATCAACTTGCAGGATAACATGCTGAACTGGATGGACAGATGTCTTTTTTTAGCCTTATAAACTATATTACTATGTTACTTCATTTTAATGGCAACCCCTGGTGTTTAATATGTATAGCATGGCATGTCCACCTACAAAGACGGATGAGCATGGTCGTGCATGGTCAGTTTTATCCTTCAGCTGCCACCAGCTGTATCTATTGTTAGAAGCTATGACAGTTACAGAGAGAGCACAGCAGAAAGGACACAACCCCTGATCTGTCTGCCTGGAAAAATACCTAGCAATAAATCTGGAGAAATAAATGGGGAGATCTGTGGATCCATGTGAGGTACAGAGATGGGTCTAGCTTTGTTAGAAAGAGGTTGTTATGTGCTATATGATGTCTAATATTCAATTTTTAGATTACTCATGGGATAACCCCTTTAAGGAAAATTTTCAAGTTGCATTGTTTGCATTTTATGCAATTGATAAGGGATTATTACTGTGTGGAATTATGGGGTTGTCCCACTTAATATAAGGCCTGATCAAGTGATTGCCATTGATCCAACTCTGGAGACCCGTGATTTTCCTGGGGGATTATGCACCCGTGGCTAGGGTAATGTAGTGTTATTGGACACTGTGACCATTCAGATGAATGGCAGTACATCTCATACATAGATGGCTGGCGTCTGCCTGAGTGAAAGATACTGCTTGTCCATGGCCCACTACTCTGGTTCATAGAGGAGGCTTCAAGCAGGGATCCTTAATAGAGCATATGGACTTGGGTTATCCTAACCAACCCCTTTAGCTATGATATACCGTAGCTTTATTAATTATATTGTCTGTTAAGACCTGTGGTATACTGTACTTTGGGGGTCTCATTTGTTTATTGTTGGTATCTTTTTATTATGGATTTTCTAACCATTATGGGATATTTCTGCCTTTATTCCCTTATATAATTTCATTTTAAATAGTGGTAGTTAGTGTAAGATCACAATCCTTTTTCTTAAAAAGAGTAGTTAATTAACTCAGTAACAGGTAGCCTCTGCCATATACGTAGTCTTTATCATCTACTTACTGCACCATCCAGCATTAAAGTTTCGGTTTGGGTCAGTGCCAATGCAATTGGTGTTTTTGTTAGGCGAGCGGGTTTTCCTCCACATACGGTCCTATAAAGATATTCTGTTACTTTCAACAATGCTTAGTAATATATTTTAAGAAGAGGTTCAAGAAATGTAACTCACGGTAGTCCAGGTGTACACATAACCATCAACGTTTAGGACTGGCAGAACGTAGAAATCTAGTTCGTCGAGCAGATTAGTGAATTCAGCATCTGACCCATAAGAATTAACAGCCTTCAATGAAAAAATGAACATACACATAGACTGGAACCATTGTCTTATAAGGCAATAAAGCTTATTCATTTTCTAATATACTATCTATATCAACTCCTCACTGTTTTCAAGATCTCTACTTGCTTTTCTTTTTTAGGATTCTTTACTGTGGATACAAATCTGCCTTTTAAACCCATTTAAAGAAAAAAAAAGTAGTACTAGGGAAAGTATATAATAGTTGCCCCTAATATACGGCTCTGGGGGGGACTGGTTGTCTTTTTGACCCATAATATATAGGGAGTCTTAATGGCAATGCATCCCATCCAACCGACCAATTAATTGTTCTGTACTAACAAGGGACAAGAACTCCAGAACAGTTCAGAGCTGAACCTAGACTTATCCCCTTCTTCCCTCACTCAGCCCCTCTGACACGAGCATCATAGCATTTTATGCTCCAATGCTCTCTCTTGCCCTGTGCTGTATCGAGCAGGGCAAGGGCTTTATATTTTGAGGCTTCTGTCTAGCAGTGTTCCCAGTGACATCACCAACACTGATGGGCAGGCTTTTGCGCTGCCCTAGCCATTTTACAGGCTTTGGCAGCGCTAAAGCCCACCCATTAGTGCTGGTGACATCACTGGGTTCACTGCTAGGCGGAAGCCTTCTCCTAGCTTACCCTATGGAGAGCCCAGTATGTCACCAGATCTCTAGAAAAAGCCTTTGCTTGCGCAATTCAGCGCAGGGCAAGAGCTAGTCATTGGAGCATGAAAGGGTCTGATGCTCATGTCAGAGGGGCAGAGTGGGGGAAGAAGGGGATATGTCACAACCCCTTTAACTATAGATAGGTGTTTATGATTTGGCTGAAATCTCTTATCACGTTTCAAGGCTTTAATGGGTCAGACATAGAGCAATAGAGTAACTACTTATAGGGGGCACTAGAGAGGCAGCTTTCATCCTTCTGGAGGAATGCTAATTTGCAAACATTATAACAGGACATTCACATCTAAGGAACATATCTTGTTAGATACATACTGTACCTCTTTGACAAACCATTGGCAGAATGCAGGGGTGACCCATTCTCTTGCATGGAATCCACAGTCTATAAAGACAGCATTTTTGTTTGCACCTGGCTTTCCAACCTGAAATAATCAAGTCATAAGGTCTTGTGGTTAGCTTGTGATCAGTGGGGATCCAAACTCTAAAACCTTTGTAGATCTCTAATATGAAGGATGAAATATCCATTCTGTTTTAAAGGGATTTTTCCGAGATTCTGATACTGATGACCTATCCTAAGGATAGTTCGTCAATATCAAATGGTGGGTTTCCAACATCTGGGAACCCCGATGATCAGCTGTTTGAAGAGACTGCAGCCTCCTCACAGCTTACGATGTCCATTGGATAGTGGCTGTATTTGGTGTTTCTGCTCAGCCCCATTCCCTTGAATCAGATTGATATGTGCCTAGGGGCAAGCGACCAATGAATATTGCATCACTAGGCTAGGAAGAGGTCACTCTGCTCACGGGAGCACTGCAGCCTTTTCAAACAGCTGATTGGTAGGGGTTCCGGTTGTCTGATGACCTATTCTGAAGTTAGACTGTCCAAACGAAACGCAGTGCAGCAGCCACACATCACTTATCATATTTCATTGTGAGGAGCAATTCACTACTCACGACCATGAGGTAGGTTATAGTGCCATCTTTTCTTCATATTCAAATCCATGCTTTTTCATATAAGGCTACTTTCACACTTGCGTTTGCAGGATCCGTTTGTGAGATCCATCCAGGCTCTCACAAACAGATCCGTCATGATAATACAACCGTCTGCATCCGTTCTGAACTGATCCGTTTGTATTATCTTTTACATAGCCAAGACGGATCCATCATGAACTCCATTGAAAGCCAATGGAGGACAGATCTGTTTTATGTTGTGTCAGACAAAACGCATTCGTCCCCATTGACTTACATTGTGAGTCATGACGGATCTGTTTGGATCAGTTTCCATCAAGTGGACACCAAAACGCTGCAGGCAACGTTTTAGTGTCCGCCTCCAAAACGGAATGGAGACTGAACTGAAGCAAAACTGATGCATTCTGAATGTATCCTTTTCCATTCAGAATGCATTAGGGAAAAACTGATCAGTTCAGGACCGTTTGTGAGAACCTGTGACGGATCTCACAAACGGATCCTGCAAACTCAAGTGTGAAAATAGCCTTATACATCACCGCTGGTCCTATGATGAGGACATAAAAAGGTTGCTACAACATAAGACATTTTGATTTACTAAAATGGACATGGTCACACCAAAAGGGCTGAACGAGGTGTGGAACTTTAAAGTGTAACTGTCATTAATTTTTTTATAATGTTCAGAGGCAGTGATACTGACCATTTTTGCAATATAATTTCATAACTGAAATCGTACATTTCGACTACAAAAATATATCTAAAGTGGCCTATTTGGAGCTTTAGCAACGCTCCTCTGTCTTCTGTTTACATAACTGACTGTGTTATGTAAACAGTTGACAGAGGAGCGTTGCTAAGGCGCAAAATGGGCCACTTTAGAGCTATTTTTCAAATTGAAATGTACGATTTCAGTAATTCAAGTATGTTACAAAAATGGTCAGTATCACTGGCCCTATACATTACAAAAATAAAGAAAAAGAATGACAGTTACACTTTAAAGTATTTTTATGATCAGATCTATTGGCGCTATGTTTTTAATAGCCTATTCTTTATTTGTTTTTATTTGATATATGTATGCATATAGTATACTAGTATAATGCAATGTGGTTATATATATTTAAATGCACAGTTACCATCATTACATATGAGTAAGGGGAGGTGACCCCCAAAATGTCTCGTGGATGGGGCAGGAAACTTGGCATATTCAATGCATTGTATGAAAAGCATGGATTTAAATATGAAGACTGATTAAAGAAAAGATGGCACTTTAATGTATGTATCTCCATGGTTGTGAATAGTGAATTGTTGCCCACAATCAAATATGATGTGTGGCTGCTACATTGCGTTTTGTTTGGACAGTGTGATTTAGAACGTAATGAAGCTCTGCAGTTTGCAGCTGAATGTGAACCCTTGTGTGTTGATACATATTCAATTTGACTATTCTGAAGTTAGGCCATCAATATCAAAATCCAGGAAAACCCCTTTAAATTGACTATAATGTAATACAGTAAGTACAAATACATATACGTAAAGATACACAGTCAAGTTACATTATTATAACCACTTCCTACCTTTGACATCATGTAGCTTATGAAGAAAGCTACGTGTCGTGCACTGGCTTGGTGATTATATAAGGTGTGCTATAGGCTGTCTTCACACATATTCCTTGTTGCTGTCTTGGGATGATTATTGGCTTTTGGGCCAAGGGTAATAGCCATCACAGAACACTATAGGCCATCTAGTGATTTCCAGTTATAGTCACCTGGGCGTCATCCAGTTTTTAAAAATCTAAAAATTCAAATCACCCTCCTTTACCCAAACAAAAAATAAAATACATAAACAATAACAAAAAACACACATCATGGGCATCGCCATGTGCAAAAGTGCCCAGACTGTTAAAATATAACAATATTTATCCCATACAGTGAATTGCATAATGGAAAAAAATTCAAAATGGCTAATTCACCATTTTTTGACACTCCACCTCTCCAAAAAAAGGTAATAAAAAGTGATCAAAAAGTCGCACACACTTCAATATGGTATCACTAAAAAGTACAGATCACCTCACAAAAAACGAGCCCTTAATCAGCTATGTACACATAACTATAAAAAAACTTATAGGGGTCAATTTGGCAATGAAAACAAAAGAAAATTCTGTATTAAAAAGCAAGAAAAACTATACAAGTGTGGTATCATTGTAATCATACTGACCTGGGGAATGAAGTTAATGGTCAATTTTACTGCATAGGGAATTCCATAAATAAACCCCCCATAAAACTATGGCAGAATTGCATTTTTTTCCAATTCCTCCCCATTTGGAATTTTTTCCAGCTCCCTACTACATCATATGTAATGTTAAAGGGGTTGTACCATCTTAGACATTGGGGACATTTCACTAGGGTATACCCCTAATGTCTGATAGGTGCAGGTCCCATGAAGCTGGAAAAGTCCTGGAGGGCACACTGCACATGCGCCGCCACCCATTCATTCCTATGGGAGCGCCAAAAATAGCTGAGCACTGACTTGCCTATTTACATCAGCCACATAGAAGCAGTGGCCGTGCTTGCGTGGTGCGCCTTCCATTCATTTCAATGGGACTTCTGAAAATAGCTGACTGTGCTGCTCAGCTATTTTCGGTGCTCCCATAGGAACTAACGGAGGACAATAGTTTTAAGTATAGGTGCTATTCTAGCGATATGCCCCCAATGTCTGTGATTGTACAGCAGCTTTAAATAGTGGTGTTAGAAAGTACAACTTGTCTCGCAAAAATAAGCCCCCATGAGGCTATGTGAATGGAAAATATAAAAAGTTATGGTTCTGGGAAAGCGGGGAGTGAAACATGAAGATGAAAAAATGGAAAATCCCAAGGTCCTTTAAGGGTTAAGGTGTTTGCCCAACGCATTTAGTTTAGATAACACGTCTCATAAAGCATGTGTGTTAACTCTACTACATCTGTATCAAGTAGTGTCCACAATTTCATCTTTAATAGGGACCTGTCTAAAAGTGAATGTCACAGTAATATCATGTATCTGAGTGCAGCGCAACTTACAGTCTGCTCTGTGATCAGAACACCTTGTGACAAATGCCAGGTCATGTTTTCTGCCTCAAAGACAATTCCTCACTTCACTAATGATGCATTTCTTGGGTTAGGTACCTTCAGCAAGTAGAGAGGACGACCCTCATATGACGTTCCAATTTGTGAGCGTGAGACAAGGTCTGGATTTTGAGCCGCAATATTGGCAGACCAGGCATAAATCTGTAAAAGGAGAAACTGCTTCATATAATATGATTAATAAAATTCATATTTATAAAATGTGTTGACAGGTTATTTACAGTTGTACCGTTTCAAGGTCATTGTACTTTTCATAGCTATGGCCTGAGCGGATGTTACTATTCAGTTGACGTTCCATAGCGACCTGCAGATCATCAATCATGATTCTAAAAAAATACACATACATAATATTAATATACCATAGCAATGAAAACTATACAGCATAGATTTGGTGAAGGGGCTGCAGAAGTTGCAGTCACACTTGGACTTCCGGGTCTATGGAGGTTCAAAAGATGTCTATACTTCATATGGGAGACTATTACAATAAATATAAAAGCATGATAGTTGGGTGGCACTATTACATTGCATTGGGGTCTAGGAGCTTCAGGTTCTGCCTCTGTAAACTGCTTTGCATAACATTCACCCAAATAAGATGTTCCTATACTTTCTATACGGGGCCATACAGCATTAAATTAACCTACAAAACCCATGATCTGCTTTGATGCATTTCTCCTAAGTGATGTGGCCCCTTTGTTCTTCTATTTGCCCATCATACATTAGCATATTCTATAGACAGGAAATACTAATAACATAAGTAACCAGTTTAATGATATGCAGTCGCTTTAAAATAGAGATGAGCAAATTGATTCTACACAAATTGAATTAGTTGAACTTCCAAAATGTCAGGAAATCCAAAACTTCTGTGATTCATCCCACACAAATCACTCAAAATAGAGGCCACAGGTTTACAGATCAGAAGACAGAGAAGAAGGCATCTGCCACCAAAAAGGGATAATTTGTGGACTGTTTTTTAATGTAGACAAAAATCTAACAGCACAATATGCTATTAAATAGGCTGTTGGTGTTTACTACTACTGACTACCATGCCTTTACTCATAGACATATATGTCACTTTCACATTACTCATGCCTGAGTAATTACTCTATGACTTTTCAAGGCAATAGACGCACTTTCAACGTTGATAAAATCTATTTGAACCAAATCAACTCTGACAACCAATTCAACTGGATCAGACCAGATATGAATTTTGGGAAATTTGCTAATTTCTTCTTGAATAACTCTGCATGTATATCTGAGGTCCTTAGGTTGTTCTTGCAGTGGCCAGGTTTTAGGTGGCCCCAATGCTACACTGGGTCCTATATCACTGAGGTTTCCCCATATGTTGCCACTCTGTAAATGGGATGCTAAAGCGTGGTTCACCCTAAAGTGAAATAAGTGCAAAACAATACAGGAAAGGCACTGATCTCCTCCAGTCTCCTCCCAGGCAGAAGATTTTATGTTGAGGAAAGGCCTGAGCTAGCTGCCCCTCTTGTTTTCAAAAGGCTGGTGGCCCAGGGTCAGTGGAAAAATCATCTGGCTGGTTTCCTTGTCAGTGGGCTGGTAACCAGGGGTCTGTGGCTTAGCATCCCCATCTCAGCAGCTTCTTCTAGTCACTCATGCAGTCTGATAAAGTATTTCCTACTAAGCACTAGTCCTTAGCTGCAGACAACTAGGGGCTCTGACTTCTCTCCTTACATACAGTTTCTAGCTGAACTAGAATCTTCTAGTGTGAGGGTTGGAGCAGAGAAGCGCAGGCTAAACAGAAACATTGTTACAGTTTCTGTCTATAATAGAGTTTCAATGCAAGTATATGGGAATGACTAAGCAACTTTTCCAAACATAAACAAATCTTCAGACATAAACAAAATGAACCCCCTCCTGACCAGCGCCATAGTGGTAGTACGACACTGCAGGAAGTGACTTCCCGACCAGCGCCGTGGTACTATGGCGCGCTGATCGGGCAGCTTCAGGGGACCTGCTGTTTTGGTTAGCCGGACCAATGCTGTATGCGTCGGCATCGGTGAAGACACAGATACTGGCGCATTAACCCTTCATGTGCCGCGGTGAGCTCTGACCTCGGCACGCGTGGTGTCTGTGGAGGGAGGGAGCTGCCATTGGGTCCCCGCGCTGCTGTGACACGGACCCGATGGCCGGGAAGGCAGCCCGATGCCTTCCTTAGGCATCATGGCTGCCTTTCTGTAAGCCTGTGAGATCCCACCCCCTGGATTTCACAGGAAGCAGGCTGTAAGGGTATTACACTGGTAATACACTTACAGCCAATGCATTACAATACTTTGTTGTAAAGGGGATCAAACCCCAAAAGTTGTAAAAAAAAGTAAAAAAAAAAGAAGTAAAAATAAAGTTTTGCATAATAAAAAAATAAAAGTTTCAAATAAAAAAAGCTTTCTTTTCCCATAATTAAATGGGAAAAGAAAATTAGACATATTAGGTATTGCCACATCCATATCGACCAGCTCTATAAAAATATCACATGATCCACCCCACCAGGTGAACACAGTTAAAAAAAATATATGAAGTGCCAAAACAGACATTTTTTAGTCACCTTCCCTCACAAAAAGTGTAATACCAAGCGATCAAAAAGGCGTATGTACCCCAAAATGGTACCAATCAAACTCATCTCATCCTGCAAAAAAAGAGACTCTACCTAAGACAATCGGCTAAAAAATTAAAAAAGAAAACTATGGCAACACAAAAACAAGATTTTATTCTGTTCAAAAATGCATTTAATGTGTAAAACTTAACAAAAACAAAAATAATAGACATATTAGGTATCGATGCGTCCATAACAACAACCCACTCTATAAAAATATCACATGATATGCCCCCTCAAGTGAATACTGTTAAAAATAAATAAAAAAGCTATGCCAAAAAAGCCATTTTTTGTCACCTTGGTTCATAAAAATAATACCAAGTGATTAAAAAGTCTTATGTGCCCTAAAATGGTACCAATGAAAATGTCACCTCATCCCGCAAAAAATGAGCCCCCACATACAAGACAATCACTCAAAAAATAAAAATCAATGGCACCCGCAAACCAATCCATCAAAATCTGCGCCGCAATATGTCGTACCTTCCATTCTACGATGTGCCACCCCCCCCAAGCAGTTTACCACTACTAATGGGGAATTGCCAGAAAATGGGTAACACATTATGGGATGTTTTTCTCCTGTTACCGCTTGTGAAAATTAAAAATTTGGGGCTAAAGCAACATTTTATTGGAAGAAATGAAACTTTTCATTTTCACAGCCAAGTATTTCCAAAACGCCTAGTACTCAAAGTGCTCAGTCCCCTCCTTAATATATTCTTTGAAGGGTGCAGTTTCCAAAATGGGGTCACTTTTTGAGGGTTTCCGCTCTAGGGGTACGTCAGGGTCTCTTCAAATACAAAATGGTGCCTAAAAACCATTCTAGCAAAATCTGCCTCCAAAATCCATATGGCGCTCCTTTCCTTCTGACCACAGCCACGTGCACATAGAGCAGTTTACCACCACATATGAGGTATTTCTGTAAACTGAAGAATCAGAGTAATGTATATTGAGGTTTAGTTTGCTGTTAACCCTTGCTGTGTTTCAAGAAAAAATTGATTAACATGAAAAATCTGCATATAAAATGAAATTTGAAATTTCGCCTCTATATTCCTTTAATTCTTGTGGAACACCTAAAAGGTTAACAAAGTTTGTAACGTCAATTTTGAATAATTTGATGGGTGCAGTTTCTAAAATGGGGTCATTTTTGAGTGGTTTCTATTATGTAAGCCCCTCAAAATCACTTTATAATTGAATTTGTACTTAAAAAATAGTTTGGGAAATTTTGTTGAAAATTTGAAAAATGACTTCTAAACTTCTAAGCCTTCTAAAGCTTTCTAAAAAATAAAATTACATTTACAAAATGATGGCAACATAAACTAGACATAGGGGGAATGATGACTGATAACTATTTTATGAGGCATTACTATCTGTCTTAAAAGTAGAGAAATTCAAATTTAGAAAATTGAGAATTTTTCATTTTTTTTAATAAATAAAGGAAAAATATATTGACTGTCATGAAGTACAATATGTCACAAGAAAACAATCTCAGAATGGCTTGGATAAGTAAAAGCGTTCCAAAGTTATCACCACGTAAAGTGACACATGTCAGATTTGCAAAAAAATGGCCTGGGCAGGAAGATGAAAACTGGCCCAAGGTAGAAAGGGTTAAACCAAACAGAAAGTCAGTGTTTTTGTTTTTTTTCCCTCCAAAACTGTGCATACATAGAAAGTCATAAAGTCTCTCAGTCGCTGGCTGTGCTTTAACCCTTTCCACAGTGCAGTGCAGCTATAGTGTAATAACAGTGCAAATGAAAAGAATATATTACAATTATATAATTTCAGTTCAACAATATAAAACAGTATAAGTGCACACAACAGTATAAATCACTGTGCAAGGTAACCCTTAAAAGTACAATGAACTAGGGAGTTGATGACTTTGCATAGCAGCAATAGAGGTAAATGTCCACAAATGTCCATAACTCAAAGTACAATGGTACAGAGGACTACGCTCATATAGGTAAAGTAGATCTCATTGAGCTCATCTTGTTCAGAGAGGTACATTTTTTTCTAGAAAGAGACACAAGACAAGATGTCCCATATGCCCCTTATCTAGCATTTAGATAAACTGGTGGCTATCAATGAAACCAACAAGCATACTTACTCATAAGGTAAGCCATTTTGGACAAAAAGAGCTTGAATATCATATGCAGCATCATATTCAGCACGAAAGTCAGCACTTTTTCCTACTTCCAGAAACAATTCTGAATCTGGAACCCAGAAGTCAAGCTATAAGGAAAGGGAGAGAATGCTGTTATAAGTGTAATAATTTAAAGATAGCATATAAAATGAAAATTGTATCCCAGTTGCTCAAAACTTGGGTTTGTGAAAAGTAAATGAAAATGAAGTAAGGAAAAAACTATGATATAATATATTTTCAAAAGGCAAATAATTTTAATGTTGCACATCATTTGAAATTCAAAAACGTATTAAATGAATATCACACCACACACTGTCATGTTCTATGGGATCAAGGAAAGTGAAATACGGGGGTTATTTGAAGAAACCCTTACATTGGTTTTATTTGTCCCTGTGCCTTCATGTGACATGGAGGGAAAAATATATTTACATCACAATGTAGACATTATTCTTAATCCAGGAAAGAAAACTACACGTGGTCCCTTTCACTCATTCTTTCACTCAGGTACAGGGATTGTTCTAGCTTCTGCTTGTGTGTAAATCCCTCAAGCAACTCATCTGGACCACTTTGTTGTAAGCATGTTACCTGTCTGTGGTCTATCTTGTGTCAGCTTGTGTAAAACAATGATCATTGCTGTGGGAGGAATAATGTAAATACTGGTCTCCAATTAGTTCAACAATCAGTAAGACAAGACCTAAGAGCAGGCCAGGTTTCATTTCAACCAGAAGGAGATCAATGTGTGCTGCCATCCTCAGCAGATGTTAAAAAAGTAGAGCTTCCTGCCTCATTTCACTGGTCTTGTGGTCTGGAAATCTTCGGATGGAAAGGGGTCATTAGCATTACAGCAGTCAATAACTGGAATCAGAGGTAAGGTGTCTCCATGAGGCATGTCATTGCTGAGTGAGGTGGCACTTTGGTACACCACACTGCTGAGGCCAGTCATTGGCTGCAGCTGTGCATGTGACCCTGTGCATCCTGAAGACCATTGAAAAGAGGGAGGGATCTTGAACAGAGTGGTTGGAAGCAGATTAATATGATTTTTCCATAGGACTGAGTAGAAATAAAAAATAAATAAATAAGTAAATAGAGAAAAGTTGGAAAACCCCTGTCAATGGATTTGTACCTATGAAACTGGCTGACCTGTTACATGTGCATTTGGCAGCTGAAGGCATCTGTGTTGGTTCCATGTTCATATGTGCCCACATTGCTGAGAAAAATGATGTTTTAATATACTGTAAGCAAATGAGCCTCAGGGGTGTTGCTGTTACACCTAGAGGCTTTGCTCTTTCTGCAACAGCTGCACCCTTTCCACAGGGCCAAAATCAAAACACCTGACCCTGCCTATCAAACTGGAGAAGGCAGACAGTTGCAGAGAGAGCTGAGCCTCTAGGTGTAACAGCAATGCCCTTGTTGCTCTTAGAGGCTCATTTGCATATATGAAAAACATTTTCTCAGCAATGCGGGCACATATAAACACGAGACCAACAGAGATACTTTCAGCTACCAAGCGCACATGCAAAAGGCCAGTTTCAGCCAGTTTCACTGTAACCTTCAGTGGGTGTGTCAACTAACCAGTTTGGGCTAAACCTAAAGGTGTTGTCCTGGCGGTTCCCTGGTATTCACTGGCGGATTACAATAGGGGCATTCTGGTCGGCAGCTCCAGGGGCCCAACCCCGACCCGAATGCCCACATACTGTGGTGGGGCACGGGATCGCATAGTTCCCTGCCCAGCTGCCGATCACCGACATAGGCTTCAGGCATAGTAGGCCTGAGGCCTTTGTGGTAGTGAAATCCTGGCACAGGCGGGCGTGATGACGGCATTGTGCACCTATGCTAGGATGCATTACAGTGACGTGTGCGCGCCTGGACATAGGTGAGTATTTAGCTTTTATTTATTTACTAGCTGAAGGACCCGACTTCGCCCGGGTATATTTAATTTATTTCATTTACTGTTTGTGTGTGTCGTTAAAAGATATCAAGAGTGACCTCTACAGTGCCCGCCCCTTTAACAGTGACCTCTACAGCAGCCCATCCCTTTAACAGTGACCTCTACAGCGGCCAGCCCCTTTAACAGTGACCTCTACAGTGGCCCGCCCCTTTAACAGTGACCTCTACAGCAGCCCGCCCCTTTAACAGTGACCTATACAGCAGCCTGCCCCCTTAACAGAGACCTCTACAGCAGCCCGCCCCTTTAACTGTGACCTCTACAGCAGCCCGCCCCTTTAACAGTAACCTCTACAGCAGCCCGCCCCTTTAACAGTGACCTCTACAGCAGCCCGCTTCATTAACAGTGACCTCTACAGCAGCCCACCCCTTTAACTGTGACCTCCACAGCAGCTAGAGTGGCCACTGTCTTCACCCTAGAAAGACAGACCTCACCGGCCTTTCCCCCAAACGTGAAACAGCGCCCCCAGTTCCCATGAAGACACACCACTAAACATGAGGCCACGCCCCCTGGAGGAGAAGCTGTCTGAGTGTGAGCTACTGAAAGGGTGGACATCCCTGTGTCTGTCCAGGCACTGCGTTGGACGGAGAACAGGTAGCCAGAAAACTGGACTGTCCAACCGAAAGCTGGACATCTGGCCACCCTAACATCAGCCTTGCCCTAGGGTGGCCAGAGGTCTTGTTTTAGGCTGGACAGTCTGGCTTTCAGACTCCCTGTGTTCTGTCATGCGCAGGGCCTGGATGGACACAGGGATGTCGTTTTGAACAGCTCACTCTCAGCAGCAGCACTGTGCAGTCTGAGCATGAGCTGCAGGGAGAAAGTCACCCTCCCCCCACCCCTGCAGCTGAAAGAAGGTGATTTTTACCTATATTTTTAATTCCGGTCAAATGCGGCATGGAAGGAGCGTGGCCTGACTGAGTCAGGGGCGTGACTTAGTGGGATCTGGGGGTAGTGCTTTTAAGTCCTTCTTTTGATGGTGGCCTGAATTACAGGTCAATGCCATAGTAATTTAGGAGGAAGGTGGGTAGCAGTGGAAGAATACATCTTTTATTACTACTGAATGTTAAATATGTGAAATTTACATTATATGAGGTAATGATTGATGATGAGTTAGTCTAAAACATAAGTTATATTTATGGTAACCAAAATACCCCTTTACCATTGTCATCCACAGTGCTGTGCCTCTTTAATGCAGACCTACAGCAGTGAAATGGCTAGGTTGTCATAGAAACCTGGTGTGTACCTGTGAGCTTCTATTGGCTGATAAGGGTCATGTGACCAGGCTACTATTGGCTAATGCATTTTTTTTTGGAATATCTCAGGAACGGTATGTCCTAGAGAGCTGAAAACTGTTCTAAAACCTTCCCGGACACCTGATGTACATGTGTGCCAAATTGTGTGATTGTAGCTGCAGCGGTGCTGATTCCTTTAGCGGACATACACACACATACACTCAGCTTTATATATTAGATTTTTATTTTTTTTAATTTTATGTGCCAACTTTGAGGGACATGGGGGGGAGACAGGAGGACATGTGCCATGGGGAGCAGGGGGGGGTTACTATATTTTGGGGCTGGCTGCATGAGGGCAAATTACTATGTGGGGGCAAATTATGATGAGAGGGATTACTATGTGGGGGCAAATTATTATGGGAGGGATTACTATGTGGGGGAAAATCATTATGGGAGGGATTACTATGTGTGGGCAAATTATTATGAGAGTGATTACTATGTGGGGACAAACTATTATGGGAGGAATTACTATTGGGGGGCATATTATTATGAGAGGGATTACTATGTGGGGGCAAATTATTATGGGAGGGGTTACTATGTGGGGGCAAATTATTATGGGAGGGATTACTATGTGGGGGGAAATTATTATGGGTGGGATTACTATGTGGGGGAAAATTATTATGAGGGGTTGCTATGTGGGTGCAAATTATTATGAGAGGGATTACTATGTGTGGGGCAAATTACTATGTGGGGGCAAGTGTGGGGCAAATTACTATGTGGGGGCAAATTACTATGTAGTTGCAGTGTGTGGGCAATTACTATATGTGGCAGTGTGGTGGGAATTTCTGTGTGGGGGCAAATTACTATGTGGGGGCAGTGTTGGAGAAATTACTATGTGGAGCAGTGTGGGAGAAATTACTATATGGAGAAGTGTGGGGCAAATTACTATGTCGGACAATTACTATGTGGGGGCAGTGTGGTTGAAATTACTGTGTGGGGGAGTGTGGGGCAAATTACTGTGTGGGGCAGATTACTAAATGGGGGAAATTATGGTGTGGGGCAGTGACAGGGAAATTACTGTCTTGTGGGCAAATTACTATGGGGGGATTACTATACAGGGGACATTATACAGGGATTATTATGTGGAGCACAATATGTATGTTATTATTATTACTGTGGGCACTCTAAGGGACATTATAACTGCTGTGGACAGTATAGGGACATATGGGGTAATTTATCAAACTGGTATAAAGTAGAACTGGCTTAGTTGCCCATGGCAACCAATCAGATTCCACCATTCATTTTGACAGCTCTTTTGGAAATCCAGTTCTACTTTACACCAGTTTGATAAATGACCCCAGTTATGCCTATTAGGGTCAGTATTTTTTTCAGCCGTATAGTACCTGGGGCATTGGGGAGCACAATGGGCACAGTATATTGGAAGTGGCAGCAGGATGACACTATCAGGACACCAGGATGGGGAGGTTGATGGAAAAGTTGAGAAATCTAACATGTCTGTGTTACAAACTCTGTAGAGACAAGATGTGGCTGAAGTTGCCATGGCGGTCTTGGTCAAACGGAGAAGAAGAGGAAATAGAAGGTCTACATAACAGGAGATGTCCCTGGATGTAAGAGGTATGTGGTGTTGTATTCTCCTCCAAGTCTTTTTTAATTATAATTATATGTATTTTAAATTTGGCAAACAAATTTTTCAGTTTAGGAGCAAATTTGGGGTATTTTTTTTAGTCTGGAGATGTCATATGGCCTAGGAAGAGACTGACGAAGAACCGCAGCTTCTTCATACAAAAAAAAAACAAAAAAAACTAAGGCTACTTTCACACTAGCGTTTTGTCCCCATTCATTGTCAATAGGGACAAAACGGAACTGAACAGAGCGGAATGCTCCAAAATGCATTCCGTTCCGTTCTCATATCGGAGAGCAAACCGCATGCTGCAGTTTTCTTTCCGTCCTTGGATGCGGAGCAAGACGGATCCGTCATGACCCACAATGCAAGTCAATGGGGAGGGATCCGTTTTCTCTGGTACAATCTGACATAATAGAAGACGGATCTGTCCCCCATTGACTTTCAATGGAGTTCATGACGGATCCGTCTTGGCAATGTTAAAGATAATACAACCGGATCCGTTCATAACGGATGCAGATGGTTGTATTATCAGTAACGGAAGCGTTTTTGCTGAACCCTTCCGGATCCAGCAAAAATGCTAGTGTGAAAGTAGCCTAAATTAGAGGGAGGGGCCCAAGTTGAGTAGACAGCCTCAAGCCTATCATGCACTTAATCACCAAGACTAAAGACTTAAGGCCCTTTTAGACGGGCCGATTCTTCTCCCTGCCCGAGCGCCGATCAGCGATATTGGCGCTCGGGCAGGGAGCCTTTACACGGCCCGACGAATCGAGCGCCCGGCCGCACGAGTGATCGCTGTATCGCTCGTGTGGCCGGGAAGCTCCATACTGTCAGGCGCACATCGCCTGTTTACACAGGGCGATGTGCGCCCGACAGATTGGATCTTTTGGTTTCTACAAAAGATCCAATCAGCCGACGAACGAGCGTTTTGCTCGTTCGTCGGCTGATTAGGGCCACTTTTACACGGGCCGATTATCGGCACTAGCGTTCCTAGGAACGATTTTTCGGCCGATAATCGGCCCGTGTAAAAGGACCTTTAGGCTGAATAGAGTCCAAGGTCTGGGCGGGTTGATTATATGCGTATTCCAGATAACAATTCCAAGGTTGTGGCAGGCTGAGTACATGCATCATCCAGATAGCAATTACAAGTTCAGGGTAGACGGCAAGGAGCAGAATCAATAGACAGGCAAAGTACTGTACACGGGCTGTCAGACGAAACATACACCTTAGATGGTTTCTACAGACTAGACAACCTCAAAGCTCAGACAAAGGTGGAGGATCCACAACCCTGCTAAGGTTAATCAGCAGCTGGACTGAGAACACTAGAAAAGCAAGAACAGTTCACTGAGCACTAGTCCTAATTCACACAGGGAGAGCAGAACAAGATCAGCGCCTGCCTGGAACAGCAAGACAGCATTAGACACAGGCCACTGGCGTGACACATAAGTACTAATCTGCTGAAAGATGCCCTTCAAGTACTGTGTCACCTTCATTCTGTATGTCAGTCAGACCAGAGTTTTCAGAAATTGCCTGTTACCAACTGTGCTAGTGACAGGACTAAACCCCTTCCCGACCAGCGCCGTACATGTACGGCGCTGGTGCGGTGCGGGGACATGACGCCTGCTCGCGGGTGCGGCGGGCGTCATGGCCGGCAAGTCTCTGCTGTTTCTAACAGCAGAGACTTGCCGCTACTTACCGCCATCGGCGGCGTCTTCTAGGCCCTTCTGATGCCGTGATCACACTGATGCCGTGATGGCCAATCGGGGTGTCTGTACACCATATGAAAACTGTAATCCTCGCTGGTGAGGATTACAGTTTTCAAAGTGCAATTCTTATTCTGGCCACTAGATGGCAGGCCAGGATAAGAAATGAGCAATTCATGGATTTATCTCAGTCTAGTAAATCCCTGATTGCTCATAAAGAAAAAAAACCCACAATATATCAGCTCATATTTGAGCTTAAAAATAGTCAGAAAAAAATAAAAAAATTTTTAAAAAATATATAAAAAATATATAAAAGTTCAAATCACCCCCCTTTCCGTATAATGAAAAAAATCAATACATAAATAACAATAAATATAGACATCATGGGTATCACCGTGACCGAAAACGCCTGTACTTTTAAAATATATTAAAAAATTCCAATACGGCGAATTGTTGGGCGGAAAAAAGCGTCCAAATGGCGATTCGTCGTTTTTTGGCGCTTTTTTTTCTAAAAAAAATTAAATAAAAAGTGATCAAAAAGTCATACACACCCCAGAATGGTATCAGTAAAAACTTCAGATCGCCCCGCAAAAAAATGAGCCCCCATACAGAAAAAAAGGGCAACTTTCTAATTATTTTATCACTATCAAAACGCAGGAAAAACTATACATATTAGGTATTGCCGGATTCGTACTGACCAGTAGAATGAAAGTAACTGGTCACTTTTAATGCACATCGAACGCTGTAAGTAAGAAACCCGTAGAACTGTAGCGGAATAGCGTTTTTTTTGCAATTTCACCCGATTTGGAATTTTTTTCCCGCTTCCCACTACACCATATGCAATATTAAATGGTGTCGTTGGAAAGTACAACTTATCCCGCAAAAAACAAGCCCTCATACAGCTATCTGAACAGAAAAATAAAACAGTTATGGCTGTTTGAAGGCAGGGAGCGCAAAACGAAAATGCATAACCGAAAAAACCTCCGGGGGGTGAAGGGGTTAATACCAGTACAATGTTTCTTTAAGATATGCTGTCTAGATGGAATGATATAAGACTGAACACTGCCATATGTTTATCTTAACTATCATTCTGTAGATCTTCAGACATCTGTGTGTACAGTAGATACAACTTTTGGAATGAATACTGGAGGAGTTAGTGTTTCTCAGTGATCACCATGCAGTTAATGAATGACTCCTACTCTCTGAGAAATAATTAAGAGATGTCATTTCTCATGTCCTGCAGGGAACATTTCATGCCACTCAGCGGTTTTATTGCATTAGCAGTCCATGTTGTATGTATCCATAGGCTTAAGAAATATACAATGGAGTCCAATGCATTTTGTCCATGTTTTTCATGGTTTAAACTGGGCCCTTTGGTGTCTGCACAGCAGGTTTCAGTGACCATGCCAGGTGGGATACCTAGCAGATCATCTTCTTGTTAAATCTGACTCCTGATGAGACTCAAACTGGGCATACACATTAGAATAATGTCTGCAGAACCCGTTAATTTTTATGAGATCTGCTGACCATTTAATGTGCCAATGTTCTTCTCTCCTTTCCCCATTCAGAACACATGGTTGGCTGAGCATGTATGTGTATGGATTCAGAAGGAATAGCTGTAAGTCCAACAAGCATTGTAAGGTTGTATGTAAAATGTATGGCCATCTTAAAGACTCGAAATTTATAGGGTCTTAGATATCTGAACAGATGTCATGGTAATAAGATAGACAGTTTATCCTCCCTCAGCTCTTGATGTGATACATGGATATGCATTTTAGACTCTCCCTCCAGAAAAACATCATTATTACTGGAAACTCCTTAAAGAGACTTTTCAATTTATTAATATTGATGGCTTATCTTCATCGGGTGACGCTAGGGAGGTTCATTCCCGTCGTGGCCTACTATTGGCTGCCCCATCGCCAAATGTTTTGATCCGTGCGACGGGAAGTTGCAGTGGTGGCTGTGCAGGGGTAAGGAGCAACTCGGGTGTTGGGGAGCTGGGTATGTATAACTTGCATGAGGTGCCTGGGCATTTTGAGGGGCATTATAGGGGTTAGAAAACCCCTTTAACACTAACAGTCCAACAAATGCACCCAGTCACAGATATCAGAGTGGAAAATTCCAGAACGATACCTGCTACATCTGCATGTCACGGATCTAAATACAATTATTTATACAAATGTTGGAAACGTATCCAGATCCCTAGGAATTCACAAATATTAATATCCTACCATAAAATTTGCTATTCAATATCATATAAACTCCTTGGTCATTGGCAGCAGTGATGTTCAACATACTGTAATAATCCAGAATTTTTATGTTGTTTTGGAACTAGGTAACAAGGTAGAGTTGGTGTTGGTGTTTATTCTAACCTATTAATTTACATTTCATCACTTTATGTTTCCTAGTATTGTGTCCCTGGTTGATAGAGAATATGTTGTCAGGTTCAGGCTCACAAGTACACTAATTCTGAAAGACGTATTAATGTACAGTATGGCTAGTTGGTTACCTATGACTCACGTTTTCCTGTAGTCCGGTTACATAAGATTGACATGCCAGACAAAGAGATTAGATCATAATAAAAATAATATAGCATTAAAGTGCTGTGCCAAAGTTACAATGTCTTCTAGTCTGTCTCCATAATGGAGACTCCAAATATTAGTATTGTTAAGCAAGCCATGTCTAAGGGTCAAGGAACAAACATTCCTTAAATTGACATTAGCACAGTGATTCTCAGAAAAAATCTGAAGCAAAGTTGTGATTAACATTAAAGTCTTCACAGTAGCCATTATTTCATTAATAAATCTAATTTTTTTCTTTATTATTGTTGTGTAATGTTTGTTTGGTTACCAGTAATGCATCTATGTAGTCACACTATATATCTAAGCGAAGACATTTGCAGGAAATGAGTTCAGTATTTTGGGATATAGGTATGGTTGGGCAGCTTTAGTTTCTGTGCCATTTATATGTACTGTATCTCTATAGTTATTATCAACCATATACAAATGTTGTTTTTCATAATTCAATATTATAGTTGATAATATATTTTATTAAAGAAAAGTGTGTGTTTCTGTACTGATTGCCTTCCCTCCTGCACATGCACTGTTCACTGTCTCTGAATTGACTGATCAAATCTGTACACAGATGTCCACACACAGCCAACTGAAGTCCATGGAGAAGGAAAGGGGAGGATAAGGACAATCAGCTAAGGCAGAGGCAGAGCAGAGAGAAACCAGACACAGTTGCAGCATATACTGAGTAATTTATTTTACCTCAGCTCCAGGATGAGATAAATCACCAACTAGATGCAGTAGCTATGTCTGCTCTCTCTGCCCTCTGTCTGATGTAAGCTGATCTCTCCTGTACATAGACTTCCATCTACAGATTTCACCAGTCAAAGCACAGATCAGGGCAGGGACATGGTAAATAAATGCAGAAATAAGCACTTTTATGTAATACAATATTTTACGATGTTCACTATTTTCACTTATACTATTTAATTATGAAAATATAATAAAAAATGTAGGTATGCTTCAAAAAGGTGCAGTACTATGATACAGGCATAGCACAGCTAGATTGGTCACTTTACTCTTTCTGGATATATTATTCGCATATTGTGTTAAAATAAGACAGGTATGAAATTTAGCTTTAAAAATTTAGAAGAAAAAAAAACTCTCTAGTGCCAGAGCAGGTAGCTACCCTGTCATTCACTTTCTATTTAAAGAGTCTTGAAACATGACAGGGGATTTTAGCCAAACAAGAGACTCCAAAACAAAGAGACTAATCTTTTGGCAGTAGTTTAGGGGTTCTTGCTCCTCAATCATATAACGCAGTGTTAGTCTAAAGATTCTCATACAGATGCAGCCAACCAATAACATGCTTTGTACTGTACTGATGAGGGTCAAGAAGCCTTAAACACCTGTCTACAGATTGGTGTGTCTTCATTTTGGAAAAGTTCTTGGTTGAGGTAAAATTCTTATTCATGTTTCAAGAGTCTTTAAGTGGTCGAATTTTCATTCGCAGGGTATCTTTCCCAATAGGTGGCACGAGATAGATAGTTTGTCTTTCTGCTGGAGGAGAGTTAATTTGCATACCTTGTCCAAGAGAGTATTGTGTTTGTAAGATTCTCTGCAAGGAGAAACAGCACCTCCGAAAGTGAAAGTAACATGGGTTTACACATATAGATTTTTGACCATTTACACTAAGGATGTCAAACCCGTGGCTCTCAAGCTGTTGCTAAGCTACAAGTTTCATCATACCCAGACAGCCTACAACTATCAGGGCATGCTGGGAGTTTGCAACAGCAGGAGGGACACTGATTTGACATCCCTGATTACGACAAATTTCAGTATATGTTATCTTTGTCTGAGTTGGCCATTAACACATAACAGAAATATTTTTTATTTGAGTAGAAGTCTGCATCATCGCTGCATCAGTTCTGCTGTAACTACATGTACAGCTCCAGAACTGCTACGTCTCCGCTTCTGCTTCATTTGTATTTCTGCCCTGCAGGACCTGAGCCACCTGTCCATGATGCTCAAAGCCTGCTCATCCAAACCAGTGGCTTAGTGAATCCATCTTACCAGGTGAGAAAAAATGATCTTGGTAAAATAAAACCTTCAGAGTGTCCATTTAATGTTACTATTTGGCCAATTTTCACATGAGTTGTGAAGAGATGCGGCTGCACACTGGATAGTAAAATTGCTGAGACAACTCATTCTAATGGGCCTTTGCACAATACACATGAGACCTTGTACAATAGCTAGAACAACTATACGACCCAGTGTGCAGTTGTCCTTCTCGATACCTTATCAGTAGATCAGTTAGAGAGTAAAAGCCTCTTTAGATGGGCCACCACAGCAGGCAATTATTAGGATTGATCTGTTTGTTCCCAATAACCACCTGCCAGTCAGAGAATACTCCTTTCTGATAATTACTCAGATCATTGGACCTTGTAACGGGGCCTTAAGGGCCCTTTTTTAAGGAGCTGGGTATCACACTAAATATCAGGAACAAACATTTATATGAATTCTCATTCTCAGTACTTGGCCTGTGTAAAGATGCCCCAATCAACTGATCACCTTAGTCTGTTTGGGTGCTCGCATCTTTCATGTGGCACCTAAAATCCTCGTGTGTTGGCAGCACATTGCCACATGCAAAGTGAATGGTGTCATATTATATATGATCACATGAACTATTGTTCAGCCCAGTTTCAGGTTGTGTGACAGGCCCTTTCAACAAGCTCCAATCAACTTGTATATCATCAAAGACTCTAACAATGAGGTCATGATCATTTTCCATACAATGAAGTTGGCTATAAGATAACTGTTCACACTCTACAATCATGGTGACAAAAATTTTTAAGCACATCAGATTAGTGTTTTGGCAGATAATTAAGGGCAGACTACTAGATTGACCATGTGGTCTTTATCTGCCGTTAATCTTCAATGTTTCTATGATTCATTTCAATCAGATCAGATTACATATTGAAACTATAACACATGTTGCTGCTAGCATAACATACCTTTGTAACTGAAGCTATGGATTTCAGAAGTTCCACATGTTGAGCATTTTGTGGCACTACTCTGAAAACCTTGTCCCTTAAGGAAAAATAAAAATAGACTTGTCAGTAACAATGGCTATGTTTCTTGAACCTTGACAATGAAATTTCAGTTCCAAGCTTACCCATGAAAGGTTACAGGCTCAGCAGTAGCTAGTGCAATGCTTGCTATGAAGAGTACAGTCCACATTGTGCCAGAGGGTCAGCTTACATGCAGCTGCTTTTATATGTTTTGTTTAGGTGCCTTATTTTGTATTTTAAGGTGCCTTTTTCTCTTTGCACATGTCTAATTATAGTTATGGCCCTGAACCTTTATAAAGTGCTCATGTGAAAATTGTTCATGGGAAACATGTGTCAAAGGAAATGTTACAAGACTGAAACAGCAAGTAGAGCTATCATGTGCAGGAGTGTCTATAGCCTTTACTGTACCTTTTTATGTCTGTTTACATAAAGTGTTTTTTATAGATACCTGGCGTTGAGAAATATGGTGTTCAGAATAAGATCCATATTTATGTAAATCCTAATTACTCTTTTTCAGACATAGAAGTTGGATAAAGTTGGTGAAGTAGAGCATGAATTTTTTAATTAAAAGATTTCCCCACTACATAAAAAAACTAAATGAATCAGAAATCTCACTGGAAGGGGAAATCTTACTAAGTCCTGCATAGTATACTGTAGCATATCTCATATTCTCTAAGACAGAAAATGAAGAACAATTACAAATTTATTGGGCTTGGTCCTAATTTTCAGAGACAATCTCAGCAAATTCTGTCAACAAATGGGTGGTGCTTATGCAAGACCTGCTCATAGGGGGGAAGTTCAGGGAGGGTTGGTCATTCTCAGGGGTATGGATTAAGTACAGCAAATTTACCAACAAAAGTCTTTTCAAGAATGCATATTCTTATCCTTAGAGTAGTTGATTGCTACTCTGTTCTAAGATTTACCCCCAATACTTTGTCCATTGTGCTTTCCAATGCCTCCAAATACTAAGCTGCAGAATAGTGTATATACAGGTAGTCCTTCTGAATCATAACAAATAATTGTGTCAAGCAGAGTGCTTTCAACAGTTATAGTGCTCTCTTACACTGGCCTAAGTAGTAATAATGTCACCATACTGGACCCTGCAGTAATATGCTTCCCCAGAGTAGCTAACGAAATAAAGCCACCCTTGTAGTGCCGCCAGTAGTCATAAAGCCCCCTATAGTGACCCAGTAGTAATAAAGCCCTTATAGTGGCCCAATAGTAATAATAGTGCCTATAGTGCCCACAGTAATAATAATGCCTCCTATATTGCACCAGTAATAATAATGTCTTCCATAGTGCCCCCAGTAGTAATATTGCCTCCTATAGTGCATCCTGTGTAATATTAATGTACTCCCAACAGTAATAATCTTGTCCCTATAGTGCCCTCAGTAGTAATATTGAACTCTATTTGTCCGTAGTAATAATAATGTCCCCAGTTGTATGTTCCTGCAAAGTGGCCTAGACTAGGATACTCATCCTCCTCCCGCTCCATGCTGTATCTGCAGTGCAGGCCACATGCCTCTTCAGACGACTAACCTGAGATGCCTGTGTCTCAGTGAAGATGGTTGCAATGATATCACTTCACTACCAGTTTTGCCATTGATACTGCCAAACGTTGATACAGTTGAATTCAGGAGTCAAATCCCATCTCTGCTGGTTGGGTACATAAGTACCTGATGTTCCCAAAGTTATTTGGGAGCATCAGGTCATTATGTACTTGGCATGTGGATGCAGCTCTGGAGGCTCCTTGGGAGACACTAGTATAGAAATTTTTCATAAATGATTTTATTGTGTAAAACTGAAATAAATTTTAAAAAATTGATATATTAGGTATCGCCGCATCCATAACAACCTGCTAAAAATATCCCATGATCTACCACCTTAGGTGAATGGTTTAAAAAAAAAATCAAATAAAAACTGTGCCAAAACAACCAATTTTTTTGGTCACCTTGCCCCCTGAAGTGATCAAAAAATCATATGTACCCAAAAATGGTACCAATAAACATGTCAACTCTTTCCACAATAAACAAGCCCCTACACAAGATGATCGGCAGAAACATAAAAAAAATATGGAGAAAATAGAGACACAAAAACATTTTTTTTTTCAAAAATGCTTTATCATGTATAACTGAAATAAAAAAGTAGACTTATTAGATATTGTTGCATTCGTAACAACTTGCTCTATAAAAATACTACATGATATAACCTGTCAGGTGAACACTGTAGAAAACAAAAAATAAAAACTGTGCCAGAACATTTTTTGGTTATCTTGCATTAAAAAAGGCGTAATATAGGACGATCAAAAATCATATGTACCCCAAAATAATACCAATAAAACTGTCACCTTATTGCATAGTTTCCAAATTGGGGAAACTAACAAGTTGTTACTTGGGAAAGTAACAACTCCCAAAAGTGGTGACTTTTGGGAGTTGTTACTATAGGGGTGAATCTGGGGGGCTTCAAATGGGACATGGTGTCTAAAAACCAGTTCAGCAAAATCTGCCCTCCAAATAACATGTGGCACTTCTTTTGATCTGCTCCCTGCTGTGTGCCCATACAGAAGTTTACAACCACATATGCGGAGTTTCTGTAAATTGCAGAATCAGAATAATAGATTTTGAGTTTTGTTTGACTCTTAACCCTTGATGTGTTACAGAAAAAATGGATTAAAATGGAATATCTGCCAAAAAACATGAAATTTTGAAATGTCATCTCCATTCTTCTTTAGTTCTTGTGGAACATCTAAAGGGTTAACAAAGTTTGTAAAATCTGTTTTGAATAACTTTAGGGTGTAGTTTCTACAATGGTTTATGGTTTATGGGTGGTTTCTATTATGTAAGTCCCACAATGTTACTTCATAACTGAATTGGGCCATAAAAACTGGGTTTTGGAAATTTTCTTTAAAATTTAAAGAATTCCTTCTAAAATTCTAATCCTTCTAACATCTTAAAAACATAAAATGGCATTTACAAAATGATGTCAACATAAAGTAGACAGATGGGGAATGTTAAGTAATAACTAATTTATGAGGTATCACTATCTGTTTTAAAAGCAGAGAAATCGAAATTTAGAAAATTGTTATTATTCCAAATTTTTGGTAAATTTTGGATTTTTTAAAATAAATAAAGGTGAAATAAATTGAATCAGTTTTACCACTGTCATGAAGTACAATGTGTCACGAGAAAACAATCTCAGAATGGCTTGGATAAGTAAAAGTGTTCCAAAGTTATTACCAGCAGCGTTATGTCAGCACCCATTGCCTCTCACCAGCCCCAGCAGCTTTATATAAGCTCCCATTGCCTCTCACCAGCCCCCAACAGCATTATATCAGCCCCCATTGACTCTCACCAGCCCCCAGCAGTGTTTTATCAGCCCTCATTGCCACTCACCAACCCCCAGCAGCATTATATCAGCTCCCATTGCCTCTCACCAGCCCCCAGCCACGTTATATAAGCCACCAGAAGCCTTATATCAGCCTCCATTGCCTCTCATCAGCCCCAACCACATTATATCAGCCTCATACGGAATAAATTTAAAAAAACACTTACCTTTCCTTCTCTGGACACACTGCTCCTCTCCTCCAGTGAGTTCCTCTTCATCCTGCCGCTGGCTGTTCTGTGAACCATCGTGTACTGCTCTGCATATAAACGTACAGCAAAAGTGGGCCATTCCTTGGACCTGTTGGTGTCAGGTACAGTTCATGGCAGAACCTACATGTGGGGCCATAACTATGGTCAAGGACAATATATGTCCTTTACGGCCAACTGGGTAAATGTGATTCCAGGCCAGGCATACCAGCAACTTGGACAGGTGACGGCAATGCCTCCTCCGCTTTCTCATGCTGGGATAGTGAAGTCAATGTCCTCCTCCGCCTCCTCATCCTCCAACTTGTCCTCAGCCTCCACTGTAGGCACAGTTCTGAGTGGTCCTCCAGCATATCAACTATGAAGAGCATAGCAGTGTTATGCTATTCTGCACCTGGCCAGCCTGGCAGTGGAGTCACACTGGGGAGGAACTGCTCAGCATCATCAACCAAGGAATCTAATCCTGGCTGTCTCCTCACCTGAAGATTGGAACCATGGTCACCAAACTGGCAGTTGATAGGCAGTTAATCTGCCCAAGCAAAAGGAGATTAACAGAAGGAGCATGAGGAGCTGGAGGGTGATGAGGAAGACCAGGCAGGTGATCCCAGCAGACCATGGCAGTATGCAGTGGAGATGGAGACAGGGAGTCACTCTGATTAGTAACAGCCACATTACCACCATTTGGTGGGGAGGGATTACTGCTGGCTCTCCAAGATGTTAGACCCACAGGAGGCCTTTCTTACACCTGCAGAGAGGGATAAAAAACTCAACTACTATTGAGACATCCTATGTAGTTGGTTGTTCGCTGCCGACTGCGCCATCCCCACATCCTCACAAAAGTCTGACCGGGAGAACCCCCTACGTTCATGCTCTACTGCCATGACTGCTGTTGGGGGGTGGGGGAGCAGCACCAGGTCGTTGAGCACTGTATTTCACCCGCTTACTGACAAAACCACCCAGCAGCAGGACATAGAGCAGAACTTCCTGAGTTTGCCCTGGGAAAGCTTTCCTGTCCAGTCAGTAGTGTGGTATCAAAGTGTTTGTTTAGAGCAGTGGGGGGCATAAGTACTTCAAAGAGAACTCGCCTTTCAACAGGAAATGTTGAGAGATTAACCTTTCTAAAGGTGTCATCAGGCATGGATCAGCCAGGATTTCCACACACCAGTGCCTGATGCATCAGACTAGATCATTCTGGAGGTAATGTTCTAATTGCAATGTGCACCAGAACATTGTAAAAAATGGCATGTCACTTCTGGTCTTGTGCTTCAGCCACTATTCTGATGCTTCCACCCGCCTGATGCCACACACCTGCTGCCACCCCCCCACTCTGTGACTGGGCCACTATTTTGAATCCTCATGCTGTTTTCACCCTCACTAATCCATGACTGGGCCACTGTGTTGACTCATGCTGTTGCCACCCTCACCACTATGTGACTAAGCCAGTATGTTGACTCCTCATGCTTTTGCCACCCTCTCCACTCTGTGACTAGGCCACTATGTTGACTCCTCATGTTGTTGCCACCCCCATCACTCTGTGACTGGGCCACTATATTGACTCCTCATGCTGTTGCCACACTCACCATTCTGTGACAGGGCCACTAGTGTCCCTGTTTGACCTTGTTGACATCACCATTTATTTTACCCTTCTTCTGATCTGTCAGGTTAACTGAAAAATGAAAAACACAGTGCATCCTGTCTTTGGAGCATCCATGAGACCTCTATCACAAGGTCAGTATTTTGCATCAGGATTTAATCATGAATTGGAAGCTAAAAGCAGGAGTGGGTCCAAAACACAGAAGACATGCAAATATTCCCATCACATGTTATCTCTATTTTGGACCCACTCCTGTTTTTGCCTTACCAATACTGATCAAATATTGATGCAAAAAACTGACCAAATACTGACTGTGTGATAGAGGCCATTAAAGTCCTGCATGCAGGACTTCTATTCCATCTGATTAAAACTGATTTCAGAAACAAATGGCCAAAACTCATACAACTTGAGCATGAGGCCTGTCACGAGTAGGCTTGCGTCTGGAATCAGATGTTCTGCGCGGCTTTCTAAGTGACATATTTGACAGGCTATTCCCTTTGTTTGGGTGCTGTTCACCACACCCCTTCCTCTCAGCTGTTGCTGCTTGGCAATTAGCTTTCTCCTATTTACCCCTTCCTCTCCCAGTATCCCTTGCGGTTTATATCTTCTGCTTACCTGGTTGAGAGTGGTGTGGATCTCGGCTGAGATCCAGTTGCTGAGTTATCGGCTTAAGTTAAGTTTCTTCTGTTCGTTTTGTTGTTTTCCTTTTGGAGTCTCCTGTTCCTCCTTACGCTTGGAGGAACGGGTTTACTCTCTTGTGTCACTAGACTGCAGGGTTTAGGGTGCATTTAGATTAGGTTCCTGTGTATGAACTTTCCTACAACCCAGGCTTGTTCATACTGGTAGTCAGCCAGGGCCTAGTCTCAGGGTCCCCTGCAGGAGGTGACCGGTTCCCTGGTTTTGTCTGTTCCCATCCCTCATACGCTCGGTGTGGCTTTTCCCCCCACACCAGAGCGTGACAAGGCCTCTATCACAGGTCATTATTTTGCATCAGGATTTGCTCATGATTTGGCAGCCAGAAGCAGGAATAGGTACAAAGCACAGAAGATATGCAAACATTCCCATCACATGTCATCTCTGTTTTGGATCTACTCTTGTTTTTTTGGGGGCTTTACCAATACTGATCAATTACTGACCAAACACTGACTGTGTGAAGGAGGATGCTCAATACACAGGATCTATTTTTTAGGGGGTTGTTCTTTTGATGCATCAGAAGAAGGTAAAAATAAACAGTGACATCAACACAAACTTACTGCTGACACCCTCTCCACTCATCATGGGGCCACTACATGTATCAGCGTGTAACAGAACTGGTTTTCTAGCAATCTGTGTAGAATAAGCAGATAGTGTAAATGGAGAGTGCTCTTTCACTCGAAGTAGAATCTTGGGCCACTGCAAATACATTTTACCTGACGCTAACATGGACCTGTAAGACAGAGTTCTGATCAGTTATTTGGTCAGTTTGTGACCCATAACTGACCAAATAAGTGAAGTGTGAACTGATTCTATGAGTGATGCCTGTCAACTGCCTGTCATACTGATGCAAAGTAACTGTTTAACTACCACAGCGGACTAGCTATATATGTTTCTGCGATGCACGGTGATGTACACCGACATACACTCTTCCTGCAGGCTGGGAAATAGCTGATTTATAATGAGCTTCATGACAAATTAATTTGGATCAAATCAAATTTTTTAGAAAAATTTGACTATGCGTCAAATTTATACTTAATCTGTTATGTTATACATAGACTTACTGTGCATCAGACTCATTGTCAACAGGTGGTCTAATATATAGGCATATTTATCTAGTTCATCTGCTGCGCCATTCATACTTAATCTGTACTGTTATAAATAGACTTACTGTGCGTCAGACTCAGCGTCAACAAGCAGTCTAATATATACACCCCTTTATCTAGTTCACTTGCTGCGCCATTAATGCATATTCTGTCCTTTTTTTTGATAGGCACACTGATTAATAGATAAGCAATTCTATTAGGCCCTGATTCAAAAATTGGGGTAATACGCCTGTCTCATTATACTGTTTGTGGGATGTCCACATTGATTAATAGATAAGCTACTCTGGATGGGTGTAGCTAACTAACTACCTGATCTTCACTAGAACCTCTGATGGTGAGAATAGGCTAGGGTTGTTAAGATAGTTACCAGGCACCACTCCAGAGCTGTCCCTGGGTCTGTAACAGCTGACTAGGGGTTCAGAGATATCAGTGCAAGCACCAAGGAGAAAGATGTAGTCAGGAAGTCCGGAGTCAGGGCAGGCAGTGATCAAGCAAAGTCTGTAACTGAATGTATGCAAAACAGAGAAATGAATCTGGATCGCACATCCTCGTGCTATGTTTTGATCTAGTTGCTTCTCAGCATAATTTAACATCGCTTCTCAGCGTAATTAATAGTATACTACCCCTCTGTCTTAGTGCACATGAGGCATTAGTATACGTTTTGATCAAAAAGCATAGGCCCACTCACCGCGCCAAGGTTGCCTCCTCGAGTGGGAACCTACTCTAAATTTGGCGCGGCGCTGCGCGGCGACCACCGGCGCCACAGCACCATACCGATAGGCGGCGAAGCTCAGCAGCCAGACAGCGCCCCCGCTGCCCAGCTAAGCCTCCCTGGCGCCGAGCTCCACCAACCCACCAGCACAGCACCAAGGCAACAATGGCCGCCGCGCAGCACCGCACCCAACCTTTCTCTGCTCTCAGGAACTCCAACTGAGAGAAAGTAGGAATTTATAGACCCTCATGCAGACACCTGCTAATTTAAAAACACCTGGGCCGAAAGGGGAGGAGTGCTGATACCAGAATGAAAAAAAGGAGGAAAGATCCTACAAAATGTATGCAAAACAGAGAAATGAATCTGGATCGCACATCCTCGTGCTATGTTTTGATCTAGTTGCTTCTCAGCATAATTTAACATCGCTTCTCAGCGTAATTAATAGTATACTACCCCTCTGTCTTAGTGCACATGAGGCATTAGTATACGTTTTGATCAAAAAGCATAGGCCCACTCACCGCGCCAAGGTTGCCTCCTCGAGTGGGAACCTACTCTAAATTTGGCGCGGCGCTGCGCGGCAACCACCGGCGCCACAGCACCATACCGATAGGCGGCGAAGCTCAGCAGCCAGACAGCGCCCCCGCTGCCCAGCTAAGCCTCCCTGGCGCCGAGCTCCACCAACCCACCAGCACAGCACCAAGGCAACAATGGCCGCCGCGCAGCACCGCACCCAACCTTTCTCTGCTCTCAGGAACTCCAACTGAGAGAAAGTAGGAATTTATAGACCCTCATGCAGACACCTGCTAATTTAAAAACACCTGGGCCGAAAGGGGAGGAGTGCTGATACCAGAATGAAAAAAAGGAGGAAAGATCCTACAAAATGTATGCAGATCAAAACGTATACTAATGCCTCATGTGCACTATATGACATAGGGGTAGTATACCATTAATTACGCTGAAGAAGCGATGTTAAATTGTGCTGAGAAGCAACTAGATCAAAACATAGCATGAGGATGTGCGATCCAGATTCATTTCTCAATTTTGCATACATTTTGTAGAATCTTTCCTTTTTTTCACTCTGGTATCAGCACTCCTCCCCTTTCGGCCCAGGTGCTTTTAAATTAGCAGGTGACTGCATGAGGGTCTATAAATTCCTACTTTCTCTCAGTTGGAGTTCCTGAGAGCAGAGAAAGGTTGGGTGCGGTGCTGCGCGGCGGCCATTGCTGCCTTGGTGCTGTGCTGGTGGGTTGGTGGAGCTCAGTGCCAGGGTGGCTTAGCTGGGCAGCGGGGGCGCTGTCTGGCTGCTGGGCTTCGCCGCCTGTCGGTGTGGTGCTGTGGCGCCGGTGGTCGCCGCGCAGCGCCAAATTTAGAGTAGGTTCCCACTCGAGGAGGCAACCTTGGCGCGGTGAGTGGGCCTATGCTTTTTGATCAAAACGTATACTAATGCCTCATGTGCACTATATGACATAGGGGTAGTATACCATTAATTACGCTGAGAAGCGATGTTAAATTGTGCTGAGAAGCAACTAGATCAAAACATAGCATGAGGATGTGCGATCCAGATTCATTTCTCAATTTTGCATACATTTTGTAGAACTTTCCTTTTTTTCACTCTGGTATCAGCACTCCTCCCCTTTCGGCCCAGGTGCTTTTAAATTAGCAGGTGACTGCATGAGGGTCTATAAATTCCTACTTTCTCTCAGTTGGAGTTCCTGAGAGCAGAGAAAGGTTGGGTGCGGTGCTGCGCGGCGGCCATTGCTGCCTTGGTGCTGTGCTGGTGGGTTGGTGGAGCTCAGTGCCAGGGTGGCTTAGCTGGGCAGCGGGGGCGCTGTCTGGCTGCTGGGCTTCGCCGCCTGTCGGTGTGGTGCTGTGGCGCCGGTGGTCGCCGCGCAGCGCCGCGCCAAATTTAGAGTAGGTTCCCACTCGAGGAGGCAACCTTGGCGCGGTGAGTGGGCCTATGCTTTTTGATCAAAACGTATACTAATGCCTCATGTGCACTATATGACATAGGGGTAGTATACCATTAATTACGCTGAGAAGCGATGTTAAAGGGTTTCTGTCACCAGAAATGACCCTATTAAACCAAGTGTCATTTGCAATGAGCAAATGACACTTGATGCCAGTAATGTTACTATTATAGTCCTCAGTAACGCCGTTTTGCTAAAAATTACGATTTTATAATATGCTAATGACCTCCCCTAGGTGCAGTAGGCGTGAACCTGCACCTAGGAGAGGCCGTAATTATGCCTCTTACCACGCCCCCGGTCGCGCTGATTGACAGGGCCGGGCAGCCAGCTCTTTCGGCTCCCGGCCCTGTACGATCCGAAATCCCGCGCCTGCGCAGTAATGAAGCCGGGACCCGGGCGGGCGCCGGCTCTCAACGCGCGCTGATCGCAATGCGCAGGCGCGGGATCAGCGCGCGTTGAGAGCCGGCGCCCGCCCGGGTCCCGGCTTCATTACTGCGCAGGCGCGGGATTTCGGATCGTACAGGGCCGGGAGCCGAAAGAGCTGGCTGCCCGGCCCTGTCAATCAGCGCGACCGGGGGCGTGGTAAGAGGCATAATTACGGCCTCTCCTAGGTGCAGGTTCACGCCTACTGCACCTAGGGGAGGTCATTAGCATATTATAAAATCGTAATTTTTAGCAAAACGGCGTTACTGAGGACTATAATAGTAACATTACGGGCATCAAGTGTCATTTGCTCATTGCAAATGACACTTGGTTTAATAGGGTCATTTCTGGTGACAGAAACCCTTTAAATTGTGCTGAGAAGCAACTAGATCAAAACATAGCACGAGGATGTGCGATCCAGATTCATTTCTCAATTTTGCATACATAAAGTCTGTAACTGAAGCCCAAGGTCAGTGGAAGGCAGCAATTGAGAAAACTCTATTAAATCAAGAAGCAAGGTCTGGTACACAGAAAAGCATAAACTTCCAAACACCTTCACACACGGACCTAGACTAGTGTCTTTAAATACTTCCTGCAACCCAGTCATAACAGTAGTTACATAGTAACACAGTTTATAAGGCCGAAAAAAGACATCTGTCCATCCAGTGCGGTCTGTTTTCCTACAAGTTGATCCAGAGGAAGGCAAAAAAACCCTGTGAGGTAAAAGCCAATTTTCCCAACTTTAGGGAAAAAATTCCTTCCCGACTTCCCGATCAGGCAATCAGAATTACTCCCTGGATCAACGACCCATCTCTAGTAACTATAACCTGTAATATTATTACACTCCAGAAATACATCCAGGCCCCTCTTGAACTCTTTTAGTGAACTTACCATCACCACCTCCTCAGGCAGAGAGTTCCATAGTCTCACTGCTCTTACAGTAAAGAATCCTCTTCTATGTTTGTATACAAACCTTCTTTCCTCCAGACGCAGAGGATGTCCCCTTGTCACAGTCACAGTCCTGGGGATAAATAGATCATGGGAGAGATCTCTGTACTGACCCCTGATATATTTATACATAGTCGTCTTTTTTCTAAAGTAAATAAGCCTAAATTTGATAATTTTTCTGGGTACTGTAGTCCACCCATTCCAGTTATTACTTTAGTTGCCCTCCTCTGAACCCTCTCCAGCTCTGCTATGTCTGCCTTGTTCACAGGATCCCAGAACTGTACACAGTACTCCATGTGTGGTCTGACTAGTGATTTGTAAAGTGGCAGGACTATGTTCTCATCACGGGCATCTATGCCTCTTTTGATGCAACCCATTATCTTATTGGCCTTGGCAGCAGCTGTCTGACACTGGTTTCTACAGCTTAGTTTGCTATTCACCAAAATTCCTAGGTCCTTTTCCATGTCAGAGTTACCCAATATTTTACCATTTAGTATGTACTGGTGACTTGCATTATTCCTTCCCATATGCATAACCTTACATTTGTCAGTGTTAAACCTCAATTTCCACTTCTCTGCCCAAGCCTCCAGACTATCCAGATCCATCTGTAGCAGTGTACTGTCCTCTTCTGTGTTAATTACTTTACACAGTTTAGTGTCATCTGCAAAAATTGATATTTTACTGTGCAAGCCTTCTACAAGATCATTAATAAATATATTGAAGAGAATAGGGCCCAATACTGACCCCTGTGGTACCCCACTAGTTACAGTGACCCAATCTGAGTATGTACCGTTAATAACCACCCTCTGTTTTCTATCACTGAGCCAGTTACTTACCCACATACAGACATTTTCTCCCAGGCCAAGCATTCTCATTTTATATACTAACCTTTTAAGTGGTACCGTGTCAAATGCTTTGGAGAAGTCCAGATATACGACATCCATTGATTCGCCGCGGTCCAGTCTAGAACTTACCTCCTCATAGAAACTGATTAAATTGGTTTGACATGACCGATCCCTCATGAAGCCATGCTGATATGGAGTTATTTGCTTATTTTCATTGAGGTACTCCAAGATAGCATCTCTTAGAAAACCCTCAAACAGTTTACCCACGACAGATGTTAAACTTACCGGCCTATAGTTCCCGGGCTCTGTTTTTGGACCTTTTTTGAATATTGGCACCACATTTGCTATGCGCCAATCCTGTGGAACACTCCCTGTCAGTATAGAGTGTCAGTATAATATCAGAAATAAGGGTCTGGCGATGACATTACTTAATTCTCTTAGGATACGGGGGTGTATGCAGGGCCGGCCTTTGGGGTGTGCGACCCGTGCGGTTGCACAGGGCGCTTCACTCCCGGCCACTTAAGGGGGCGCCCTGCCAGAGCGCCCCCTTAATGGCCCGGCCGTGCCCTGCAAGTGCCGCACAGTTGGGGGCAGCGGTGGGGCAGAGGGAGATGAGCGCTTCCCTTGTGGAAGCGCTCATCTCCATAGTCTGCCTTTGGAGATGCGGGGCAGGAGAGGGAGAGGCGTCTCCCCTGCCCGTTCCTCTGATAGGCTGCAGGCCCTAGGCCTGCAGCCTATCAGAGGCCAGCTCAGGCGGCGCGATGACGTCATCGCGCCGCCTGAGCCGTACAGCGCGGGACACAGGCCGGAAGAGGCCTGCATCGCATCGCTGCCGGCTCCATGGAGGTAAGTAAGTGTTTATTTTTTTATGGGGGCATTTTACTGGCACATGGGGGCACTGGGGGCACTTTTACTGGCACAAGGGGGGCACTGGGGGCATTTTTACTGGCACAAGGGGGCACTGGGGGCATTTTTACTGGCACATGGGGGCGCTGGGGGCACTTTTACTGGCACAAGGGGGCACTGGGGGCATTTTTACTGGCACAAGGGGGCACTGGGGGCATTTTTACTGGCACATGGGGGCACTGGGGGCATTTTACTGGCACAAGGGGGGCACTGGGGGCATTTTTATTGGCACATGGGAGCATTTTACTGGCACTGGGGCATTTTTACTGGCACATGGGGGCACTGGGGGCATTTTACTGGCACTGGGGGCATTTTACTGGCACAAGGGGGCACTGGGGGCATTTTTACTGGCACAAGGGGGCACTGGGGGCATTTTTACTGGCACATAGTGGCATTTTACTGGCACATGGGAGCACTGGGGGCATTTTACTGGCACTGGGGGCATTTTACTGGTACAAGGGGGGCACTGGGGCATTTTTATTGGCACATGGGAGCATTTTACTGGCACTGGGGCATTTTTACTGGCACATGGGGGCACTGGGGGCATTTTACTGGCACTGGGGGCATTTTACTGGCACTGGGGGCACTTTTACTGGCACAAGGGGGCATTTTTACTGGCACATAGTGGCATTTTACTGGCACATGGGGGCACTGGGGGCATTTTACTGGCACTGGGGGCATTTTACTGGCACAAGGGGGGCACTGGGGGCATTTTTATTGGCACATGGGAGCATTTTACTGGCACTGGGGCATTTTTACTGGCACATGGGGCACTGGGGGCATTTTACTGGCACTGGGGGCATTTGTACTGGCACAAGGGGGCACTGGGGGCATTTTTATTGGCACATGGGAGCATTGTACTGGCACTGGGGGCATTTTTACTGGCACAAGGGGGCACTGGGGGCATTTTTACTGGCACATAGTGGCATTTTACTGGCACATGCGGGCACTGGGGGCATTTTACTGGCACTGGGGGCATTTTTACTGGCACACGGGGGGCACTGGGGGCATTTTTACTGGCACATGGGGGCACTGGGGCATTTCTTACTGGCACATAATTTGGGGGGCATCTATGGGGGTGGGACACTTTTTACTGGCACATGATTTTGGGGAGGAATCAATGGGGGGAACTTCTGGCACATTATTGGGGGGCACTTCTTACTGGCACATTGGAAGCATTATTACTTCTGGGGCACAGTGGGGACATTAGTACTGTTGGGGGCACTATTACTAACAAGTGCACTCTGGCAGAGAATTATTAGTTGGGACTTGTGGGGGGCACTATTACTGTGGGGGCACCCTGGCACAGTATCAGCGCAGTTATTTCTGGGGAGCGTTATGTTTACTATATTACTGGGCGCACTGTTACGGAACACTATTTGCTGGGCGCAGTTATTTTTTAGGACACTGTGTAAACTAAGATTTTTTTTTGTCAAACTGCAGAGATGAGAAATGGCTGAAAAATGGCGTCTGGTCTGAAAGGAGAAGATGAGGAAAGAGAAGATCTACATGAGAGGAGACGTCACTGGATGTAAGAGGTATGTGCGCTATATTAGGTTACATTTCAATATAGAAAGCTATAAATACAGTGCAGAGATATATAGTGTGATATAGGACAGTATAGAGAGCTATAAATACATATATATATATATATACTGTCTTACTCTACCTACCTATATCACTCTATATATCTCTGCACTGTATTTATAGCTCTATACTGTATGATGTTAGTACTGTCACTCGGGGAGGGGGGCGCCGAGAGAAAGTTTTGCACAGGGCGCCATCTACCCTAAGGCCGGCCCTGGGTGTATGCCATCCTGTCCTGGCGATTTGTCTATTTTAATATTTTTAAGACGGAGCTCTACTTCTTCCTGGGTCAGACAGGGCATTTTTAATGGGGAATTTACTTTTATATTCTGCATTTCATCTGACAGTTTATTTTCCTCAGTGAATACAGTGGAGAAAAAGATATTTAGTAGCTTTGCTTTCTCCTCATCGCTCTCTGCAACTCCCCCCTCATTACTCTGTAAGGGGCCAACACCTTCAGGTTTATAGTTTTTACCATTTATATAATTAAAGAACATTTTAGGGTTAGTTTTACTCTCTTTGGCGATTAATCTCTTAGTCTCTAGTTCGGCTGTTTTTATTTGTCTTTTACATATTCTATTTTTTTCCTTATAGTTTTTCAATGCTTCCTCGCTCCCCTCCTGTTTTAGTGATTTAAATGCTTTCTGTTTGTCATTTATTGCTTTCTTTAGAGCTCTATTTATCCACATTGTTTTTTTCTTGTTCCTTAACCTTTTATTCCCATAAGGTATGTACCTCTCACAATTAGATATTAGGATGCTTTTAAAAATATCCCATTTTGTGGCTGTAGTTTTATTTTTGAGGACTTTGTCCTAGTTAGTTAGGCCTATGGCCTCTCTTAGTTGACTAAATTTTGCTTTCTTGAAGTTTGGTATTTTTGTTCCTCCCTGAAGAAATGCTCTTTTGAATGACAGTTGGAAGGTTATTATATTATGGTCACTATTTCCCAGGTGTCCCCTGACCTGCACATGTGTTGTTCTGTCAGGTCTATTGGTTAATACTAAGTCCAGTATGGCCGTCCCTCTAGTCGGGTCCTGAACCAGTTGGGAAAGGTAATTGTCTTTGGTTATTTCCAAGAACCTGTTTCCTTTATGAGATATACAGGTTTCAGTTTCCCAGTCTATATCTGGGTAGTTGAAATCCCCCATAATAATGACCTCATTATGTTTTGCCTCCTCGTCTATTTAATTTAGAAGTAGATTTTCTGTGGACTCTGGTATACTAGGTGGTTTATAACAAAGTCCTATTAGTATTTTATTATTGTTTTTGGCTCCATTTATTTCTACCCACAGTGACTCCACATGTTCATGTCCCTCACTTATATCTTCCCGAAGTGTGGGCTTTAGACAGGACTTTACATAAAGGCAGACCCCTCCCCCTCTCCAGTTTTGGCGATCCTTTCTAAACAGAGTGTAACCCTGTACGTTGACTGCCCAGTCATAGGTATCATCCAGCCATGTCTCAGTTATTCCCACTATGTCAAAGTCCTCCTCACACATCACTAATTCCAGTTCACCAGTTTTATTAGTCAGGCTTCTGGCATTAGTGTACATACAGTTAAAAGGTTTATATATATTTTTTCCCCTACACCTTTCCTTCTGCACTGTTCTAGTTCCTCCTTCCATTCCTCCCCCAGTTCCATTACCTTGCCCCAGGTCTCTATCTGCACTATCTTCCCCATCTATAATGTAGTTACCCTCCCCCCAGTCCCTAGTTTAAACACTCCTCCAGCCTTCTAGCCATCTTCTCCCCCAAAACAGCTGCCCCTTCCCGATTGAGGTGCAGCCCATCCCTACGGTAGAGCCTGTAGCCGACAGAGAAGTCGGCCCAGTTCTCCAAGAACCCAAATCCCTCCTTCCTACACCAGTTCTTGAGCCACTTGTTTACCTCCCTAATCTCCCGCTGCCTTTCTTGTGTGGCTCATGGTACAGGCAGTATTTCGGAAAACACTAACTTTGACATCCTTGCCCTAAGCTTGTGCCCTAGATCCCTAAAATCATTTTTAAGGACGCTCCACCTACCTCTAACTTTGTCATTGGTTCCGATATGGACCATGACTGCTGGATCTTCTCCAGCCCCTCCCAGTAATCTGTCAACCCGATCCGTGATGTGCCGAACTCGAGCGCCAGGAAGGCAACACACCATTCGACGATCCCGGTCTTTGTGACAGATTGCCCTCTCTGTACCCCTAATAATTGAATCTCCCACTACCAGCACCTGTCTGGCCTGCCCTGTTCTCCTGGTCCCCTGCTTACTGGAGCTGACATTCCCCTGACTGGCAGAGGAAGTGTCCGGCTGCAGCAGTGCTCTCCCTGAAGTGGCATTCCCCTCATCTGCCAAACTTGCAAACTTGTTGGGGTGTGTCACATCAGGGCTAGCCTCCCTGGCACTTTTCCCTCTACCCCGCTTTCTAACTGTTACCCAGCTAGCTACCTCACTTTCCTGAACCTCCTCACTACCACCCTCCCCCACATCTATCCCATAGAGTGCTTGCTCAGTGAGCAGCAAACTCTTTTCCAAATTGTCAGTGCTTCTCAGTGTTGAAATCCGCCCAGTTAGATACACGATGTGCGATTCCAAACGGGTAATTTGCTCACATTTTGAACAAATATATGCACCCTTAAACGGCTGTTCCAGGACTGCATACATCAGACAAGATGTGCACTGGACTGCTCTGTCAATAATGGAAGACATACTAATGGGGATTACACAATCAAAGAGAAAAAAATACAATACAGTGATATGAAACCGTCCCTGAATCTAAAGTCACGTAATCTAAAGTCACACACTTAATTCAAACACGCACTGAAAAATCAAACGCGCAAACGCTCAAACTCGCGTTATGTCTCTGTGTTTAAAATGCAACACGCAAACCAGTCTGCTTTTTTCCCTCTGGATTCAAAGGACTGAACTGCCCTCAAGACTGGCTATTTAACTTCTCCTAATTAGATAGCCACACCCTAATTACTCACCTGTTCAACACCCTGGAGAAGGAAGAGAAAGAAAAAAAATGTAATCACGTTTACTCTTATCTGCTATGGAATAAAGCTGGCAGCAAAAGCAAGTCACAGTGTATAAGCTAGACTACACTGCTCTGACTTGGTATAGAGTACAATAAAGTCAGGCACAGCCGCTCAGCAATGCACACAAATAAATTAGCTCTCACAGATACTCCCTCACATAATCAAACACGCACTTAAAAATCAAACACGCAAACGCTCAAACTTATGTCTCTGCGTTTAAAATGCAACACGCAAACCAGTCTGCTTTTTTCCCCTCTGGATTCAAAGGGAAGGTTGGGAAGATAGAGGGCATGGGTGTGCTGCTTCACAAGGGAGGAGAGACACACCATCGCATGCCCTATCAAACATTACAGGACTCAAGCAGGAAGTAAACTCTGGCACAAAGCTCAAATACAACAGTTTAAGCTACCTGCTATATACACTCACCGGCCACTTTATTAGGTACACCATGCTAGTAACGGTTGGACCCCCTTTTGCCTTCAGAACTGCCTCAATTCTTCGTGGCATAGATTCAACAAGGTGCTGGAAGCATTCCTCAGAGATTTTGGTCCATATTGACATGATGGCATCACACAGTTGCCGCAGATTTGTCGGCTGCACATCCATGATGCGAATCTCCCGTTCCACCACATCCCAAAAATGCTCTATTGGATTGAGATCTGGTGACTGTGGAGGCCATTTGAGTACAGTGAACTCATTGTCATGTTCAAGAAACCAGTCTGAGATGATTCCAGCTTTATGACATGGCGCATTATCCTGCTGAAAGTAGCCATCAGATGTTGGGTACATTGTGGTCATAAAGGGATGGACATGGTCAGCAACAATACTCAGGTAGGCGGTGGCGTTGCAACGATGCTCAATTGGTACCAAGGGGCCCAAAGAGTGCCAAGAAAATATTCCCCACACCATGACACCACCACCACCAGCTTGAACCGTTGATACAAGGCAGGATGGATCCATGCTTTCATGTTGTTGACGCCAAATTCTGACCCTACCATCCGAATGTCGCAGCAGAAATCGAGACTCATCAGACCAGGCAACGTTTTTCCAATCTTCTACTGTCCAATTTCGATGAGCTTGTGCAAATTGTATTCTCAGTTTCCTGTTCTTAGCTGAAAGGAGTGGCACCCGGTGTGGTCTTCTGCTGCTGTAGCCCATCTGCCTCAAAGTTCGACGTACTGTGCGTTCAGAGATGCTCTTCTGCCTACCTTGGTTGTAACGGGTGGCAATTTGAGTCACTGTTGCCTTTCTATCAGCTCGAACCAGTCTGCCCATTCTCCTCTGACCTCTGGCATCAACAAGGCATTTCCGCCCACAGAACTGCCGCTCACTGGATGTTTTTTCTTTTTCGGACCATTCTCTGTAAACCCTAGAGATGGTTGTGCGTGAAAATCCCAGTAGATCAGCAGTTTCTGAAATACTCAGACCAGCCCTTCTGGCACCAACAACCATGCCACGTTCAAAGGCACTCAAATTACCTTTCTTCCCCATACTGATGCTCGGTTTGAACTGCAGGAGATTGTCTTGACCATGTCTACATGCCTAAATGCACTGAGTTGCCGCCATGTGATTGGCTGATTAGAAATTAAGTGTTAACGAGCAGTTGGACAGGTGTACCTAATAAAGTGGCCGGTGAGTGTATGTTTTATACCTACCAATGTCCCAGACAACCATAAATGTTCAACCTGGGATTTAGTAATTTAGAACACTGGAAAAGATTTTGGGTATAGATTACTCCAAACACAAGACTCAAATAATTTACAGGAGAGGTTGAAAGTGATAAAGGAAGCTAGCTCTGAGTGTACTGAGCAAATAAATTGTAATAAACTCTTGATAACTGTAAAGAACCCTCAAAAGAATGACTAGCGATTGTTTGGCATTGGTGCTTATGTATCTGGCACTGACCCCATATGACATTTCTTTATTGAGATTATGGAGAAAGGGATAAATAAGACAGAAGGAACCAAAAAGGTAGAGATACCAAGAGGGGCCTTCAAAGAAATTATGTAGCCAATGGTTCAATTCATTTATCTCATCTATGAAGATAGAGTAGCTTTAGAGACAGGGTACAATAAACTAAACATAATTGCATAGCATGTGTTAGGGCCAGACCGCAGCTTGTGAACGGCAAAATATGAAGCCTTGTTACCCTTTTGCTTGTCAGTGTACATACGTCATCTTTATTTATCCATTTTTGTTGTTCACTTTTGGGTGAAGACTGTTGCATATCTTTTAGTATTTGTAAATCTATGAGCTCAGGCTCAGGTTGAAATGTCAGGACCTGTGTCAGAGCTGCTTGTTTGGCTGCTGTGTCAACTTTATCATTTCCTATAGAAATGGGTTTGTCCTTCCTAATATGTGCAGCACATTTGCAGATAGCAACTTTATTTGATAATTGTACACTGTCTAGTAGTTGTAAAATGAAGTCTTTTATCATTTCTCTATTTTTCCACTGTTGGGCAAACATATTAACTGTAGAAAAGGCATACTGGCTATTTGTATATATATATATATATATATATATATATATATATATATATATATATTCACTACTTTCCCTTCTACCAGTCTGTATGCCTCTCTTAGACCAATTAATTCAGCTCCAAGTACTTTTTCTTGTGTTACTACAGCATAACCTGCTGCGTTGTCCCAGAACATTTGTCCTATGAGGAGTCTGACTTGTTTTTCCCTAAAGAACTTCTCCGCATACCTTTTTTCAGGCCCTGTGCTATATCAGAAATAGCAATTGTAATGATCTACCCTTGGATCTACTTTTTCAGGTGCTTCTTCTTCCAAGGCATCTGTTACCAATGAGAGTTTAACTATAGGTGCCTCATCTGGGTGGATTACTGTTCTAGATTGTATTTCCTTTCCGTCTATTCTTAAACTTAAGGTTTTTTTCAATTTTTTTGCATTTTAAATATTTCAATTTGTCCCAAATTCAACACTTTACTCTTCTCGTAACATATTTGTCCATCCTTAACTATCTGAAAAAATAGGACTACAGCACTCCTTATTTTTTGAAGGGCTTATTAGGGTGCACGATCAATTTGGGTCCACTGTCTACCTCTGGACCCTTTTCTTACTTGTAGATCAAATACATATAGACAGCACTCCAATTTGTTGCTTTGCGATTTGGTTTATTTAGGCCAAGTTTTTAGTAAGTACAGCAGTGCAACATTTCGGGCATATTATTTGATGCCCTTTCTTAAGCATTAGTAGGTCTGGTGCATGCTGGACGCTGGCCACCATATTTGTCCATCCTTAACTAGTCGTGCTGACACGTCTTCCTAATTTTCAGGTTCTGTCCTGGACTTTCTCTATTTGCAATATCTTACCTAATGTCCTGTCTTTCCACACATATAACAACCTTCATTACCTTCAGGGGTGTACCTATCGGGGAAGCAGGGGAAGCCACTGTTTTGTGGCCCGAGGGCAGAAGGGGCCCGGAAGCAGTAGCAGCATACAGCACAGAGGCCTACCGATATCTTTCTTACAAGCTCCTGTGCTGCGGAGCTTCAGACACGCCCCCTCTTCACTCCAGCAGAGCAGGACCTGGCTTACCAGCTGTAGACACGCCCCTCTTCACTCCAGCAGAGCAGGACCTGGCCTACCAGCTGTAGACACGCCCCCTCTACACAGGATGTGCTTCTGGAGGAGGAAAGAGATGGCAGGGCTGGAGAAGATGTGTGTGGAGAGGCAGACAGTGGTTGAGTGAGTCTGCTCTGTGGGACAGGAGGGGTAATGACAGGGAAGTCTTCAATCTGCTGCTGGGTGTTGTAGTGTACCAGCAGCTTCATGCTGTTCAGTTGTTTTACTGCCTTATAAAGCAGTCTGCCTTCATGACACCTGCCCCCCACCATATCCTTTCCTTCTCTTATCTCATCCTCATGGAGCCCCTTCTGTCTCCTATCCTCATGTATCCAGAGCTCCTGTTCCACCCTCCTTTCTCCTATTGCTGCCCTGCACAGACCTCCAGCCCCTACTTCTAGTATGAATACCCCTCAGAGCCCCTTTCAACTACTTGCCGTGTCCACCCCTCCTGTCCATCCAGGGCCCCTGGCCCCTGTCTCACACCTCTGCCTCTCATTATGGTGGTGTCCTTCTAATGTCTCAGGGTCATGTGACTATGCCCCCCACCCCGTACTGTGCTCCCTTATACCCTGCATTGTGCCCTCTTACCATACCCTGTACAGTGCTCGTAGTCATTCCCTGTACTGTGCCCTGTTATACCCTTTTATTCAGTCACTGTATGGAGGTGTTATCTAGTGTATGGCGGTGTTAGCCAATCCCTGTATGACGGTGCTATCCGGTGACTGTATGGTGGTGTTATCCAGTCACTGTAGGGAGATATCCGGTGATTGTATGGTGGTATTATGCAGTCACTGTATGGAGGTATCCGGTTACTGTATGGTGGTGTTATACAATGACTTTATGGCGGTGTTTTCCAGTGACTGTATTGTGGTACTATCTGGTGACCATATGGTGGTATTATGCAATCACTGTATGCCAGTGTTATCCGGTGACTGTATGGCGGTGTTATCCATTGACTGTATGGTGGTGTTATCCAGTCACTGTATGGAGGTATCCGGTGACTGTATGGTGGTGTTATGCAATCACTTTATGGCAGTGTTTTCCAGTGACTGTATGGTGGTGTTATCCAGTCATTATGTGGAAGTATCCAGTTACTGTATGGCGGTGTTATTCAATTCCTGTATGGCGGTTTTATCCAATCACTATATGGAAGTATCCAGTCACTGTATGATGGTGTTATCCAATAACTGTATGGCAATAACTATATCCCCTTTCCTGCCCACTCCACCTTTTTTAGACCTGGCATGAGTGGGGAAAAGTTGCAGATTGCGGCGCAAAGGACCTGTGCGCCAAAATCTGTGTCAGAAATACGCTTAATATAGGTATATTTCTGTTTTAATAAATGACCCCCTAATTGTCTTATGATTCCAGGGTAGGGCTAATATCTTTATAGTATATAGATCCCAGTATATTACACTGTGCCCTGTATTTCCCAATAATTAAATGATCCTTGGGAAACACAGTCCTCACTCCTGACCACCAGGACCAGGTTCTGCGCTGTCAGTACATGGCGGCCTCTCTGCTCCGCTGTGTATTGCTGCTTATTCTGGCACTAAGGCCGGGTTCATATCACATTTTTCCCATCTGTTTAATGTATACAAAAAATGTATACATTAAGAGATGCCTCAGACTGATCCATACGTTGGCGGCCGTTCACCACACAGTTCCATTGTAAAACAACATATACGTTAATGTATGCATTTTTTGTACTGGACTCTGCTGGATGCAAAAACGTGGTGTGCTGCATATTTGTATATGGTACCTTTTTTTATCAATATCAAATGTATAGGGAAAACGTGATTTGAACATACTGTTACATATGAACAAATGCGATGCCAGGAGGGTCATGGGGGGGCCCGCACAAAAATTTGCTGTGGGGCCTAGTCAGTTCTAGCTACGCCACTGATTACCTTCAACCTTCATCACCATTCATTCCTTCTTATTCCACCTCTTCCACATCCGCCATTTTTATTTACTTCTTCTAGCACATAAATTGCTGAACTTTCATCACTAATGAAAGTTTTTTAATTGTAGTTTAGCATGTCTGGCAGTCCAGAGTAGGGGTGAGTCTACCAACGCAATGATCAAGCGTTATCAGTTAGGAAGCTGCCTATGTTTTGAAAACAGCCTTTTAAGAAGGAGGATATACCAGGTATCTATCCAATCTCCACAATACCCTACTATTCCTAAAAATAGCCTCATTCACCATGGATTTCTAGTGGAAGAGGTTTGCTGAATGGACTTCAAACCTGGAAATATGCACTGTCCTAGAAATGTGGCCATGGACTGTACTAGGACTGTAGGTCATCCTTGGATACTTTGCTGAATTCCCCACACTCAAATTAGTCTTATATTATCCTAGAAGGGGGGGGTATCCTTTTTTTATATTCCAAGCAACTTTAAACATTAAACATACAGTAAACAATGCAATGGACACAAGACTGAGACAAAGTCTTCAGCACAGTGGACATCAATTCACTTGAGATAAGATTCACAGACACCAGGGAGGGTGTAGTTCATGGAGACATGTACCTGCTTGTGTATTTTCAATTTTTCTTGCCTCACAGACTTTGTCTTCTGTCCACATGACAGAAAACCACACCTACTGGGATCTCTTATACATTTAGGATTTTATATATGTAATCCTCATACATTCACACAGTAAAGAAAGTCACTCAGAGATCCTCATATGTTTATATTTTGTGGCCAGGTGGGATGAACTGGGGTCAATTCATGAGTAACCGTGCTCGCTGTACCGTGGATTTGGACTGAACCAAGGCCGCTCGATAAAACATTACTCTCCCAGGACTGTAATGCTTGCTGCACCCTGGACACCCAGAGCCGTTTACCAAAACACAGTCCTCAGACAGTTGTATCTTTCACCCGAGGTGACCACGACTGGGTTTGTAAGAGACTGTCTTAAGTCTTACAACATTAAAAGAGAGAAAAAGACATACAGTATATGAAGAACAAAAAGCAATGACAAATATAAACCTATAGACATCTCTAGCAGCCAGTACTATCTTAAACATGTGGCACAGAGTTATTTATTCCTATAGTCTCCTCACATAGACTATGGCCTACAATTCCTAGAGTCCCCGAATCTGTATACAATATTCAATAACCTTACACAATTTATTCAATAATACTTATAACTTACCTCAATTCAGATGAAACTTATCCTGTTTTCCAATGACTATATCTAAAAATCCATCACCTCGCATCAGTCAAGGTGGACTGGCCTCTTTTTAACGGCAATTCAGCCACAGGTCTTTTAACTCTAGAAGTCCGAGACTTCCCCATGCACAGTTTTCAGCCTACATCTGGATAAAGACAGAGGATGTTGTATTCCGACTCGAAGGACCAAGTTGTTACAGAAGTTTTTCTTTTACCAAGTCAGGATCGGAGTCATCTGAATTTGAAGCAGGAAGTTTTGCTTGCTGGCAAGGAGACAAACACAGATGACGATGTCATCAAAGGGAAGTCTAGCACATAGAGAGGATGCATACTTTTTATACCTTCTAGCTGGAGTCTCCTTAATCAGTTATTACTATATTACCATATTAGGTAAAAAGCATTGGTTACAGTATCACATGAAATGCACAGACAGTTGCAGTTATCTTAAAAAAGTCCCTTTCTAGAGGTCACTGAGGAAGCTTCAGAGAACTTCCTTTATTTTGCTAACCTCTTCCTACGTATTTCACCTGTTTTTCACCTATATAACTAACAGCAGTGCCTCGCAGAAGATTGCATACACATCCCAGATATACATGTGTGCACTGTGTGTCTGTATTACATGTTCAGAAAATGCACTTTTATTCTGCTGGAAAACAGCTCCCAAGTGCCCAGCTGAAAGGGAAATTAAAACAGCTTTCTCTCCCGACTGGTTTTGGTATCATTTGAAAGCTTGGAATGTCAGATATGCGCAGCTAAAGCAGCCCTCTCCTCTTCAGTCTGGTTTGCTTTGGGCACTTGCAGCAGCAGGGCTGGGCACTTGGGAGCTATTTTCCTGCAGAATAAAAGTGCTTTTCCTGAACATGTAATACAGACACAAAGTGCACACAGGTATGTCTGGGATGTGTATGCAGCCTTCTGTGGGGCAGTGCTCTTGGTTATATTGGTGAAAAACAGGTGAAAGACTCCCTTTAACTCTTTATAACACAATTCAAACATAATTTTTCCAACATGGATCCCTCTATAAGATCTCTTAATACTATGAACATAATGGTATATTACTTTGAACATGTATTTGGGTTAAAACCAGATGGGCCAAACTGGCTGGATGGATCAAACATGGCAGCTGGATTATTGCCATACAGGAGGAGTGTTGGAATGAACCACACAAATCACTCCATCAACTCAATCCAAATTCATTGTAGCTTATACATTCTTTTAGTCAGTGTTTGGTCTGTGTTTTGCATTAGTATTTGATCAGAATTTGTAAACCACAAACAGGAGTGGGTCAAAAACACAGATGAGATGCAAATAATTCCATTTCCATTACATTTTATCTTTGTTTTGGACCCACTCCTGTTTTGGCTTACAATTACAATCCAGAATCTGGATCGCACCTCCTCTTACTATGTTTTGATCTAGTAATTGCTTCTCAGCATAATTTGACATCGCTTCTCAGCGTAATTAATGGTATATTAATGTCATATAATACACATGAGGCATTAGTATACGTTTTGATCAAAAAGCATAGGCCCACTCACCGCTCCAAGGTTGCCTCCTCGAGTGGGAACCTACTCTAAATTTGGCGCAGCGCTGCGCGGCGACCACCAGCGTCACAGCAACATACCAATAGGCGGCAGAGCCTAGCAGCCAGACAGCACTCCCGCTGCCCAGCTAAGCCACCCTGGCACTGAGCTCCACTAACCCACCAGCACAGCACCAAGGCAACAATAGCCGCCGCGCAGCACTGCACCCAACACGTAAACACATATCAGAGCTCACCTTTTTCTCTGCTCTCAGGAACTCCAACTGAGAGAAAGTAGGAATTTATAAACCCTCATGCAGACACCTGCTAATTTAAAAACACCTGGGCCGAATGGGGAGGAGTGCTGATACCAGAGTGAACAAAAAGGGGACAGATTCTGCAAAATGTATCCAAAATGAAGAATGAATCTGGATCGCACGTCCTCATACTATGTTTTGATCTAGTAATTGCTTCTCAGCGTAATTAATGGTATACTACCCCTATGTCATATAATGCACAAGGCATTAGTATACGTTTTGATCAAAAAGTATAGGCCCACTCACCGCGCCAAGGTTGCCTCCTCGAGTGGGAACCTACTCTAAATTTGGCGCAGCGCTGCACGGCAACCACCAGCTCCACTGCAACATACCAATAGGCGGCAGAGCCCAGCAGTCAGACAGCGCCCCAGCTGCCCAGCTAAGCCACCCTGGCACTGAGCTCCACCAACCCACCAGCACAGCACCAAGGCAACAATGACCGCGGCGCAGCACCGCACCCAACACGTGAACACATATCAGAGCTCACCTTTTTCTCTGCTCTCAGGAACTCCAACTTAGAGAAAGTAGGAATTTATAAACCCTCATGCAGACACCTGCTAATTTAAAAACACCTGGGCCGAATGGGGAGGAGTGCTGATACCAGAGTGAACAAATTGCAGCTCTAATATGCTGGGTATTTTCATAGAGACACAGCATATTAAAGTCTATTGCCAGCATCCCATTGTCCGCAGGAGGATTCTGGTAATAACCCGGAAGTGCGTGCTTCCAGGTTTTTCAAGGTTTAGATGCCATGATCACACTTGATCACAAATCTAAAGGCTATAATGACCATAATCAAGCATAATGGTTGTGGTCATTAGCCGTGGCCAAACAGCAGAGACTTGCTGGCCGTGGCGCCTGCTGCACATGAGAGCAGGCGCCATATTTACCCTTCACTCCAGAGTCGTACATGTACATACGGCGCTGGTAGCAAAATGGTTAAACAAGGTGGACACCCCAATAACAGTAGAACTAGACAGCTTATTCACCCCAATTTGAAAATCAAGGTGTAATAGAATGGCTTATCAATTAAACAAGGTGGACGATTCAATAACAGTAGTATTAGACAGCTTATTCAGCCCAATTTGAGAATCAAGGCCTAATAGAATTGCTTATCTATTAAAGAAAGGTGGACACCCCTACAACTATAGAAGCTTATTCACCCCAATTTGAGAGTCAAGGAATATTATCTATTAAACAAGGGGGACACTGTTCAATTACGTAGCTCTGTGCCCTACATGGGGATTGATGCAAACTACGCTTTCACCTATATTCAGATCACAGTTCCTGCAGTCTCCCTACTCTCTCTCTATGTTCTCCCTACAGTATGTAAAACTCTCCCTATGATCTCCCTACACTGTCCCTGCACTATCCCTATCCAATATTCCACAATTAAAAGCCTTTAGCAACATGGTCCCTAGCTCTAGGTCTAGGTCTCTATGCTCAGCTCACCATAAAATGGTGGAGACCGCATGGGATGAGGCTTTTAAAGGGCTGTGACATCACAGGGGCTGGCTAGCTGCTGATTTACTGTCTGCATGGCATTATGGGTTATCTCACATTCCCGGGGTTCTTACTTTGTTTATTTGTAACACGTTTATACGTTTTAGGATAAAAAAGATTTGTTACCACAAATCCGCAAATCGAATATATCCTAAATTTTGGATCAGATTCCACTTCGGATGCTTCAATTTGCCCAACACTAGTGGTCAGGAAAGGGTTAAATGCCTGCTCAAGTACATTGAACATAAATGAAGTCATAGCAACTAGCCATACTTCTTGCTCACTGATTCCATCCATTGACTACTTTTCACTCACAAAAGTTCATTTTAATCCATTACTGTAGCCCCCGTTCCAGTTTTTTTATTTTTATATTTAGCTCATTCACAGTTTTCTTATGCCCCATGCTTCAATCCTTCTTCCTGGTTAGTCCTGTATCTGCTGTACCATCATGGCATAGGTGAGTGAGATGTGTCCTGACATTAGCATGACATATGACTTTAAACACACCCAAGGTTCTTACCAATGGTGCTTTGTATGTCCTACATTACAAGGCTCCAATGCAGGACGTAACCCACAGCAACTGAATATCAAAACAGATTTGCTATAAGGTACAATGGTAGGCTATTAACTTTACAAAGAGGCAATATTGATAAATGGTGGTGTTTGGGGAAAGTGATATAACAGTGATATCTGTTGAGCAGGGTACATTTATATTAGTGGTGCAACCCTTTTTTAAGATAAATTACGCATAAAAACAATTACTTCTCCACTGACAGTACTTTAATTTCTATTTTTCCTTTTCAGTCATTTACATTCATTTTTCCGTTTGGCAATTAAAACCAAGAAAGTACAAAATTACAAAATTTGTAACAAACACAAATAGAAAATGGATAATCTTTCTTTCCTGGTTTGAAACTGGAATAATACATTTCATTTAGGCATTGTTCTGGACATAATTGGCAATGTATTTCACGGCCAGCAAAGTTTCTTCACAAGTAGGCTTGATCTGAGTTTCTGGGAGAGCAAAACCATATCTTCCAGTGTCACGCAGCTCAAATGTGAAAGAGAATTTGACACCTGCATCATAAGCCCAGTCATCAGAGCCTCCAGCAGCCAGGTCTGAAAAATAATAATAATAATAATAATAATAATAATAATAATAATAATAATAAATGATAATAAAATTCTGAGTTCATATTCTGAATGCCAAATTTGGAGTTGGGAAGGACTTTTCTCTCTAATTGGTATCACTTCATAGGGATTTTAATTTCTGATGGATCAACACAGTATGATTATAGGTTGGACTTGATTATTTAACCTTACCAATTATGTAAGGGTCTTCTGTTCAGTACCTCTATCTATTACCCAGAATGGTGAGTGTCTAGCACTCAAAAGACTCTATATCTATATGCTATACAGACAGACCAGTATGACACTTCTTTTCCTTTTGGTAACCCTGTAGAATGATTCAAATCTTTACAATCCCTTCATATTAATATCACAATTCCCCCAAAGCAATCCTCCTCAGTCACCATCAAACGTAATGGATTACCCGAGATGTAGGGCATTGGCCACAGGGACCCTTACCCATGTTCTTTAATCCCTTGTTTTAAGTTGCATAACAGTTGAGAAGAGGTCCTGAACAGAGGACCCTTGCATAGTTGGTAAGGTCTATAGGATGGTAATTGTCTATAATATGGTAAATGTGAGAAACAGAAAGTGGTGTTGACAAATTTGAAATAATCCATCAAAGTAATAACTTACAGATTGTGGCTCCACCAGCACCATAGGTGTATTTGGTACGGTACAAAGAAGTCAATGCATCAACTGCTCCCTTGGCAACATTGTTCTGTAATATACATAAGCACATATGTGTTACATGGCTTCCTGTAAGGATTCTATGAGGAAACACATTCACTGATTTTAGAGCTTCAAGAAAGAAACATTGTACATGTGTGTCAGGTACCAATGAGTTAAAATCAGAACCAGGTAGAAATATATAATTATATATGGGCTGCTTATATATGCATGAACTATTTGATTTAAAAAAAGACCTGCAATGAAAATTTTCCAATAACTCAATGGAGAACATCAAGCATCAATTCATGTTTTCCTTGGGTAGATAATAAAAGAATTATAAAAGAACAATAAAATAATATATGCTGCAGTGTACGCCGATATATTACTATATACACTTCTGATCACTGAGATAAAGATAAATTACAGCACCATAAAACTGTATCTAAAGTGTCATATCTGTCTAAAACTTTTGCTTTAATTCTTTTCTATTCTAATCTTGTATGATTTTGGTCACTTTCCTGTGCAAATATACAGCTCTAGAGATAAGCTAATTTCCAAAAATTTTATTTGGTCCAATTCATCCAAAAAGGCCAAGAAATTTGATTCAACTACAAATCAGTTCTACCTGAATATCTCTAGCTCTCTCTCACCAGAATTTAAAAAATGTTGGTCAAATTCCGATTATGTATAATCGTTTTCCCATCTCTGTACTGCTCTTTTCTCTCTTAAGGCCCTTTAGCACAGGGTGATAATAGGCTACCTGTTCCTAGTCATTGTTATGTGTGTTTGCTGGATGCAGGCCTAGAAATCATCATTGTTGGCAGCACATCTCCTCATGTAAACTAAGAATGTACTGCCGACAATATACAAACTGGAGTGAGATCAAATACTCCAAAAGGGTCTGCTCAACTTGTTATATTATGGCCAGGCATAGGCCATCCTGTCTATAAGAACCTTTAGTCTTCTTTTCAAGTGTGCATTCTGATACAAGTTGTGTTAAATGCAACATGACATTGGCTTGGTTATATGCACCAGTGAATGCTCTGGATCAGACCAGGTGTCTATTTTTCACTTTTTTATATGTAGCCTCACTATATACCTAGTCTGTCTTTATGAGTGAGTCAAGTGGAAAGTAGATCAGATACCAGAAAAGCAATACTGTTTGTATCTACTATATTAACTCATTCAAACTATTCAACTAAGGATGGAATGAGATCACCCTGGGTCCACAGGTCTGGTATCAGTATCCTCAGAGTGACGTAAGACAGGACACGTTCAGTTTTCCAATGAAATTATATTCCATGTATGAAGTAGGGTCTACTCTGCTACTTTGTTGGGCACCACAATGCCTTATGGCTTGCTTAAATACTTTTTATGAAACTTATCCTCATTTAACTATTAATATATCTATGAGCAACTAAAATATACTAACAGTCCACTAAATGGAGGGTGTCGTGGCTTCAAAACTGTTTTCAGAATGGAACAACAATTCTAGGTTCCCTGATAAAATTGGATAATAATATTTGTAAATTATAATTATCATAATTCCAATAAGGGTCTTCTTAAAACATATAAACCCCAAACTGAATATAATAAACACAATTCCTTTCACAAATATTTCAAATAATTCAAAGGTAAAAGATGAGTATCCTGCTCACCAGTTCAGTGTGGTCCTTGGCAAGAGAGTAGGTGTAAGAGTAGGGGAAAAGCAACATCTGGGAATAAGAGTGGATGGTCAGGTAAGCCTTGATGGAAGGAAGGTTAGCACGGATGAAGTTAGCAAGGGCTTTGGTTTCCCTCTCAGACTCAGGTGTGGTGCCACAATATGTGTCATCACAGGCTCTTGAAGAAGCTCCAACAGCTTAAATAGAAAAAGGAAAAAAAAAATCAGGCTTTTTTCAGATTTGTTTGCATAGAAAGAGAGAGTTATGTTTCAAAGCATGTTTAAAAGGCTAAGCATTGCCTTATTGGATTGATGTCTAACATCTAGTGGCTAACAGAGGATTAAAGTGGTCATAGACATTAGTTGACAATCTCAACTAAAAAAATTCAGAAGGTCAGTGGCTGCCATGGCAACCAAAAACCTCTCTAGATCTCAGTGTGAGGAAACAGTTTGGGCCACTGGAGTGCAGTGCTTCTGGAGAAAGACCTCTCAGATGCTTTGGTCACAAATGAGAACATCATCTAAGGCATAAATGTCAATGATTGACATTATCACCATGCAAGGACATTGCCTCTGGGTGTCTGCTGTGTAAAACAGCAGACTTCTGTGGCTGTGGTGCCAGCTCAGTTTGTGGACTAGATGTTCTAAAGCTGAGAACCATGGTTATTGTAGTTCTTAGTATTGGAGTGCCGAGACCTCGTCCACTGTCTACTGTGGAACTCATGAATATGTAATGTAAACACTAGATTATACTCAGCAAAAGGATGTCTGTCAAAATCTCTGATTATAGAGACAACTTTAATATAATGTATTTGTACAAAATAGTGGAAACCGTCACAAAAGGTAGAAATGTACTTACTGCACCATCCAGCATTAAAGTTTCTGTTGGGATCAGTTCCGATGCAAGTGCTACCGGCGTTGACGGAGCGAGTCTTTCTCCACATACGGTTCTATTAACAAAATTAAAAAAATCCAAATTTAAAGAGTTATAATCAGGTACATTACAGTGACTCCAGCTAAGTCCATTCAAATGTTTATTTACTCACTGTGGTCCAGGTGTACGCATAACCATCAACATTCAGGACTGGAAGGACATAGAAATCCAGATTGTTAAGGAGGCTGGTAAACTGTCCATCAACACCATAAGAGGTAACAGCCTAAGGTAGATGAGGTAGAATTATGGGTTAGCAATTATCTTCAAGCTGGTGTATATTACAGTATTTCATTTTTTTTTGTTTTTGATCATGTGAATTGTTGTGTTAAACAGAGGGTATATTTTAAACATATACACATATATAATGTGCTGCACACTTTTATACTGATGATGACTGATGATACACGGTATGTCCACTTTCAATTAGATATGTAGTAATTACAGTATTTGGGTATACATTATATGCATTACATTGTAATGCATTTAAACTATTTACAGCAGGTACTATAATGATCATGCGTGTCTAAAGTGAGTACACAAAGTTAATACTGAGTATCATGATTGTTCACATTTGCATCTGTTCACATGTGTGGCAATTGAAACTGCTGATTTGCAGATATCTATTCATGCAATCACTTACTTCCTTCACAAACCACTGGCAGAAAGCAGGGGAGACCCATTCTCTTGCATGGAATCCACAGTCAATGAAGACTGCCTTCTTGTTTGTTCCGCTGCTTCCAACCTTTAAGAAACAGGTGCCACAAACAAAGGTGTCAATGTTCAGTTATTTGTTTTAGGCCTCATTCACACGGTCAGTATTTGTGCATCAGAATTGGTAAGCCACAACCAGGAGTACGTCGAAAGCACACAAGTGGCACAAATATTTCTATTACACCTTTTCACTGTAGGTTCTACGCCTGGTTTTGGTTTACTAATACTGAGCAAATACTGATGCAAATTATTGATTAAATACTGACAGTGTCAAACAGGCCATATACAGTTTTGTTCTCAGAAAGGCATAGCAGGCAATATCAGTTGAATTACGCTATGTAATGCTCAGTTTAATGTCATATTAAAATTGACTGAAGTTTAACCTCTTAAGTACCAGGCCTATTTGTTTGCATCTTCACCTCCCCAAGTTCCAATAGCCATAACTTTTTTAAAATGTTAACTTCATATAGCCATATGGGGGTTATTTTGTGCAGATAAAGTTGTATTTTTTAAAGGCACTATTTAAATTACCATGTCTTGCATATGAAAAATGGAAAAAAAATATTTGTGGGGTTAAATTGAAAAAAATAAAATAAAATAAAATACACAATTCCAATGTTATTTGGGTTTTGATATTACGGCTTTCACTATATACTAAAAATGATGTGACGTCCTTATTCTGCAGCTCAATATGATTATAGCGATACTAAACCTATATAGTTTTTTTTCTTGTTTTACTATTAAAATAACCTTTGAAAACAGAGCTGTATGGGGGCTGTTTTTTTGCAGGATGCATTTCAGTTTTTATTGGTACCATTGGTACTTTTTTGGGGTGCATAGAACTTTTTGATCTCTGTTATTTAATTTTTTGGTGGGGACACGGTGACCAACAAATGGTGAATCGTATGTTTTTATTTTTTTTCCCCAGTACAGTGTACACTGCACAGGAAAAATATTTTTATATTTTAATAGTTGAAACATTTTTGGATGCAGCAATACCTGTTATGTCTTTTTTTTTAAATTTTTATATGTAAAATTGGGAATGGGTGGGTGATATAAACTTTTAATATATATTTTTTATAATAACTTTTACCCTCCTTAGGGGGCTAGAACCTTGCATCTTTGATCCTTTGGGCTCATTCACATGAACGTAAGGGCTCCATGACCATATTGCAGACAACAAACATTGATTTGAATGGGTCAGTGATCCACAAGATATGGCACAACATAGTACATTTCCACAACACAACATTAGTACATCTTTTGCTGTGCAGAGGTACGGACTTGAAAGCCCACAGAAGTGCTTACAAATGTTTCTGTGGTCTTCCAATTAGTGCCTTCGCTCCGCAAATGATAGCACATGTCCTATCTTTTGCCGTATCTTGCGGATTGTGGACCCATTGAAGTCAAGTCAAACCCACCATTTATGGTCTGCAATATGGACACGGAGCCCTTAGGTTTGTGTGAATTAGCCTAATAGAGATAAATTAAGATGAATGGCATTCTGATGCGCTCCCTGCTGAGCTATACCTCATGCACAGCTGAGGAGGCAAGTTACTATGACAGACCTAGGAAGCTTCAGCAGTGCCCAGGCTGTCATGGTAACTGATCAGAGCCCCGCAATTTGACTACGGGAGCTCAGATTGGAGGTAGAGGGAGCCACATTTCAGATGCCATTATGGTTGTTGAATGCAGCATCTGAGGGGTTAAATAACTGGTTTTGATATCATTGCTGTTACCAGTCATTGCAGTGGGTGCCTCCTGTATTATACAGCTGACACCTGCCAGGTATGTAGCGGGCTTAGTGCAGCAGCCTGCTCCATACAAGCCCACAGCCACTAAGACATACAGGTACATCATGGAGGCTGAAGAGGTTAAAGTGTAGAGTCACCTACAAAAGATTTTGTATGAGGGAACTATAAATACAGCAATTCCTTTATCTACTATTATTGGAGTTGTTCTCATAGTGGACAGGAGCAAATCAACTAAAGGTAGCCATACACATTAGACAGAAGTTGGTTGATGGTTGCACAAACATCTGGTGAATGTTTGTTTCACAGCATGATCTTAAAGGGGTTGTCTCATGAAAAATATTCTACAGTTTTCAAACCAGCGCCTGGATCTGAATTCTTTTATTATTGCATGTAATTAAAAATTTTGTATAGTCACTGAGTTATTCAATACAATGTATCTGTATAGTGCCACCTGCTGTTTGTTTTAACTCAGTGGTTATGCTACATTTTTAACTACACACAATTACAAAAGTATTTCAAGCCAGGTGCGGGCTTGAAAACTGTATTTTTCATGGGAAAACCTCTTTAATAGAAATATATTAGGGTGAATAGGATATTGAAATGCTCCCTGTTGAACTGTACCTCATGCATATCTTAGCAGGGAGGTTACCATGACAGCCCTGGGAAGCCTCCACAGGCTCCAGGCAATCAAAGTAACCAATCAGAGCCCCACCATTTCTTTTTGGGGGCTCCTATCAGAAGGCAGAGGGAGCTGCATCCCTTTGGCTTCACAGATGCAGCAATCGATGTTGAATGCAGCATCCGAGGGGCAGTGGCGTACATACAGAAGTAAGGGCCCCATATTAAGGATGAAACCAAGCCCCTCACACAGGACAGAAGGGTTTCCACTGCCTCCTTTGCTAAAAGTTGTTTCCTTAGAGGGTAGAATCCTGACCAAGCTTTCACCCCCAGTAGAAGAGGAGGTGATCCCAGTTGGGTCCCCTCTTGCCTTGGGCACCATAGCAGTCACATGGTCTGCCGCTATGTTTGATCATTGCCTGTCATTGCGGCCGTATGTCTGATGCATTATACAGATAGCACTTGTTGCGTATGGAGCAGACTCACTGCAGCAGCCTGCTCCATACAATTGCGGGCGCATAATGCCATACATTTATGGCATTATGCGTTCAGGAGTTAAACAGAGAGGACTTCTTTTTAGACAATAATGGTCTGACATCAATCATCTAACATGCTCATCTCTTTAGATCAATTTTAGACTAATGTGTATGGCCACCATAAGATTTGTTATCAGCCTGTCAGAAGATAGATTACGACTACCGTACTCTCATCTGCTGTACTACAGGTAAAATACAGTATTCAGTAAACAGCAACCAGTGTTCTTCTATTTTATGGGGTCAATGCCACCATCTTACTTATCAAGTTAATTAAACTTATCGCATATCTCTAGTAAATGTATGCATCTACACGGTAAAAAGCTGGAACAATTACAAAGGGCTGCAGTTACAAAATTGCACAGATACAGTATGTGCATTACAGCAGTAACTTGTGTGTATCAGTGTAATGACCAAGGGGTATTGTAGCATATACATTATATGCACAAACAGATGTGATCAGTTTACATGTTATTTTTCAGATGTCTAATGACAGTGTCTCCATCTCCAGTCAAATATCTAACTTACCTTGAGCAAATAAATGGGGCGTCCCTCATATGAGGTTCCAAGCTGAGAACGGGTCACGAGAGATGGGTACTGAGCAGCAATGTTAGCAGACCAAGCATTGATCTGTAGAGAAACCATAGTTTAGTTTAGTTGCAACCACTCTTATGATGTCTAATTCAAAGGGGTTCTCCAGAGCATTGACTAAATTCTTGCTTTCAGACAACCTGTGAAGATCGTTTCGTCACTACTTACTGTACCATTCCATCGTGCTGTCAGTTCCACAGTCTGGGTTGTGCTTGTGTGACCAATCAACTGGCTGTGGGCCCCTGTTGATGTCTTGACTGGATCTGATCTTATGTCTTCATGTTAAGCTGCATGTACATTATGCAGCTGAACAGGAAGACATAGAAACAGATTAGGTCAAGACATGGTCAGAAGAGCCTGTAGCCAGTCACATGGTCATGTAAGCACAACCTAGATTGTGTAGTTGAGGGTGCGATGGGATGGTAAGTAGCTGTGTCGCCAACCAGAATTTTTTTCTTCTCTTGACAACTTTACCCAAAATCACAGTAAAAAATTTTTACGGACAAATTGGAAAACCATAATGAATGATACAAATTATATGTGATACATGACTACAGCTCAATATACTGATAAGAACTCATTACCAGTTTTACTGTGAGCTGTTAATTGATGACAATAACCACCCATATAATCTAGTCAAGTATCACCAGCCTCAAAAAAATCACGGAAACAGCTATTTTTTTTTCACAGAAAAAAGTCGCCTATTTTTATGGACTGTCCAGAAATTTCTGGACAGTTGGCAACCCTGGTAAGTAGTGATGAAACAATCTTCCTTTTGCGGGTTGTCCGAAAGCTATAATTTATTCAAAGCCTCAGAGGACCCCATTTGAGTATTGTGGTAGACATTCTTACTGTTGCAAGATCGTTGTACTTTTCATAGCTGTGCACGGCACGGGAAGTGCTATCACGCTGTTTCTCCAGGGTATCCTGGAGGTCATTGATCAGAATTCTAAAAGAATAGAAAATAATAGATTTGGTTAACTAAATTGAAGGAACAAATGTTAAAATAAAGGATACATTTTAGTCTTATCTTCCATAGGCCAAGGAAATTAATCATAGTTGATGAAAACTTTTAATTTGGATAAAATAGACATTGCTGTTAGTTTTGAAGACTCTTGCTTTAGATGAAAAGTCTAAAAATTTTTTTATGTACTATTAATAATATTGCTTTAGAAAGCTACAAAAGGTTAACTTACTCGAAGGGAATTTCACTTTGTTCAAGGAGAGCCTGGATATCATAGGCAACCTGGCTTTCAGCACGGAAGTCAGCAAATTTTCCAGGTTGAACAAGGTCAACAGAGTCTGGAGACCAGAAGTCGAGCTGGAATATACAATGAGAGATAGTAGATAATGAATGATACTGAGAAATACTTCACACCAAAGATTATTTGTCATGATCTAAAACCTTGAATCAAACTTTTCCAAAATTATATTATCTATCAGCTGTAAAAGTTGTCCATCCTCCCTTAAATATTTATAATGTAATTTCTAATGTTTAAGTGGCATTTGACCACTGCAGCCAATCACTGACCTCACTGACCTCAGTGGTCACTACTGACATCATCTCAGAGGCCAGTGGTTGGCTTCAGTTATCACACACCAGTATTGCAAGTTATTGCTAAAATGGAAGACCTTCTCCCCACCACTCCAGCAGTCCCCTAATGAACTTTTTTAACATTATGGGAACGATGATGCACCATACTGGTATGTGACGACTGCAGCAAGTCACTGGCAGCACCTGACATCTGAGACCATTGATTAGTAGTAGGGTAAGACGTCATGATAGCATTACACCTGGGATGTAACCCATTGCCATCATGGCATCATCATCCCTGAAGTAGTTGGGGGTTTAAGCAGTAAGCACTTTGTTATTTATTTTATAAGATTTGCTGCTCCTCAGACATAAGAGCTAAAACAGTGGCTGCAAGCTGTCGCTGCTTAACCTATCTGTCCCAGTAGTCATGGCCTGCTTCCTGCCAGGTCCAGTCTGTCCCTTCGTGCAGACTGTGGCTTGATTTTCCAGAAAGACCTCTAGTCCCTTGCCCTTAGGGCTGCACCTCCTCCCTCAGGCTATTAAAGGGCCAGTGCTTTCATACCCTAATCCTCATCAGCCAATGGCTGGTAACCCTGGGGTACTTAAGGCACCTTCCCCTTTTGGAGGGTACCTGAACAATAGGCTCCTTAGCTTGCTAGTATTAATTTGTCTGCCTGTGTACAAACCTCTGCCTATTTATTATACTCTGAACCTCCACTGCATGTTCTGGGTCAGTCCTCCACATTAACCCTTTGTTGCATGCCCTGACCTTGGACCATTTATTATTAAGCACATACTATTCTGTCTGATCTCGGTCTGTCCCTGATTAGGATTTTGCCTGAACCCTCTGTGCCTTGCACTTATCTCTTGACCCCCATGGGCCAGCTGTTAACCACACAGACCACTCCAGTAGGTGGTGACCTGGTGGTTCCCCTGCAGCAAAGTCCATATTATTGTACAGGGATTAAAAGGTGACTAACAGTGGACTACCAGAATAACACCCTTAGCATTAGCCAATTGTCAAATCTGCTGGTTTAACACAGTGGTTCATCACCCACTGCTGTAAAAATAAGACTGACATTTATCTTTTGACTTTTATCTTTGGCTGAGAAACTAAAAACTACTGCATTTTCATTCAGATTTTTTCATTTCAATTTTTTTTTTTTTTTACTTTTGGTCAATGGCTTCAATATACCCATTTACATATTTTACTTTTTATTGTTCATTTCTGCAGTAAATTAAAGAATCAGAAAATTCTACTTGGGACAGCCTTGTTTCTCCCAAAAGGTTCTATGTTACATATTTGCCTCTATAGAGGCCACACTATCTGGTAAGTATACCAGTTTGTTATACATAAACCCATGAAAGGTCCTCTTTAAGTCAGTTTAGATGTTTGTAGCAAACTGACTTATAGAGGACCTTTAATGGGTTTATGTATAACAAACTGGTATACTTACCAGATAGTGTGGCCTCTATAGAGGCAGATACTTTTTTTTTTTTTAAACCCAGTTCCGATGCTGTGTCCCCTTCTGTTTTTTGTACTCAACTACTGACCCTTGAACAGAGAGTGCGGCGCTCACTAACACAGTTATAAACACTAAAGCGTATTGATGCCTCATGCGCCTTAGCCACCCTCTCCCTCCTTCTTACTGCACTTTAAAACTTCACTTTTATTGTATATTTCTTAATAATAACTTAACCTAAACTTAACCCTGCTGTTTTTGGCACCTGATATGCTAATTCAGATTTTCGGTACAGGGAGGAGGAGACATTTGGTTCCCTCAGTAGGCGTCTCCGTCTCCATGATTATGATGCCATCCAATCGTAGTAGACCATGTCACAGCCACAGAGAAGGTGAGCTTTTCTCGTAAGATTTATGAGAACAGGCTATGTATGCAAATATAGCACTTGCTGTACTCGTTTACATAGCCTGTTCTCTTGAGATTTGGTAATCTAACGAGAACAGCTCATCTTCTCCATGGTTGTGGTGCAGTCCGCTGTGATTGGATGGCATCACAGCCAAGGAGAAGGAGATGCTATTGAGGAAGCAAATATCCACTCCTCCCTGTACCGATACTCTGAATTAGCATATCAGGTCCAAAAACAGCAGCGGGGGGGGGGGGGGGGTATTGGCATTGGCACAGTGGGGGAATTTTTTAAAAATTGTTTGTCTATTGGGGCTGGTAATCATGCCAGTTTGTAATGTGCTATTTTCTTACCTAGTTACATAGGTAACAATATGTAGACCATAAGAAAATAAGTCCCATATGGGTCATTGCAAACAGTTAAACCCTAAATTAAAGCTCCAATGCATGGCTTCAATGTTCTTGGTGAATTGTTTGTTGTTTCTAACATACAAGGACAAAGACGCTTGAAGTGTGATTTAGAATGGAGATGAAAGGACAAGTCGCCAGACATGAAGATTAAAGCTTGAAGGTTAAAACAACAGAGTTCCTTCTTAAAAATAACATTCAACTTGATAATGACGAAAACCTCTAGGTGTGTTAAGTAGAATACAGCATAAAAAGAACACTAACTTGGTACATACACTAAGCTAACAAAATGTAAGGCACCCTGTATACCTAGCATGCTGTTTTTGTCATCTGGAAAGACAGAAACATGGAGAAAGATGTTCTCTACTACTACACAAAATGGCAGGTAAATCTGCTTTCCTACATTTATCAATAAACCAGGACTGGGATTATGGTAAGGGTTAGTAAGCAGCCACCTAGACCTCAATCGAGGAGTGAAAGTACAATTTATACTGTAAACTACAAACTTCTACATTTCTTTGCAATAACCATTTGGATACTGTCCCCAGACAACTCTTAACACTGCAGTTGAGTAGGAAATCTCAATCATTTCCCTTCCATGTAACAGGAGACAAATTACTGGTAATCCCTCTGACATGCATAGTGCTGAACTTTAATTACTGAAAAGTAGGGATGAGCGAACCGAACCGTAACGAACCAGATTCGTTACGAACTTTCCCAAAAGTTCGGTTCGTCACCGAACCGAATTTTGAGAAAGTTCGTAACGAATCTGGTTAAAGTAACGGCGACGCAAAATATCCGCATATTTATTGAGAATGTACGCTAATGCGTACGCTAATGCGTACATATTCAGTTAAGTAGCGTACCTTTGACCATGTTACACTGTATGTTCGTTATTTGTGTGGGAATGTTCGCATTAGCGTACGCATTAGTGTAAATTCTCAAATATGCGTATATATTGCGTCGCCATTGTTGAAGTCACTTGGATTTTTTCCACTTTTTTCATTGTAATAGCAACTGCAAGTAAACGAAACTATACCCTATCAGACTCCCATTATTGTAGAAGCAATTATTCAGCCGTTATAGCAAGGTTCGTTTTAGGTTCAGTTCGTACGAATCCGAATTTCAAGAAAGTTCGCCGAAGCGAAGCGAACTGAGCTTTTCAAAAGTTCACTCATCCCTACTGAAAAGGGTAGGGAGGTCACTTTTTGAAATCCTGCCTTGAGTACCAAGAAACCCTGTCCTGTCCCTGTTGGTCTGTACTGTGTAGGCCTCTACATCTGTTCTCAGGTGGGACTAAACTTTACCCTGTAATAAGTTCAAGTTAGTGGAACTATTGTCATGCATGTAGCAAAACTACAGTATCTCTTCTAATGTCTTGTAAACATTTTCTGTGCTGTAGGTTCAATATGGTATCTCTAGCTACAACTTTAATAATTTGGTAGATGGATCAGTCTAGAGACCAATGATGTTAGGTATCCTCAGTTGCTCCTTAGTTCCTCCTATAGGCATGAATGACCATAACTGGACCACATCTTGTTCAGTCCTTTCATTTATCTATGGTTGGTAAATGTGATCCTTATGTTACCTTTTTATGATCTAAGGTTGTGGCTCATGACACAAACATAAATTAGTTAAGAATTATGACTCCTTTGAAGATTGAGTTAAGTAAGATGTAGCTCAGTAGACAGTATACCAAAAGTTAACACAACATTTAATACGTTAAATACCCCCCAAAAAAACTTTAAAGGTAATCTGTCAGCCCGATTCTGGACTATTATCAACAGTAATATATGAGTAGTACTGCAGATAAGGAGTCCAGATCATTATTTTTTATCTTCCTATGGCCCCATTCCACCACTGTCCACACTCAAAGCTGCACTGAAATACACAGTCCTGAAGATGTACCTCAATGCAGCTCTGACCGCTGACAGTAAGGGAACGGGGGCAGTATGAAAATAAAAAATAGCGATCTAGACTACATATCTATAGTACTACTCATGAATTACTACAGAAAATGGTCCAAACAGACAGATTCCCTTTAAATTGTTATGTAACACAACATATGCCACTGAAAATCAAGTTAAGAGTTTCTACAACTGTGTTCACTACATTGTGTCATCAACCATTGTTACATCTATGTTGATTCAACTGATTAAAGACAGTCATCAAACATTTGTAATTTGAAATCACCATACTTTTGCATTGTCAGCCAAGCTTTTGATGACATCTACATCCTTGTTGTCTTGTGGAAAAACTCGGAAAACTTTCTCCCTGTAAATAACATAGAGTAGCTGTAAACACATGTAGGCATTTTTAGTCCAATAAAATAGTCCACATTAAACTTCATACATACCCATTAAAGGCTTTGGGTTCGGCAGATACGGCTGCAATGCTCACAAGGATAAGTATGGTCCACATGGTGATGCCAGTAGGGTTAGATTTCTCCAGTTTTCCTTTATATACGTTGCCCAGATTGTTTATCTAGTTCATGATTTGCAGAGGGTGCATCCACACCCTCTGGCCTGCCTCATGTATGATTAATGACACACTGGCCTTGACGTGTTTATCCAATGACTTGTTTTTTTGCACCTGTGTTACAATATTTCATGGCCACCATGTGGAAATAGTACAAGCTATTGGGCACAGAATTCTCACTGCTTTTTTAGCTTTACTGAAATCAAGGATGATTTTCGGAATATGAACCAAGAATGAAACTTTTTTTTTATATTAAATTTTAGATTCACTTTTCTTGGTAAAACATGCAATGACTTCTACTCAGTGTTTAAAATTGTACAACATGGGTAATTGTCCCCTTGATTTTTTAATCTAAATTTGTATAATATTAAGAATCATAGTTGTCAAATTGTAGCAATAATGGAATTTAATTTTAAATTAATTAATTTTTAAACCCAATATGAAACATATATTACATGGATAGAATGCATTTTTTAGACAACATATTCATTATTTTCACGTAATGTACATAAGTTCTTTAAAGAAGAGTGGTCACTAGAGATAAGCGAGCATACTCGTCCGAGCTTGGTGCTCGTTCGAGTATTATGGTACTCGTAATTGCTCGCTGCTCGGACGAGTATCTCGCCATGCTCGAGGAAATGGCAACTTCCGCATCGTGCATTTTTGGCGCCTATAAACTCAGCCAATCACAAGCCAGGAGACTCTGCGGTACACCCAGCATCACGTGGGGCCCTTACATGTCGATAGCAGGGGTTGGCTGGCCTGATCAGGTGACCCTGGAATATACTAGTGACTGGCCGCGGTGCTGGGCTCAGATGCTGTCTGGATGTCGTTAGGGATAGAGCTGCTGCATTTAAGGGAGAGTGTTAGGGCCTGCATTTAGTTCTCTGTTAGGCAGGAATCGCCCACAAAGAACCCAAAAACCCTTCTAAGGGCTACAAGAAATTTTTTTTTGTCCCAAGGCTTGGCTGGCTGGCTGGCACTAGTAGTGCAGCTATCGCCATATATAACCCCTTTTTTTTTATTGTTATATCTAAGTGATACAAATCCATTTCACACAGCAGTGTGGAACCATTCTGTGTGTCACAGTTCAGTACACTCACTACAATCCGTATTTTCTGTCCAGGTGACAATTTCTGTACGTCACTTAATACAACCAGGTCTTTTGCTCTCATATAGCTTGATCCCAAAAATCTCTGTGCGACATTTGTCTGGGTCGCAGTCAAAATAGCCACCGTCAGCAGGGTGTCAGTTAGCTCTACGATAGTTTCTGCACGTCACGTTCCCAAAAAAACAAAACTAAAAAAAAAAAAACATAAAAAAAATAGTTTTTTGTTGTTTTAGCTCAGTGATACAAATCCATTTCACACAGCTGCGTGGAACCATTCTGTGTGTCACAGTTCAGTACACTCACTACAATCCGTATTTTCTGTCCAGGTGACACTTTCTGTACGTCACTTAATACAACCAGGTCTTTTGCTCTCATATAGCTTGATCCCAAAAATCTCTGTGCGACATTTGTCTGGGTCGCAGTCAAAATAGCCACCGTCAGCAGGGTGTCAGTTGGCTCTACGATAGTTTCTGCACGTCACGTTCCCAAAAAAAAAAAACTAAAAAAAAAAAAACATAAAAAAATAGTTTTTTTGTTGTTTTAGCTCAGTGATACAAATCCATTTCACACAGCTGTGTGGAACCATTCTGTGTGTCACAGTTCAGTACACTCACTACAATCCGTATTTTCTGTCCAGGTGACACTTTCTCTACGTCACTTAATACAACCAGGTCTTTTGCTCTCATATAGCTTGATCCCAAAAATCTCTGTGCGACATTTGTCTGGGTCGCAGTCAAAATAACACCGTCAGCAGGGTGTCAGTTAGCTCTACGATAGTTTCTGCACATCACGTTCCCAAAAAAACAAAACTAAAAAAAAAAAACCATAAAAAAATAGTTTTTTTGTTGTTTTAGCTCAGTGATACAAATCCATTTCACACAGCTGCGTGGAACCATTCTGTGTGTTACAGTTCAGTACACTCACTACAATCCGTATTTTCTGTCCAGGTGACACTTTCTGTACGTCACTTAATTCAACCAGACTGAACAAGTTTGTGGGTTTCAGTACAGCAGGCCAATTTATTTTTTATTTTTTATATAATATACTTATATACAGAAAATGTTGAACCCCAGTGCTAAGGGTCGAGGACGAGGGCGTGGGCATTCAATTACTGCAGGGGGCAGAGGCCGTGGTCCTGGGCAGGGTGAGACAGTACCTGCTGATGAAGGAGCAGGGGAACGCCGCAGAGCTACACTCCCTAGCTTCATGTCTCAACTTACAGGGACACGTGGTAGAGGACTGTTGAAACCACAACAGTGCGAACAGCTGATGTCGTGGATTGCGGACAATTCTTCAAGTAATTTGTCCACCAGTCAGTCTTCCACGCAGTCCACCCACATTACCCAAGGGAGCACTCCTCTGGCTCCTCCACCTCAACCTCCTTCCCCCCTGTCTGCCCCCTCCCAGGAAAATTTGGAATGCGATCCGGCATACTCTCAGGAACTGTTTTCTGGACCCTTCCCAGAGTCACAAACCACTTCTCAGGTTGCTGCTGACCTCGTTCCCGATTCCCAAGTTTTTGCAGTCTGTGGGTGATGATGATGATGATGACAATGTTGAGTTAGTGGAAGAAGTTTGTAAAGAGGTGTCGGACGATGAGACACGGTTGTCAGACAGTGGTGAAGTTGTTGTCAGGGCAGGAAGTCCGAGGGGGGAGCAGACTGAGGAATCAGAGGATGACCAGGTGACTGACCCAAGCTGGGTGGATAAGCCGAGTGAAGACAGTGCTTCTGAGGCGGAGGCGAGTGCTGCACCAGAACAGGTTGTAAGAGGCAGTGGTCTGGCCAGAGGGAGAAGCAGGGCCAGAGCTGGTGCATCAGCAGCAACTGTTTCACGTAGTGAAGCTCCCGTGGCGAGGTCTAGATGTTCGCAAGTCTGGAGGTTCTTTAAAGAAAGTGAGGATGACCGACAGACTGTGGTGTGCAACCTGTGCCACACCAGGATCAGCAGGGGTGCCACCACTACTAGCCTAACCACCACCAGCATGCGCAGGCATATGAGTGCTAAACACCCCACTCAATGGAACCAAGGCCGTTCACCACCTCCTGCAGGTCACACCACTGCTCCTTCCCCTGTGTCACTCGCTGCCTCTGCTAGTCAACCCCCTGCCCAGGACCCCGGCACGAGCGCCTCCCGCCGGAAAACCACACCTTCGCCTCCACGATCCTCCACAGTGTCCACCAATGTGTCCCAGCGCAGCGTTCAGTTGTCTTTACAGCAGACGCTGGAGCGCAAGAGGAAATACAGTTCCACCCACCCACATGCCCAAGCCCTCAACGTCCAAATCTCCAAATTGCTGAGCCTGGAGATGCTGCCCTATAGGCTGGTAGAGACCGAGGCCTTTCTCAATCTCATGGCGGTGGCTGCCCCTCGGTATTCAGTCCCCAGCCGCCACTATTTTTCCCGATGTGCCGTCCCAGCCCTACACCAGCACGTTTCACAGAACATCATCCGTGCCCTGACCAACGCTGTTTCTGAGAAGGTCCACCTAACCACGGACACGTGGACAAGTGCTGCCGGGCAGGGACACTATATCTCACTGACGGCACATTGGGTTAACTTGGTGGAGGCTGGGACCGAGACTGACCCTGGGGCTGCTCATGTACTGCCCACACCGAGGATTGCGGGGCCTACCTCGGTCACGGTCTCTCAGACGTTCTATGCCTCCTCCTCCGACCCCTCCTCCTCCTCCACCTCCTCCTCCGAATTACCATCCGTGGGCACGGCGCCTTCAGTCGGTAGCTCTGGGCGCAGCAGCAGTGCCGTGGGTAAGCGCCAGCAGGCGGTGCTCAAACTGCTGAGCTTAGGTGACAAAAGGCACACCGCCCAAGAGCTGTTACAGGGCATCACGGCGCAGACCGATGTGTGGCTGGCACCGCTGAACCTCAAGCCAGGCATGGTTGTGTGTGACAAGGGGCGTAACCTGGTGGCGGCTCTGCAACTCGGCAGACTGACACATGTGCCATGCCTGACCCACGGGTTCATTCTCATAGTTCAGCGGTTCCTCAAGACATACCCCAATCTGTCTGATTTGCTCACCAAGGTGCGCCGCATCTGTACGCATTTCCGCAAGTCCACCACAGATGCTGCCACTCTCAGGGCAGCGCAGCGCCGCCTACAACTGCCCGCTCACCGACTGTTGTGCGACGTGCCCACGAGATGGAATTCGACATTAAACATGTTATCCACAGTTTACCAGCAGCGCAGAGCGATTGTAGGCTGCCAGATGTCAACTTCCACCAGAACTGGTAGTCAGGTCAGTCAGATTCCTCAAGTCTATAATGAGGAGTGGACGTGGATGTCTGATATCTGCCAGGTGTTGAGCAACTTTGAGGAGTCAACACAGATGGTCAGCGGCGATGCCGCCATTATCAGCCTCACCATCCCGCTGCTTTGCCTGTTGAAAAACTGCTCAGCATGAAGTCGGATGCTTTGCGCTTGTCACAAGAGATGGTGGAGGAAGATACGTCGCTTGATAGCCAGAGCACCCTCCGGTCTGTTTCTCAGCACGTATCGGAGGAGGGGGATGAGGAGGAAGAGGAGGAGAATGTTGGTGAGACAGTAGAGGGTACCAGTGCTCAGTCCTTAACTCTTGAGCGTGTATGGGCTGAAGAGGAGGACTTGGAGGAGGAGGAAATGGAGAGTCAGGCCAGTGAGGAGAGGGAATTCTTACGTGTTGGGACTCTGGCGTACATGGCAGACTTCATGTTAGGCTGCCTATCCCGTGACCCTCGCGTTAGAAGCATTTTTTCAAACACCGATTACTGGGTGTTCACTCTCCTGGACCCACGGTACAAGCAGAACTTTTGCACTATCATCCCTGCAGAGGAAAGGAGTATGAGAGTGAATAGATATCAACAGGTCCTGGTGCACAAGCTGAAACAATCCTTCCCATCCTTCCTGACGCCGCTAGCGGCAGAGGGCATGGTTCTGTGGACCAAGTAGTGGGGGAGAGGAGGCGAGCAGGCAGCTTGTCCAGCACTGGCAGGGGAACGCTCTCCAAGGCCTTTACCAGTTATATGTCCCAGCAAGACACTGTCACCTGTCCCCAGTCTAGGCAGAGTAGGGGGGAGCTGTACAGAAAGATGGTGAGGGAGTACCTAGCTGACCATACCAACGTCCGTAGTGATCACTCTGCTCCATACAACTACTGGGTTTCAAAGCTGGACACGTGGCCTGAACTGGCGCTGTACGACTTTGAGGTGCTGGCCTGCCCTGCCACTAGCGTGCTGTCAGAGCGGGTATTCAGTGCAGCTGGTGGCCTCATCACCGATAAGCGTACACGCCTGTCAACTGGCAGCGCTGACAGGCTGACGCTTATTAAAATGAACAAAGCCTGGATTTAACCGGAATTCAAATCTCCTCCGGGGGAAAGCAGCTAAAGATTAACATTACTTATGTATCCGATTCCTCTTCTTTACTCCTCCTACTCCTCCTCCATGTCGTCTTTGCCTAACGCTGACCAAAAAAACGCCATTTTTTAGAGGTCCAACTGGCACTCATTTACCACAATTGTTCAGGAGGACCCCCTACAGGCCCTCTCTTCAAACAATTTTTCCAGAGGTCCACCTACAGGCCCTCTCTCCAAACAATTTTTCCGGAGGTCCACCTACAGGCCCTCTCTCCAAACAATTTTTCCGGAGGTCCACCTACAGGCCCTCTCTCCAAACAATTTTTCCGAAGGTCCACCTACAGGCCCTCTCTCCAAACAATTTTTCTGGAGGTCCACCTACAGGCCCTCTCTCCAAACAATTTTTCCGGAGATCCACCTACAGGCCCTCTCTCCAAAAAATTTACGTCTTTTTCCTATCTTTCTCTCTCTCCAAACTATTTTTCCGCAGAGCTGCCATATACGGTAATAAACTGAGAAGAATACAGAGAACACATGCCACACTTGATCAAGCTCATAATTTACGACTGCACCGGTTGATGCTAAATTTTTAAGTTGGGGTCCTGCGTCGTCATTCACTGAATTTCACTGATCGCCTCAACGTCTCCTCAAAGAACCGAAAGACCATTGTGGAGAGAGCGGCACAGCTCGCCATCAAAGTGACGAACCCCAACGCCTGACTGTGCAGCGAAGAGAACGAATAAATATCTCTGTGGTTATTTGTGCTAAATAAAAGTTAAATAAACACACAAAAAAAAAAAAATTTGATCTGTTCCTGTGCCTGATCCACCCAAGTTGAATCTGTCCCATCATGAGAAAGTCCCCCCAAGGAGTCCCCACTGTAATTTGCTTCCCATACAATTACCTCACCCCCCAACACCTGTGTCTTGCCATTGTCCACCACCTCCTCAGACAACACTGGTAAATCCCCACTGTCAGCACACGGAGACTGCAAAAGGTCGAATTGGGGCAGAGAATGTTCTGGGGTAGCACATCAGAGAAGGGGTGACTATGGGGTTCCAGGGAGTACGTGACCACATGCAATCTCCATCTACAAAGTTATACTGAGGCTCACCACCATTTTACACTGCAATCTTATTACTGAGGCTCACCACCATGCTGTACACTGCAATCTTATTGAAAGACAGACAATCAGGGGTTCACCGCCAGGTTGTCAGGCAGCATTTTTAAGTGGGTCACCATTACCGTGTCCCTGAAAATTGCCTTGGGGTCATCGCCATACTATTTTTATGAAAGGCCATGGGGTTCTATACACACAGTGCTGACGGAAGCCCATCAGCCTTTCTAAGCACAATTGAATCTGTCCCATCATGAGAAAGTCCCCCCAAGGAGTCCCCACTGTAACTTGCTTCCCATACAACTACCTCAACCCCCAACACCTGTGTCTCGCCATTGTCCACCACCTCCTCGGACAACACTGGTAAATCCCCACTGTCAGCACACGGAGACTGCAAAAGGTCTTGCGAATTGGGGCAGAGAATGTTCTGGGGTAGCACATTAGAGAAGGGGTGACTATGGGGTTCCAGGGAGTACCTGACCACATGCAATCTCCATCTAAAAAGCCATACTGAGGCTCACCACCATGCTTTACACTGCAATCTTATTGAAAGACAGACATTCAGGGGTTCACCGCCAGGTTTTCAGGCAGCATTTTTAAGTGGGTCACCATTACCGTGTCCCTGAAAATTGCCTTGGGGTCATCGCCAGACTATTTTTATGAAAGGCCATGGGGTTCTATACACACAGTGCTGACAGAAGCCCATCAGCCTTTCTAAACACAATTGAATCTGTCCCATCATGAGAAAGTCCCCCCAACGAGTCCCCACTGTAACTTGCTTCCCATATAACTACCTCACCCCTCGACACCTGTGTCTCGCCATTGTCCACCACCTCCTCAGACAACACTGGTAAATCCCCACTGTCAGCACACTGAGACTGCAAAAGGTCTTGCGAACTGGGGCAGAGAATGTTCTGGGGTAGCACATCAGAGAAGGGGTGACTATGGGGTTCCAGGGAGTACGTGACCACATGCAATCTCCATCCAAAAAGTCATACTGAGGCTCACCACCATGCTTTACACTGCAATCTTATTGAAAGACAGACAATCAGGGGTTCACCACCAGGTTGTCAGGCAGTATTTTTAAGTGGGTCACCATTACCGTGTCCCTGAAAATTGCCTTGGGGTCATTGCCAGACTATTTTTATGAAAGGCCATGGGGTTCTATACACACAGTGCTGACGGAAGCCCATCAGCCTTTCTAAACAGAATTGAATCTGTCCCATCATGAAAAAGTACCCCCAAGGAGTCCCCACTGTAACTTGCTTCACTTTCAACTACCTCACCCCCCGACACCTGTGTCTCGCCATTGTCCACAACCTCCTCAGACAACACTGGTAAATCCCCACTGTCAGCACACGGAGACTGCAAAAGGTCTTGCGAATTGGGGCAGAGAATGTTCTGGGGTAGCACATCAGAGAAGGGGTGACTATGGGGTTCCAGGGAGTACGTGACCACATGCAATCTCCATCTAAAAAGTCATACTGAGGCTCACCACCATGCTTTACACTGCAATCTTATTACTGAGGCTCACCACCATGCTTTACACTGCAATCTTATTGAAAGACAGACAATCAGGGGTTCACTGCCTGGTTGTCAGGCAGCATTTTTAAGTGGGTCACCATTACCGTGTCCCTGAAAATTGGCGGTGATGGACCTTCGTTGCACCTAGTTGGGTGCTTCCCTAACATGTGATGGGCATGTGCCTCACCTTTCTTGGTCTGGGTGAGCACAATTGCCATGAGGGTAACCTCCAGGCTGTTTCCTGAGAAATTGGGGTAATGGTGGGATTAGGCAGCCTCAGAGGCATCCATGCATGCTGACCCTGCTGTTTCCTGTCCATTTCCGTGGTGTTTCCATCATTTTCTGAGGTTTCCAGGTTTTCACCCAGCCTTCCCTAGGCAGAGCCTTGGTCCCCTGCAAAAAATGCTCGAGTCTCCCATTGACTTCAATGGGGTTCGTTATTCGAAACGAGCACCCGAGCATCGGGAAAAGTTCGACTCGAATAACGAGCACCCGAGCATTTTAGTGCTCGCTCATCTCTAGTGGTCACCTCTCCTGACATGTCTGTTTTTGTAACTACTCACATTCTCCATGTAATAACTATTCTAAAGCATCTCTTCCTTTGACATTATGGTTTTACATTCATGAATTATTCTTATTAGTTTATGATTGGTCAGGTCTTCCAGTTGTGGGGGTGTCCCTGAACATTCTTCCACTGGAAAAAATGATTGGATTTGATTAGACTGTGCAGGAACACACCCAACTAATAATACCCATCTGGACTTGTATTGAAGATTGCTGACAATACATTCATAAACCTCTACTAGGAATAATCCACATTTTCACCCAGGCAGCCCCTCTGACATGGGCATAGGAGCATTTCATGCTCCGATGCTCTCCTTTGCCCTGCACTGAATCATGCAGGGCAAAGGCTTTTTTTGGACATCCGGTGACATGTCGGGCACTTCATGGATAAAGCTAGGAGCTAGGCAGAGGCTAGCACAGCGCTAAAGCCAGCCCATCAGTGCCGGTAACATCACTGGCAACACTGCTAGACGGAAGCCTCGTCCAACTGTTTTGAGTTGCTTGCCCCACATCAGTATGGAGTAGGATTCTGGATGGTTTAGTGTGATGCCTGAACACAGTTTTGGAAGGCTGCTGGCTCTAGAAGATTAAAAGTGAAAAAATACCCCAAAGCCATTATAGAAGTGATGATATTGAAAGCAAGTAGGAAAAAAACTAAGGGAATGTTTGGGGAAAAGAGATAAAAGGGAAAAATGGATAGAAGGGAATAACAAAAATATATGTGGATTATCTTTTTTATTAGATATAATAGTAACTATGGGCAAGTAAGAAATGATCCCTTCCTGAAGATTGAAAAAAGATAACAATCTTTGGCTGATGTTTAAAAGGTCTAAAGCTTTAAAAGAAATTATAGCTTCATCTTAGACCCCATGCACACAACTGATTCCTTTTGCGGTCTGCAAATTGCAGATCAACAAAATACAGATGTCATTCATGTGTGGACCCATTAACTTCACTGGGTTCGTGGTCTGCTTTTTGTGGAACAGACACATGTATGGATGAGGAAAGCACATGGATTATCTGTGTGCTTTCCGCATCCGTATGTCGGTTCCACAAAATGCAAACCATGGACCCATTGACGTCAATGGGCCCGAAAAAAAATACAGCTGCAACACGGATAGTATCCATAATTTGCAGATCCACAATTTGTGTGCATGAGGCCTTACTCTAAATTAAGATTTGAAACAATAAGAAGAACATAAAGATGGGGGAGATGTTAGGGGTCTATAGGTGTGTGCACGCTAGGTGTGAATGCTGTAAAAACATTGCACAGTAAGGAAGTGGTGAGCTTTAGCAAGGGAGAAGTTCTGCATAGAACAATTTCTTAATTGTGGGAGAGAATATGTTATATACGTATTGGATTGCCCTTGTGGCCTTTAATACATAGGAAAGACCATACAGGAATTAAGGGAAAGGGTTAATAATCATAGGTATAATATAAAAATGGCCATGTAAATCATAATGTACCATCAGAGTCATCTGAAATTAATAAGAATTACCCCATTGGAACAAATAGTTACTTTGTAAGAGGGAGATACATTGAATTTTCCGATGGATTAAAGGGTTATGCAGGGGTTTTATATTCATGACCTATCCTCAGGATAGGTCATCAATATCTTATTAGCGGGGTCCAACACCCAGCACCCAACATTCTGACCAAGTGGTGCTCCGTACGAGGACTGCTTCATCTTTATTACACTACACGTTGTGTTCCTTTCAGCAGAGGTGTAGTGTAATTACAAGCCCTCAAGTTAATGGAGTGAGTACCTGTAATTACACCTATCAATTTAAAACCCTGCATAACACTATAAATGAGGCAATAGAGGCGGTATTGGAATAGGATTGTATTTATTCTGAATATGGTTATATTAATATATGATGATATTATATCACATGTAATCAGTAATTGCTGGAAACTTTTTGAAAGAAACCCTTATTTAACACAACCATTATTATGCATAAATGTCACCTCTTCCCCAGTGGTATTAAACACTTGAAGCTACAGCTACATGGTGGCAATTTAACTGTGTTGTACATGAAAAAACCATAGGTACCAATGCAGCTATTGCAACTAGACTGGACTGTTTTGTAATTTAAAATTTCCAGTACAAAATGTCTCTGTACAATCTGTGCTAACTAAAAAAAAAAAGAGACCTGTGGGCTGGGTAAGTGATGAGCTAATATTTCATCATTTTCTATATGTAGACCAACCTTGACTGTACTGAGAAAAAAGAAACTGATTTTGCTTCAATAAACTCTCCCTTATTTACAGTATGCTAGGGAACATCTGTTACATCCCACTACCAGTTTATAGCACTCAAGTTAGACCTAGAAAACTGGATTGAATTAAAGATTTAGCCATGGTTGCATCATGGTTTTATTAGTTTTATTGTATACTAGCTGAAGGACCCGGCTTCGCCCGGGCATATTTATTCTATTTTATTTAATGTTTGTGTGTGTGTCATTAAAAGTTATCGAGAGTGACCTCTACAGTGCCCGCCCCTTAACAGGAACATTCACAGCGCCCTCCCCTTTAACTGTGACCTCTGTGAGCAGCTAGGTTGGCCACTGTCTCCACCCCAGAAAGCCAGACATTCCCCCAAACGTGAAGCAGCGCCCCCAGGCCCCATGAAGCCACACCACTAAAAATGAGGCCACGCCCCCTAGCTCCATGAAGACACAGCGTGAGCGTGAGCTACTGAAAGGGTGGACATCCCTGTGTCTATCCAGGCCCTGTGCCGGATGGTGGACAGGGAGTCTGAAAGCCAGACTGTCCAGCCTAAAACCGGACCTCTGGCCACCCTAGGGGCAGGCTAATGTTAGGGTGGCCAGATATCCGGCTTTAGGCTGGACAGTCCAGTTTTCTGGCTCCCTGTTCTCCGTCCGGCGCAGTGCTTGGATGGACGCAGGGATGTCCACCCTTTCAGTAGCTCATGCTCAGATAGCTTCTCCTCTGTGTCTTCTCGGAACCTGGGGGTGTGGCCTCTTGTTTAGGGGTGTGGCTTCACGGGGACCGGTGGCACAGCTTCACGTTGGGGAAGGTTGGACAGTCTGGCTTTCAGTCTCCCTGTCCTCTGTCATGCGCAGGGCCTGGATGGACACAGGGATGTCCTTTTGAACAGCTCACTCTCAGACAGCAGCACTGTGCAGTCTAAGCATGAGCTGCAGGGAGAAAGTCACCCTCCATCCCTCCCCTGCAGCTGACAGAAATTGATTTTTACCTTCATTTTTGCAATACCTGTCGGCTGTGAAGTGAGAAGGGGCGCGGCATGACCAGGTTGGGGGCGTGACTTAGTGGGACCTGAAGGTGAGGCTTTTAATGGCCTGAATTACAGGTTGATGCCATAGTAATTTAGGAGGAAACACAGTAGGTAGCAGTTGAAGAAAACATATTTTATTACTACTGAACGGTAAATATGTGAAATTTACATTATATGAGGTAATGATTGATGATGAGTTAGTCTAAAACAAAGTATATTTATGGTAACCGGAATACCTCTTTATTCTTTAACAGTGTCATCCACAGCGCTCTGCCCCTTTAAAGCAGACCTACAGCAGTGAACTGGCTGTGTTGGTATGGAAACCTGTTGTGTTTGGAGACTAACTGCCTGTGAGCTTCTATTGGCTAATGCATTTTTTGAGAATATCTCAGAAACGGTACGTCCTGGAGAGCTGAGACCCATTCTAAAACCTTCCCGGACACCTTTTGTACCTGTGTGCCAAATTTCGTGATTGTAGCTACGACGGTGCGGATTCCTTTAGCGGACAAACACACACACACATACACTCAGCTTTATATATTAGATTGTAATAATAATAATTCAAACCTGCTTTAAAAATTTACTACTGCATTGGGTACCTAGAGCCATATATCTTGATTTATCGCCGATGACAAGCTTCTCTCTACAGAAAATGTGTTCCATCAGGTTGGAAGTACAAGTGTACTGGCAGGCTGAAAGTACACATATATGCCATAATTGGCTGAATTTGGCTGAACATTTACCACTTTGTATAATATGCAAATTATTCCATGGGCAATAGATGAGCTGCATTGTGTCAATCAAAATCTTATGTCTGTGGACTGCTACATATATAGACTCTAGGGATGCATACATCCTTACCTGTGTATGATGTATAGCTTTACTATCTTGTCAATTGTGGCCAATAGCAGTATAATAGAGATGTCATTAAAGAGGACTTGTCACCACTCCTGACATTCCCCATGTAATAACAGTTCAGGCAGTGTCAGACTTGAGCCCTCCAGAGAAAAGTATTCTCAAGGCCTATCCCTTATATCATCAATAAGATCAAATAGGTTTAAATCAAAGAAACCCTAGTGGAAAGTGATTATCACCAAAGGCAGCTCCAAATTGGATTTTGCTCCTGGACCTTTGAGGTCCACTATGGCTTCAGAGCCTGGGCTCACCGGAGCATTCTCTGGTACTCTGGTGGGCCAGTCTAGCCCTGAATTCTGGATCATCTTTTCTTATTTCTCTATGTTGTGCCATGTTTTCATAATTACTTCTGGTAGGTTATGAATGAATAGCCAGCAGTTTGCAGTAAAGGTTCAGATGGGTGTTACCAGTTGGGGAAAAGGGGGTTTGTACCTACACAATGTGATACAGGCATTCTCATTGGACAGAGTCAAACTGCACAGAGACACACCGCCAACTGGTAACACCCAGCTGTATCTTTACTGCAGACTGTTACTAACAGACATGTCAGGAGAGGTGACAGGGTCTCTTTAAATCTCTCAGCCCCTAAAGATAAGATAACTCTGCTAATCTGACCTAGTCTATACAGGAAAGCCAGAGTGAACACCAAAACATATTTTGAGATGTTTTATGGTGGGTAGAATACCTTCAATGAGAATGAATATCTATATTTTCTATAAATATATTTTGACCAAAAATACAGTATCTGTGCCCATCCACCATAAGGCGACAGACTCAATTTAATACATATCACTATGTTGTATGAGCATCTAAATTCAAGGAGAGCAGAACCCACATATGTACTGTGTCTCCTTTAGTTGTTACCTCTCTGGGCTAGCAGGCCATTACTTGTTACCCCGCTCCATACCAGCAGACTTCCAATGAGCAGTCACCTTGCTGTGGTGGATGCGTACAGATAATTTTGTCAAAATATTCACCCCATGCTTATATGCATAGAAAATATAAAATTAGTTTATATATAGACCATATACTATACTTTACATTTATAGTGTGTTCATATTTTCTGCTTTCCTTTTTAAATATGGCAATATGTACCTGCATATTTACTTTATCGTGCAGGATGTGCTGATTAATTTTGCTTCTGTTGTTTGTTTTTGCAGTATATACTTGCAGTATACTCCATGTGGGTTACTCTATTAGTGACCCATCTTTACCAGTGCTGGTTTTTACTTTGTGTGATGTATAGCTGAGTCTGCTCTCCCTGTTCATTAGAGGTCTCTTGTCATAGAGCGAGGCAAGTAATGACCTGCAGACCCAGAGAAGTAACAATTGTAGTGGACACAGTATATATGTTGCTTCTTGAATTCAGATGCTTATACGGCATAGGAATAGGTATATAGGTAGTGTTAAAGGAGGAAAAGCATTTGAAGTGGAATTCGGTCCGAAATTTAGTAAAACTGATTTGCATCGAATACAAATTTCCTTACTCTACATGGTAATGAATGAGGTTTTCCTAAAATGGAGGCTGCATGTGTTACAGGAGACAAGCCTGGGGAACGCAAGGTCACCCATAATGCCATGCAGCCAGCCAGCCCGCAGATAACCATCTACTGTGATGTCACAGGCCTATAAAGCCTTCATCCTGCATGGTCTTCAACATTGTCCTGTGAGTTAAGCATAGGGAGAGACATGGCACAATAGAAGAATACTGGAGAGGGAGAGTGTACGGAGAGTATGGGGACATTGCAGGGAGACTGCAGGGAGATTGTAGGGAGATTGCAGAGAGACTGCAAGAAGATTTATGCTGCATCAATTTTATTTATTTATTAATTCCTACATTTATTCATTCCTACGTACATCAGCCATAAATGTAATTCAATACCAATAAGATGGAAGCCTTTATTATTCTGGTGCCAGCGTGCCAACAAATACCATCCAGTCTGCACCTCTTAGGAGGGCCTAGTCTTAATGATGACCATCCTCATCTTTTGCTGGCTTTACTGTTTCCAAATTTTCATTCATAGTCTCCATGTCCTATAAAGTCAGCAAGATGCAGAGAGAGGAGGAGCTGGATGTTCCTGATGACATATTCTCATTGATATTACATGATGTGGAAAAGGAGGAAAAGCAGATGGCAGAAGAAGGGCTTCCACCTGTAGGGCAGGAAAGTGCTGGGTTTGGCAAAAAGGATACAGCCCCTGTTTATAAGTGCCTCACAGTCATACATAAATACAACTTGCCCCAAATAAAACAAGTATGGCTTTCTTACAGCTATGTTTACTGAAAAATTAAAAAGTTATGGCTTTTGAAATTTGGCAATCAGAAAACAACAACAACAAAAAAAAAGCTTAAAGCACCAAACTAGGCTGCCTCCTTAAGGAGTTAATGGTGAACTGGCTGCTCAGAAGTAGAAGAAACATACTGATATGAAAGAAAGAGAGAATTAAAGAATATCACTGAAGAAATGGATGACTGTACTGAATTGGTTCCCATAACATAATTCTGAAGATCACGTGGTTTATGCAATCACCTAAGAAAAATTAAACTTCCTTTGCAATATTTATTTTGGGTGATCTTACAGTATGTTGCCTATTACGACTTCAACAAGCTATTAAAAGACTCCCAGTGCGTCTCTAGCAGTCCCCAGACTGGCAAACAGTGACATTTAGAACGTCACTGTCATATTTTCTTTGTGATAGCAGCAACTTGTACAGGACTGGATGAGTAGTGGCTTAGCCTAGAGCACTTTGGTTGCTTCAGTGCAGTTTAGTGACCAAAACTGCCTGCTCACATTTTTCTCACAGGAACAAGCCAATGCACATCAAGTGAATAACAAAATTACAAGGTTTAAGTTGGCTATTATTAGCATGGAAAATCTTGTGCAAAGACACACAGGCATAGATTCGCATCTTCTGTTCAATGATAAAACACTTGGGATGTTCAGCTGTTTCTCTAAATAGATTTACAAAATAGAGCTGGTTCATTAGGAACAATTAAAGGGGTTTTTGAGGTTAGAAACGGATCTGTGTTTTTTTTTCTTCAGAAACAGTGCCAACAGTTGTGTAATTAGCGCTTACTACTAATGCGGCCCACGATCTCAAAGTGGTTATACATGTTGGCACATGCAATGGGCTGAGACAGGTCAATGTCAAGCCCTTGTGTGAGGCAGCATATATAGGGTCTGACATGGCCCAGCTTATGGACTGTGTGTGCAGAGCCTGCGGCATAGAAAATGTACGAACATCCTGTGAGAAGCTTATCACATACAAAGCACTAACAATGGCCAATATTAAGACATTATACTTCATCCTTACTCTACCCAGCATCAGAATTTTGAGCAAGGCAAGGCCCCCAAACAGATTTGACCTGTGAATCACCCAGGGCTCTTTAAGCACAGGGGGAATTGCCATCATCAGAGATCCTTCTAGCCAAGGCACCCAACTCAAACAACTAGAGAGGACAAAGGCCTTTGATCTGTACTTAGAGACACAGTGCTGTGAGTGACAAGACCAAACACCAGAAGATGTTCACCATGCGGTGAGGTTTCATGGACTACTAGACTAGAAAAGCCATTTCATTAAAAATGTGGACTGCTCACAATAAAGGGAATGTGTAATCAGAAAATTACATTTATCTTAAAGGTTTTTTTTTCCAACTTTATTTTTATTTGTTTTTCTTTCTATATATAAAGTAACAAGGGAGGGAAATATTAAGATCCATTGTAGTATATTGATTCAAAAACAATAAAAAGAAGATGTCTCCTGACAATTATAGTTGCAGTCTATTAGAGCACAAATCCCAAATGGACCACGTCTTCAAAAACCTACATATCTGTGGAAACAAGTAGAAGAGCTGTATAATATTCCAGAGATTGGATGTCCTTGATGCGTATGTAGAAGTCCGCCTTAGACGGTGAAGACCTCTTCCAGAAAAGGGCTACGTTAAATGTATTTTTAAAAAAACATTTTGGTAATATTATTTTTAATTTTCCATGCCACTATCTATTTTCAAAATATAAGATCTTAAAATCTTACAGTTAGGTTGGCACTTCCTGTTATGTATAGATCACATTTTAGCAGGCAACCAATTGTCATCTCAGGTGGTATTACAGTAAACTATAACACCTCTATATAAATAATATAGGGTCATACCATTCCCCATAGGTGATGTCACAGCTTATCTACTCCCATCCCTGCACAATGGCTTCTGTACAAAATACAAAGTATGCCTAGAAAACTCTTTCGAGTCAATGAACATGTCATGTCCATGGTGGACTCTATCCAAATGCATGCTCTAAATCATATCTCTAAATGCTGCTGGAAGCAACTCAAGTAAGATGGCTACTGCAATAATCTTTTTACAGAAAATAGGAAGGGGACTTCAGTAGGTGACGTGGGCCATTCACTGTATGGGTCAGAACAGCAGGAAGATTTAAAAAGAGGTGGTGGTGGTGGTGGGGGAATTAGTGGTGGCATTTGGCTCATTTCTGTCCAAGAATCAACCATGCTTTCCAATACAAGGAGCATCCTGTAAGTTTATACTGTCCAGTATTTTTTGGATAACAATGGTATTCAATGGCTGTACGTCTGGCATATACACCAGGAGTAGTACACTACTTGTAGAGGCTATTATGGAGTATTGTAATGTAACTTCCTGGGTCAATTATTCTTGTTAGAAAGACAGACTTTACCATGTGTGTGCTGTTTTACTCTCTTATACAGTACTTTTGTAATAATACTGAAATATTAGTTATAGATACAGTATATTTTCTAGCATTTTCCTGGGCTTGTCATACACATTACATTAATGGGAGTCTTTCACCTGTTTTTCACCTATATAACTAACAACAGTGCCCCACAGAAGATTGCATACACATCCCAGACATACTTGTGCGCACTTTGTGCCTTTATTCCATGTTGAGAAAAAGCACTTTTATTCTGCAGGAAAACAGCTCCCAAGAGCCCAGCTGAAAGTGAAAGTAAAAACAGCTTTCTCTCCTGACTGGATTTCTAACAGCTATATCTTCTGATATACTGGATATAAGGGCTCATGCACACGGCCGTGTGCAGCCCCCATCACGGATCGCGGACCCATTCACTTCAATGGGTCCGCAATCCGGGAGATGCGGAGCAGAGGCAAGGATCGGAACTTCCGTAGTGCTTCCGTGGTGTTTCTGGCCGTGCCTACGCATCGCAAAAAAGTAGCGCAAGAACTACTTTTTTGTGGTGCGGACCCTCGGATGCAGATCACAGACCCCATTCAAGTGAATGGGTCCGCGATCCGCATGTGGTGGCCCCATGGTAAGTGCCGCAGCATGGGCACGGCCGGAACACGCTCGTGTGCATAAGCCCTAATGCTGTGATGTTGGTATCATTTGAAAGCTTGGAATGTCCCCTTTCAAAAAAGGTCGGAACCATTGTTCTATCTGCTACCAATCCCAAGATATGAGCAGCTAAAACAGCCCTCCTCTCTTCAGTCTGGTTTGCTTCGGGCACTTGCAGCAGCAGAGCTGGGCACTTGGGAGCTGTTTTCCTGCAGAATAAAAGTGCTTTTCCTGGACATGTAATACAGACACACAGTGCACACAGGTATGTCTGGGATGTGTATGCAATCTTCTGTGGGGCAGTGTTCTTAGTTATATAGGTGAAAAACAAGTGAAAGACTCCCTTTAATATCACTAGAACCTGCCAATTTCGGTGTGACTGGCTGACCTATTATTGTGTATAGAGCGCTCCCGACCCTCTTCTAATGGTATTTGTCTGGCAAAAGAAGGATTAGGCTGTTGAATATCAACATACCCAGTCATTTTTTTCTCAGAGAAAATAAGCCTCTGCCAGAATAGTATGGAAGCAGCTTATATTTCTTCCCATTGAAAACACATGCACTGGAGGGATAACTGTCAATGAGCGAGCCATTGGCTGACAGCTATTTGAAATATTTGCAGAAATTTAGCAATAGCTAGAAATTGGCATATAATTCAGCACATTATTTAAACTGATAAACAGAACGTCTTCTGGTTAACACTGTCATGTTTATTACCTACAAGTTATGATCATTGCTTTTTTGGACTTCATGAGTATTCGGATGTTTACAAGACAGAATTCAAAGAATTAATTAAAAGATCAGGACGCTGAATTTAACTTAAGTTCTGTGATATAATTTTGCCTGACATGCGGACATGAATAAATACTGCAGAGTGCAGAGCAGAACTCCACATGCCTTGTTTCTTAGTTTCTATGTTCCAGTTGATCCCAGGGGCCCTATAACTTTATTTGACTCTAAAGTGTTATAAAGCTATCTTATGCATTTGTTACACTGGGTTCACGACTTGACTTTTCCAAGTATTTTCTTTGGATTTATTAGTTGTCTTTTTCAAAAATAGACAATTAAATGACATGTCTTACAAATCTCATTACTTACAAAAACGTATTTCATTGGATTTTTTTTCTTTTTGGAACTAAAAACAAAAAAAATGCAGCAAATATCAGAAACAATCAAATCTCTCAAACATATAAATCATTATAGTTATAGCTTCCCTTCAACAGTTTCTCAGAATTTATTAAAATATTTTAAAAGGAATTAAAATGTTCAGCTTTAGCCAGTTTTTGTTTATTAAAAAATTCTGCCAATCCCAAGTGAATATAGTTATTGCAGTGGGAAAAACCAGACCACTGCAAAGCTTCAATATTTTCTTTCCCACCACCCTTACGCACAGTACTGTTGTGAAACTTTTATTTTTTTTTAATACTCCTTCCTTAATTCTCCTTCTTCCTGATTCGCTAACAGATCATTGACTGCCATGTTACAGATATGGTGGAGCTGCACCCTGGTCCTGGTCCCTCTTTCTAATTTACGGATCCGCAAAACATGGACACCGGCCATGTGCTGGCAATTTAGAAATGCCTTATCTTGTCCGTGGCTGCAGACAAGAATAGGACATGTTTTATTTTTTTGCGGGGCTGAGGAACGGAAGTGTGCTGTCCACATCTTTTGCGGCCCCATTGAAAATGAATGGGTCCACACCCGTTCCGCAAAATTGCGGAACGGATGTGGAACCATTCATATGGATGTGTGAATGGACCCTAAGGGTAATTAAAAGGAGATAGAATTAAAATTTATCTCTAGCAAGGAAAGGAAGTAGGGGGTTTGGAGCTCTTACCCCCATATAGATATATCATGAAATTAATCAACGCAGTTTGGACCTGTTTAGAGAATTAAAAAAGGTATACTCTCATAGCTATACTATTCTTCACAATTATATAAAAATATTTAGCAAAACCAGAATGTCTGACTTGGTGATAAGGATCTTGGATCTACTTACGACCTGAAGTGTTTTATGTCAGTGGGACAGAACAAGAAAATATTTTTCCAGTTTTTTTTAAAGTCAATTGTGTCTCAGCAGTTTTATCTTGACCTGACATGCTGTAGGAACTGGGCCAGCTGTAAAGGACAACTTTCCAAAGCATCTATTTCCTAAGGGGCTTGGAGAATGGGAACCACAGCACAAACTAACTGAAAATGGTATTATGTGGCCTGTTTTGGGCAATGTTATGAAACTAATGCTGTTTCAAGGAAGAGATAAAACTGGCCCTCTATCAGAGATTAGGGAATGGCAGGAGAACTGAAATTAGACACCTGGCATCACAACAGAGATGCCATTTTTTCATTAAAGGGGTTATCCAATAGTAGGATTTCCCTCCCTCCCCCACATGTCCAGGTCCCTCCTATATTTCAGGTTTATAAACTTATAATAAAGGCCAACAATGTATTCCATTTTATTATAACAATGTCCTGATTCGATTGCACATTTTTAAATGGGTTAATGTCCACTGTGTTTTATAAAATTCAGCAAATGGCATTTATCATGTACAGAAAGTTTATACTAGGCAACCACTAATGTATTGTGATTGCTCATATTGCCTCCTTTGCTGGCTGGATTCATTTTTTCATCACATTATACGCTGCTCGTTTCCAGGGGTTTACGACCACTCTGCACTCCATGCTAGAACAATATAGGAAAAAGCATCGGCCTCTCTGGTGGCTTGGACTGGGGGAGGGGTATTGTATTGTATAATATGATGGAAAAATGAATCCAGCCAGCAAAGGAGGCAATATGGATAATAACAATACATTAGTAGGTGCCTTGTATTAACTTTCTCTACATGATAAATGCCATTTGCTGATGTGAGAAAACCCCTTTACGTAGATGAATGTATATGAACCCAAAGCCATAGATTTGGATTTGTGTTTACATTCCGACATAAAGTAGTCGTTCATACTCTGAACTTAAATTTTAAGCTGTATAATAAATAATAGGCCAATAATTAGTATTTGAAAAGTTATTTTATTAACAAATTTTTAAAGTACACATTTTTTCACAGAAAACACAACAGCTGAATCTTATTTTTTCCACAACATAAACATTATTATAAACCATACATAAAAACATATAAAACCTCACCATAAAGAACAATAGTGCGATACATGTCATTTACATGTCTATTACTAGAAATGTAAGCCGAATGACTCGATCTATTGGGTACAGTGTTGACTATGGAATACATTCAAATTATGAGTGACATTTACTCGTAACTTGTATCTGAGAAACTATAATCAGTATTTTATACCTGCCTCTCCTAAATGTAGATTCCTACTGGGGACCAATGACACCTAGATATTGTACCACATCACAGCTATTTCTTTTGACACTGCTATTGGGACACATTGTAGCACTATGTAAAATCTCACATTACTTTAAACAATGTCTTCAATGTATTTAAACGTCACTCATCTGACAAATGTCTCTAATATACCGACTGTTCTAAACACATTTAGCGCACCTTTGTAAAATGACATTTTACCATTAGACATGAAGAAACTGTCACTAACAAACCACATCCTCCCCATAAGGCTTGGGCTACACAGCGGTCTTGTCCACAATACCCATCAAGTTACCAAAGATTGCACTTTCACTAAGCAATATCCACTCGTAGGCCTCTTTCACGCGAGCGAGTTTTCCACGCCTGTGCAATGCGTAACATGAACCCGCACTGAATCCTGAACCATTCATTTCAATGGATCTGTGTACATGAGTGTTTTGTTTTTCACTCATCATTTGTGGGTTGTGTGAAAAATGTGGCATTTTCTATATTCTGCGTTTTTCACACAGCCCTGGCCCCATAGAAGTGAATGGGGATTCAGTGAAAAATGCACTGCATCCGCAAGCAAGTGCGGATGCAATGCGTTTTTCACTGATGGTTGGTAAGAGATGTTTTTTGTAAACCTTCAGTTTTTTATTATGCGCGTGATCATGTGCGTGGAAAAAACTGAACGCAATCGCAGACAAAACTGACTAAACTTGCTTGCAAAATGGTGCAAGTTTCACTGAACGCATCCTAAACGCATCCGGACGTAATCCGTCACGCTCGTGTGAAAGAGGCCATAGGGAAAGGGAATGGAGTCTCATTTTGCGGGTTGCTGCGGCCATCACATTACCGTTCCAAAAAAGCCAACAGAGTTGGATTTCCTTAACTCTAGTGTCACAGTTGTGGCTGCCTGTCCGGGTGGATTTCTTAAACCATAGTGTCACGGTCGTAGAAACCCATGAATCACAACGTGACTCCATACACTTCCACTATGCTGTGATGTTGCATAGTGAAAGTGCAATATTCGGCTGCTTGATGGGCGTCGTGGCCAAGATCACTAGTAGTACTAGCCTAAAGCTAACTTTAAAATGCATCAGCTGACTCAAGGAATATTTGACACATTGATAATTATAGTTTCCATGCAACAAAGAAACATTAATCACAATATGTACAGCTATTTACTTTCTATATAACCTAAATACATTCCAAATAAGGCCTACAACAATACTGCAGCCTGACAGCCTCATGCTTTCTGAAAGTTACAGTTTTGCAACAACTGGGGAGCTATAGGTTGAGACAAGTGTTGAGCGAATTGAAACCAAACAAATGGACTTTGATCAGAATTTCTTAAAAAATATGATTTGTCACGAAGCCTAGTTTCCTTGCACTTGACGGTAACAAATCTATTTTTCTTGAAATGGCGGCAAAAAAACTTACCTCATCCATTTACTTGTGGGGTAACAGCTACAGTATATACAGAATATCCTATTATATACTATATAATATATACATATTAAGTGATGACCAAAGTTATGAAAAATTCAATTTGACTGCTTCACTGAATTTCTCAAAGAAATTCAATTGGGTACAAATTACTTTGTCATAAATCACACTCCTTTGTAAGTAGTGGGCGCAATGACGGAGAACGGACCTCATTCATTTGGTCGTGGATGCTCGTGGAGAGGCCGCCGCAGCCATCTTGATTGAAGAAACTGTGTGAAATCTCGCGCAGAGTGGCATGTGATGTCACCTCTCTGGCTGGGCCCAGTCACCACACCCTGCCAGCGTAATGACGTGATGACACTCTGTTCAAGGTGACTGCGGCGGCCTCTCTACGAGCAAATGGATGAGGTCCGTTCCCCGTCATTGTGCCCGCTACTTAAAAAGGAATGTGATTTACTTTTTTATTTTGTAACATATTGAATTTCTTTGTGAAATTCGGTAAAAGCAACCAAATTGAATTTTTTATAACTTCGCTCATCACTAAATATATATATATAAATTATATATATATATATATATATATATATATATATATATATATATATTTATTAACAGGATATTCTGTATATAGTTTTATGGATTATTGTTCACAGTCCTTTAGAAAGTCTTGAATTTTTTTAAAATTAATTAGCGGATGGTTATTTTCATTGAAAAATTACTCAATTTTAACAACTTGGCTGCACTTGTGCCGACACCTCTGGCCCAGCTTACGTCATATGCATTTATCAGTCATGTAAGTTAATATTTGTAGTGTACATATGTCCAAAGATAGGAGTCTGATCTTGAGGCTAATCTTAGGCCAGGGTTATGCCATACAGTTCTGTTTTACTATAATCTGTGTATCATGCAATGAATATATATGAACAATGAATATATTGTCAGTAAGTCAATACAATTGAAGGCCGCAGACATCGGGGCTTATAACTGGAGTAGTTATGTTCTGTGGTCTTATTACAGATATTATACCTAGATTTATATTCCACTTACTTCCAGGCAAAAACACTTCCATCTGTTTAAAGATCACCTGTTGCCAGTCCTGACATGTCTGTTTTGGTAAATAGACTTCCCATGATATAGCAATTCTGTAGTATTCTATGAACTCTGTATTGTCCCATTCCTCTTTTAATCCTACTTTGAATTTCTGAATAAATTGTCAAATGGGTGTTACCAGTAGTAGTGGTGTGTCTGGTCAATCTCTCTCACTGTCCAGTCAGCGCTGCCATTGTCACACTGTGTAGGGACGCATTCTTTGGCAAAGGAAAAGGTAAGACCCAGCAGGCAATTTACTCATAAGTTTCTAGGTGGAATAACAGATGAACGACACAACATAGAGTTATGAGAAAAGATGATCCAGTATTCTTATTTTATAGGGAATACTGAAACAGACATATCAGGAATGGTGAGAGGTCACCTTTAGAGGGTTGCCCGGAAATTGGTGACCTGTTCCTGGTGCTCCGTGGCACCTTTATAGATAATTCCTACCTAACAGGACTCACTGAGGAGCATTGCTCACCATAAGGGTAGATTCACACATTTGCATGTGTTTTGCGGATCCGCAAAAAATGCTCACCGGCCATGTACCGGCACTATAGAAATGCCTATTCTTGTCCGTGGCTCTCTACTCTATTTTTTTGTGGGGCCGCGGTCTGGAAGTGCGGATGCGAACAGCACACTGTGTGCTGTCCGCATCTTTTGTGGCTCCATTTAAAATGAATGGGTTCGCACCCGTTCTGCAAATTTGCGGAACGGATGCGGACCCATTATGTGGAAGTGTGAATGAACCCTTAGTAGAATACATGTGCCTCTATGGGATGTTACTCAACATGGAATAGCTACGATTGTCTCAACCTATTCCCCATATCTCATCCAATAACAATATACAGTGCTATGTTATATATGGGATCCAGGGTATGTTATCTATGAACACCAATTCAAAGTTTACAATTAGAAATAATCTACATAAGATTTGAATGGGGAATCTTTATTTAACAAAAAGTCTAAAAGAAAAATTGTCTTTGTTGTCCATCCCAGCCAATCACAGTTTAGCTTACATTTCTTATAGTGCACTTGAAAAAATGACAGCTGTGCTGTGACTGGTTGCTGTAAGCATTAAAACAGTTTTTCTTTTACCCATTTATTTTTTATAAATCCCCTCATTCTATTTACTATTTTGAATTGATCCTGAAGTATATATCATAGTTCAGAGCTGCATTAACAATCCTGAAGACTTCAGAGCTAAAATCATCCAGCATTCCTTGCTGGTGTATTGTCTGCACAGTGCTTGCCCTGGTATTTTGCATTCCAGAAAGTATTATTGGGGTCATTTATTAAGATGAGATCATTTATTAAGGCTACTCTCACGCTAGTGGTAGCCTTTTCTGGAAGGCTGTTTAGGTAGGGGAACAGCCCAGCCTGCCAGATCCATGGTGCCGCTAGTGCACCATGCTGATGGAAGTCCGCTCTGGCCCCATTCACTATAATTGGGGTGGGATGGAGGTCGGGCCGCAGCATGGCAAACATGCCGAGAGGTGGCCGGAATAAAACTGCAGCATGTTGTAGTTTTATTCCGGCCACCTCTTGGCCTGTTTGCTGTGCTGCAGCTGACCTCCGATCCGCCCCCATTATAGTGAAAGGGACTGAAGCAAACTTCCGGCGGCACGGTGCACTAGCGGTAGCACGGATCCAGCAGGCAGTTCCCCCACTGGAACAGCCTGCCGGAGAAGGCTACAGCAAATGTGAAAGTAATACCCCTTGCACATGATGTGTCTAAGTTATGTTTTATACATTTAGATAATTTTCTACGCCTAAAACAGGCAAAGAAAATGGTGAATGAGACGGACTGCCCAGCCTGCCCCTTTCCCTGCCCACTCCTTATTTCAGACCTGATGTGAACCGAGAAAAGTTGCAGATTCGGCCGCAAACCCCCTTTGTGACCGAATCTGCGACAGATTACAAAAATTGGCATATATCAATTAATAAATGACCCCCTATTTTTATACCAGAAATTATAGGATAATATAAATGTATATACAAATAACTCGGCTTTATTATAGGAGTGTTCAGTTAACCTGTTTAGGACATGTTATATGTGATGACTGTAAGATATCTGTAAGTTTATGATTTCACGTGATAAGGTTGCACATGTTTTATGTATCTGATTTGGATTTTAGCCTGAGAATGTTAGCCTTGTATGAATATCCCCTTATTACATTCATATGCTATGTATAATTGATTTATTATAATGTATATAAAAACTAAAATATCTCTTAACCTTTGAATTTCCTAAGGTAGTAAGCACTGTTGCATGTGAAAATCCCATCTCTAGTCCTGTTACTCATAAACAGATTGAAGAGGTAGATAACATGGGTCATTCATATGTGATTCATTTGTAACCATATGCTTTGTTTGTTCTCTTCATAATGGTATACTTTTTATGTAAAATTAGAGACCATTGGAGGCTAAAATGTATCTTTTTTTTTTTTAACAAGAAATAGGAAAGTTATGTACGGTGGACCTGTAGAATAACTGTGGCTAATGAAAATGGATTACACAGACATTGTTCAGAACATTTCCTAAAGGCACAAAAAAAGTTACTGAAAATCAATGGAAACAAATAGAGATGAGAGAATCAATTCTAAATTAATGAGACTCGGGTGAATTTGGGAGAGAGAGAAAGAAAGAAAGAAAACATTAAAGGGAACCTGTCAGCACCAAAATGGATCATAAACTGCCAGCAGTACCTTAAAGTTGTAAACATCAGGCTTCTAATGATGTTCTTGTGTAGGATGTCTGAGGCACATAATCGCTGTAAAACAACTTTATTCCCCTCACAGGTCATATGCAAACGAGGTTCTTCAAGTCAAGGGGGCAGCGGCTTTCACACTTGAAGTCAAGCATGCCGCGCCCCCTTCCCTCCCCTTCGCATTTAATTGAGGGCCATTTGTATTCTATTAGGCGCGATTCCATCCTGATATTTCACGCATGCGCCATATGCTCTCATTTACGGCGCCTGCACATTGATCCCTGCTGTAGCTCCAGTGAGTCAATACGAACGCGCAGACTCAGGATCGGGAGCGCCTGTGCGTTGACTCGCTGAACCAAACGGGGATCAATACGCAGACGCCGGAAACAAGACCATACGGCGCATGCGCAAAATCTCAGGATAGAATTGCTCAGGATAGAAAGGCTATCAATCAAATGCGAAGGGGAGGGAAGGGGGCGCGGTGTGCTTGACTTCAAGTGTGAAAGCCGCTGCCCCCTTGACTTCAAGAACCTCGTTTGCATACGACCTGTGAGGGGAATAAAGTTGTTTTACAGCGATTATGTGCCTCAGACATCTTACACAAGAACATCATTAGAAGCCTGATGTTAACAACTTTAAGGTACTGCTGACAGTTTATGATCCATTTTGGTGCTGACAGGTTCCCTTTAACAAAATGTGTTTTTTTTTTTTAAATAAGAAACAAGTTAGAAAAATAGGGTCCTAGGAGACCTCAGAGTGTCATACACAAATTTTCAGGCCCATTGGGTAATTTTTGATTCAGATAGAATTGATTCAGTTCCAAACAAGTTGACTGATATGGCCGAACTGAACCTGAATTGAATTTTGAATGATTCGCTCAACTGTAAAAACAATACAATTTCTTTTTCTCTTTTCTATGTTAGCATACTTTCCGCCATCAAATATCACACTTGTTTGTTAAATTTGGTGTATCTTTCCACCTAATACTTTTGTCTAGAAATGCTACTCCAGTTCCTTTACTCATACCCTCTACTGGAGTGAGTTTGAGACTTTTTTGTGACTTAAAAAAACAAACAAAAAACAAACTTGCAATGATAAATCTGAAATTAAACCAATTAATATAGATAAAGGGAACCTGTCATGTTGAACATGGTATTTCAGCTGAACAGATGTATAGTTTTATGAGAAAATATTCAGTAAAAGCTGATAAATCCCCCCCTAAAGCATGGACAAAGGATTTGAACAACAATACACTGCAGAACATGGCCTCATAGCAAGGATCAGGGCCGCCGATAGGGCAGTACAACTGGTACTGCCCTATGGGGCCCGGACTCTAGGACACTGGGGGGGGGCCCGGCCGGTGTGCCGCAGACTGTGCGGTCTGTGCCGCACGATAATGAGTGGAGGCGCCGGGGGCCGCTGGCTAAGTGCGCAGTGCGCACAGTTCTTTAATACTTACCCTGCCGCGCCGCTGGCTTCGGTCTCCGACTCCTGGCTGCGCGCTTCCTCCTGGGCTGGCTGTGTGATCCCGCGAGATCCAGCGCTGGGTCACAGGTCTCGCGGGATCACACACTGCAGGAGAAGAAGGCGCGCGCAGGAGAAGGAGAAGAAGACCGGAGCAGCTTTGTGTAAGTATTTTTTGTGGCTGGGGCCCCCGGGGGGGGGGGGTGGTTTGGCTGACCTGAGGCCTGATGGGGGCAGAAATGGCTGACCTGAGGTCTGATGGATGGGGGCACAAGAGCTGACCTGAGGTCTGATGGGGCACATTAAGCTGACCTGAGGTCTGATGGGGCACAAGACCCTGATCTGATGTCTGATGGGGGCACAAAAGCTGACCTGAGGTCTGATGGGGCACATTAAGCTGACCTGAGGTCTGATGGGGCACATTAAGCCGATCTGAGGTCTGATGGGGGCACATTAAGCTGACCTGAGGTCTGATGGGGCACATTAAGCTGACCTGAGGTCTGATGGAGGCACAAGACGCTGATCTGAGGTCTGATGGGGCACAAGACCCTAATCTGAGGTCTGATGGGGGCACAAGAGCTGACCTGAGGTCTGATGGGGCACCAGACGCTGACCTGAGGTCTGATGGGGCACAAGACGCTGACCTGAGGTCTGATGGGTCACAAGAGCTGACCTGAGGTCTGATGGGGCACATTAAACTGACCTGAGGTCTGATGGGGGCACATTAAGCTGACCTGAGGTCTGATGGGGCACATTAAGCTGACCTGAGGTCTGATGGGGGCACAAGACGCTGATCTGAGGTCTGATGGGGCACAAGACCCTAATCTGAGGTCTGATGGGGGCACAAGAGCTGACCTGAGGTCTGATGGGGCACAAGAGCTGACCTGAGGTCTGATGGGGCACAAGAGCTGACCTGAGGTCTGATGGGGCACATTAAACTGACCTGAGGTCTGATGGGGGCTCAAGACGCTGACCCGAGGTCTGATGGGGGCACGATACGCCGACCTGAGGTCTGATGGGGGCACGAGACGCTGATCTGAGGTCTGATTGGGCCACGAGACGCCGATCCCTGTACTGTGACATCACTGTGTTTATTATCTCTGTACGGTGACATCACTGTGTTTATTATCTCTGTACGGTGACATCACTGTGTTTATTATCCCTGTACTGTGACATCACTGTGTTTATTATCCCTGTACTGTGACATCACTGTGTTTATTATCCCTGTACTGTGACATCACTGTGTTTCTTATCTCTGTACAGTGACATCACTGTATTTATTATCCCTGTACAGTGACATCACTGTGTTTATTATCTCTGTACGGTGACATCACTGTGTTTATTATCCCTGTACTGTGACATCACTGTGTTTCTTATCTCTGTACAGTGACATCACTGTATTTATTATCCCTGTACAGTGACATCGCTGTGTGTATTATCCCACCGCAGGAAGAGGTAAGTGGTCTGTGTTTGTGTGTTTGTTTTCTATTTTTCAGGGTCGTGAATGCAGAGGACTGCGTCGGATTCGGTGGACTACGTCGGACCAGCTTTTTTTTTAATAAAATGGTCAAACAGGGGTCTGGGGGAGTGTTTATTTCAATAAAATGTTTTATACTTGTGTGTGTGTATTTTTTTTTTACAATACTACAGTTTTAGTAATTATGGCTATCTACAGACGGCCCTGATTACTAATACTGGGCTTAGTGCTTGCCGGTATGGCAGGCCAGCACTAACCCCAACATTATTACCTCGGCACCCACCGCCACCAGGGGTGCCGGGAAGAGCCGGGTACCCGCAGGACCGGACCTTCTAAATTGAGGGTCTGGCTCTGGGGCGGCTGCAGGCTGGTACCATTAGGCTGGGAAGGGCCAATAACCGTGTCCCTTCCCACCCTGGTAGTGCCAGGCTGCCGCTGCTGGTTGTATCTGGCTGGAAAAGGAAAAAAGGGGGGGGACCCCACGCCATTTTTTTTTTAATTATTTAATTATTTTTGTAAAAAAATGGCGTGGGGTCCCCCCCCTTTTTTCTTTCTCCAGCCAGATACAACCAGCAGCGGCAGCCTGGCACTACCAGGGTGGGAAGGGACACGGTTATTGGCCCTTCCCAGCCTAATGGTACCAGCCTGCAGCCGCCCCAGAGCCAGACCCTCAATTTTGAAGGTCCGGTCCTGCGGGTACCCGGCTCTTCCCGAAACCCGTGGTGGCGGTGGGTGCCGAGGTAATAGATGTTGGGGTTAGTGCTGGCCTGCCATTCCGGCAAGCACTAAGCCCAGTATTAGTAATCAGGGCCGTCTGTAGATAGCCGTAATTACTAAAACTGTAGTATTGGAAAAAAAAAATACACACACACCAGTATAAAACATTTTATTGAAATAAACACTCCCCCAGACCCCTGTTTGACCATTTTATGAAAAAAAAAAAAAAAAGCTGGTCCGACGTAGTCCACCGAATCCGACGTAGTCCTCTGCATTCACGACCCTGAAAAATAGAAAACAAACACACAAACACAGACCACTTACCTCTTCCTGCAGTGGGATAATACACACAGCGATGTCACTGTACAGAGATAAACACAGAGATGTCACTGTACAGGGATAATACACACAATGATGTCACCGTACAGGGATAATACACACAGTGATGTCACAGTACAGGGATAATAAACATAGTGATGTCACCGTACAGGGATAATAAACATAGTGATGTCACAGTACAGGGATAATAAACACAGCGATGTCACTGTACAGAGATAATAAACACAGAGATGTCACTGTACAGAGATAATAAACACAGCGATGTCACTGTACAGAGATAATAAACACAGTGATGTCACAGTACAGGGATAATACACACAGTGATGTCACCGTACAGGGATAATAAACACAGTGATGTCACAGTACAGGGATAATAAACACAGTGATGTCACAGTACAGGGATAATAAACACAGTGATGTCACCGTACAGGGATAATAAACACAGTGATGTCACTGTACAGAGATAATAAACACAGAGATGTCACCGTACATGGATAATACACACAATGATGCGACTTGTTAAGAAAAAAAAGTTAGCCTTTTTGCAATCTGTAAAGTTTACCCGAAAGGGGGGGGCCCGCGAAATTTGCCTGTAGGGGGCCCCGAAATTCCTGATGGCAGCCCTGGCAAGGATCAAACCAGGCCCCCCACACAGGACAGAAGGGTTTCTGCCTAAACCCTTTTTAATGACCCTTGGGCCATTTTTCCACTGAGGAGATAATCCCAACTAAGACTGGGCCCCATCTTGTCCTAGTCCCCATAGCAGTTGCACAATCTGCTGCTATGGTAGTTACGCCCCTGAGAAAAAGTTATAGCAAGCTTGTCCGGTTTTAACAAAAAACATGGGCAATGCATGGAAATGTTATGTAATAAAAGATATTTTCTCACCTGTTAGATGCAGCGCTTTTGCTCCACTTTTCACCACTGAGCTTTGTTTACTTGGCTGCAGCTAAGATGTCATTTCAACACTTGACAACTGCAGCCTATCACTGGCCTCAGAAGTGCACCGCTGAGGCCAGTGAAATGCTGCACTTGTCTCATGTTGTTGCCATGATGTCATTGGCATCATCTCATAAGCTGAGCATTTATGTCAACCTCAGTGAGTTGGACAGAGAATTTAGAAAAAGGGCAAACAGCAGGTGGCACTATACAGATAGATTTTATTGAACAACTCACTGGCTATACTAAATTTTTAATTACAGTATATACTGGCGTATAAGACTACTTTTTAACCCCTTAAAATAATGGCTACAGTGGGGGGTCGTCTTATACGCCGGATATACGGGGGCCGCACTGTGTGAGGTGTTTTTTTTTTCCCCGTCAGCGCGTAGAGAGCCCTGCTCTTAGCATACTGAAGTAGCATACTATTCTCTATATTCTCAGGAGGATTTTGAAGGCTTTTAAAGGGAAACTGTCATGCCAGCAAGACCTGTTACAATATCGCAGCTTACAGTTATGATCACCAGGCACTTGCTCTCTTGTTTGTTTTGCAAAGTTTTAGCTTTACCGTACATGTTTGAAACAACCTTATGTTTATAAGTGACAGTTTTGCTGCTATATACAGTACCTGCATGTCATATGCATTTGAATTAAAATTAACATGTTGAAATCAAAGCAGACTTTTTTTCATTTGGGAGAGGGTAGTCTTATACAGTGAGTATATACCAAATTCTATATTTTTAGGGCAGAAGTTGGGGGTCGTCTTATACGCCCAGTCGTCTTATACGCCGGCATATACGGTACACATAATTATAAAAGTATTCAGATCCAGGTGCTGTTTTGAAAAATGTAGAATATTTTTCATGGGACAACCCCTTTCAGTTTGAATAAGGCATGTGTTTTGTTCAATCTGAGACAGAATTCTGGTACTTTTGCAATAATAATTCTGACCATATATACTGGCACATGTGACACATTTCTGCTAAACAGCCTTTTTCAAACAAGCATGTCACATTATACAGGGTGGTACATATGTATAGTAAAAAGGAGGCACATTCAAGATGGGGTCCTCGTATAAAGATACTCCCCTATGGGGCTTATACTCCCCTTCCCGATTGGTTCTATAACAACTTGTAACTAGATGTCAGCATAGATCACATGCTTCATGTCATGTTACATACAACATACTGTAACATGAAGCATGTGATCTATGCTGGAGTCTAGTCATATGATGTTATAGAACCAATCAGGATCGGGGGTATAATCCCCATAGGGGAGTATCTTTATACTAGGATTCCATTGTGAATATTCTTCTTTTTTGCTATATTTGGGGGGAACTACCTCTCCTTGGGTAGAGGGCACCTTAATCGGCATGAGGAGACTTATAGGCCATACATGCTCCTTTGCAATTCTAGGAAGAAAGGGATGCAAAGGAGCTCTTAAAAAGCTCCGCCTCTAATGCCACCTGATGTAAGGCAGATATCCTATAAGTCAATGTTCAACCTTTTAAATAGGCCTTGAGACATGACTTGGATATTAACAAGTCAGGATTTGGGGGGGGGGTACTATCTAGGCGCTCTCTCCAAGGAGAGATAGTACCTCCCAAAGCCTGACAGGCCTCCTACCCAGTTAAGCCAGTACTCTCTGCTCTGCACTGATGAGGGGCAATCACCCTTGAAACAGATGTCTGCAGATGAGGTGCTGGCTTATTTAATATCCGAGTAATTTCTCAAGGTCTATTTAAAAGGTTGAACATTGACTTATAGGATAACTGTCTTACATCTGGCATTAGAGGAAGAGCTTGTTAAGAGCTCATCTTCTACTTGCATGTATGATGTTATTTGCAGATTGTGATGTATTGCTATTGTACATACTGTATAGAACTCTTTTTTATCCTCCATGTGCTCCAATACACTAAGCTATACAGTCTTTTAATACAGGACAAGTTTTGCAGCCATTTGATGTTTTACTTGTAGTAGACTTTTGATACTGGACAGGAGTTGTCATCAAGTCGACACAAAAGCTCAGTGGTCCATCGGACTCTTAATCCTTGAATTGTGGGGATCACCATTCTAGGTATTTCCGGTGTGAAATTCATGTTCACTCAAATGTATTGAGTTTTTTAATGAGCCACTGTGATTATCAGATGGACGATATGAAAGTGTACTCATCTTTGTGTTCAGACTTGAATGTGTCCTAAGTTTCGGTGGTATGTTTTTCAGAAGTTGCAGGAAGTGTTTCCTAAAATTCTTTCCAAAAAACCCATACAAGAAAGGGTTCAAACAACTGTTAAAGTAGGCAATACAAATGGTAATAGGCATTCCTGTGTCTACAATGTCTTCAATATGACAGTTGTCTATTATCTCCAGCTGAATTAAAATATCCAACAGGGTAAAAACTTGATGTGGGAGCCAACAGAAGAAGAAAACCAGAACAATGGCCACAATCATCTTAAAGATATCGTCATTCCTGGTCCTGCCTCTCTGACCATGGAAGGTGGCCTTCAATGTCTTGCCAATTAATGTGTAGCTTGTTAAGATGATCAAAAAGGGAATAAAGAATCCAAGAACATTCTTTGTTATGTTCATGCCGATCAAAACTGTTCCAGAAGAGTTGGATGAATAGAAGAAAGCACACACTGTTATGTTATCCTTGAGGGGTACTGTTGTACGATAGATAAAAGTAGGTAGGCTCACCAGACACGCAATAATCCATATGGAGATACAAATCATCTTACCAACCATTATTGTTCGTCGAATACGAGATATCATTGGATGGACAATGGCTATATAGCGGTCAATGCTGAGGCATGAGAGTAAAAATACAGAGGTATATAAATTAAAGGTGATGGCTGCTGCAGACAGTTTGCACAAGAAGTTGCCGAAAGGCCAGTTATAATGCATGGCGGTGTATGCTGCCCATAATGGTAGCGTGATCACAAAACATAAATCAGCAATAGCTAAATTCATTAAAAAAATGCTGGCCACGGTCTTCATTTTCATGTAACAGTAAATCACAATGACCACAAGACTGTTCCCAAAGACGCCTATAATAAATATTATACTGTAGATTATTGGAACAGCAATAAATATGTAATTGTGCCTTCCCGCTGTGGAGCACGCAACTTCCACCTGATGTGTGGACATGTTCTGCATCCTGAGATGTATATGATGGCTTGCTTCTCTTCTCTTAAACCTGAAAAATAAGTACACATAAAAACTGAATTACTTTGTGTTTGTATATAGCTGAATTAGATGGTACTATTACTATATCTTTAAAAGCATTTATTTGTGTTACCATCGTGTTAGACACAATGCAATGTTTTGTAATAAACAGTTAGGGTTATCATTTTCTAAAGCAGGGATCAGCGACCTCTGACCAGGTGGGCACCTAGTCTTTCAGCTGCCTGAGGCAAAAACTGAAATGGCTCCCCCCCAAATGCTAATTTCTTAACCTAACCCCTTTGCCACAATGAAAGCACTCATTGCCAATGGCCTTTTTCCTGCCCCTCTCTTGCCCCTACCTGGTGCTGCCTGAGGCCCTCGCCTCACCTTGCCTCATTGGTAGTGCACCCTTGCCTCTGACACCCAGCTGTTGTGGAACTATAATTCCCAGGATGTACACTTGGTCAGCTGTACAAAACATTGCATTGTATCTAACAAGATGGTGACACAAATAAATGCATACAAAGATGAAGGTTGCTGCCCCTGTTCTGAGGTCTACACCCCAGAGCTTTATGGAAGCAAATGAAGGGACTTTATAAGGATTATATTGAAGTCAGTTTTGCTTGAGTCTGAATTGATGTGCCTAATGCCAAATTTATCAAATGGTGTGCAGATTTATTATTGAAAATGCCCCAGATTTTTTGGTGAATTTTGCACTAAAAAATTGACGTGCATGCGTTGCATCAAGTTTACCAACTGTTTTACATACTTTTCTAAGTTTTTTATGCTTTATTAACAAGGAACCTGGCCTGACAGAAAAGGGCATGGTCTGAATGTGCCCCTGTGCTGAAAAATTGCAACAAAAGTTTGGTACATTGTGTAAACATAGACTAGACAGTTTTTGTGGTGCACGGACAGAATTCTAGCATAGGATTTACGATACTCCAAATTAACAAAGGTCCATGTGCCAGGATCCTAAATTTCTCTAATATTAAGACTGTGATTGGCATTCTTACACACTGAAAACTACACCACTATTAGGAAATCTGTCCCCTTATTCAGTATGGGGCATCTTTAAACCTAACACTTTTGTCTAGAAATGATACTCTAGTTTTTTTACTTCACCCTACTACTGGAGTAAATATGTGACTTTTTAAGAAAGTCAATTATAAATCTGGAGTGAACCTCATTAACATAGCTCACCAACCCCACTTCCCTATCCACTTTTCAAAACTAGAGTGAGTGGTGTAAAAATTTAGAAGGTGGCAACACCTTTGCTCAAGTAACCCCCAAGAAGTCGCAAAGCCCCTATTTTACAACTTTTTGAAGCCAGAATTCTGGAGTGCAGGGTGTAATAAATTCCCCTTACAAAGTTTTTGTAAGGTCTTAGTATGGAGCTGTAAGCACCCTGTGTGCTACTCTATAGTGCTCCTTATGGTACTATACTATGAAGCTATTCTACCTCAGAAACAATGCTTCTAGGGTTGATTAGCTCTATGTTATGAGGTTCGAAAGAGCACGGTATGTTTTTCTCTTCTGTCATTCATATAGATTCTGAAAAAAAAATGAAATTAGAACTATATGGCAATACAGCAGGGTCTCCTTGAAGTCCTACTAAACTTAGTATGTGTCCTGAAGTATGATCAACCAATTAGGACATTTCCAGTTGGACACATTGTTCTCTTGTATAATGTTTTCTACAAAACGTGTAAATTTTTTTTCTAGGAGAAAACATATATAAGGGTGGGTTCCCATCATGTTTTATACCTCTGTTCAACGTAGATGTTACAAAAAAAGGATAGAAAACGCAGCACACCACGTTCTTGTATCCTGCACAGTATGGTAAAAAAAAAAATTATACTTTTTTTCTACAATGGAACTCTATGGTGAACGGATGCCACTGTATGACATCAGTCTGAGGCATCTGTTTAACGTATATGTTTTTTGTATACGCTAAAAGGATGGGAAAAAGGTGATGTGAACCCAACCTAAGAGAAAGTTAAGGAAGATTTGTATTCTTTATAAAATAATTTAAAAAAATTAACATTTTTTTTTCTTATAAGGCCCTATTCAGACGACCGTGTTTCACGGCCGTATACGGGCCGTGAAAGCCCGACCTGTGCTGCCCCAGAGGACGGGAGTGCACGGCGTCATTGGTTGCTATGACGCCGTGCGCTTCCTGAGGCCGTCGCCGTACAGTGAAACACGGTCGTCTGAATGGGGCCTAACTGTGTGTTGTCCGGATTCTTGGTTATTTCTTTTGACAAATAGCCATTGCAATTTTTTTTGTCACTGGCAGCACTGATTGGTGAATGTCAGAATGCCCAGGGATACACCCCCAACTGGTAACACCCACATATTCATAATTTTCTAGTAGGAATAATAAGAATAGTACAATGAAGAAAACAATGCAGAATTTGTATTTCATGAGAAAGTATTTAAAGAGGACCTGTCACCACTCCTGACATGCCTGTTTTAATAGCTTCATGCAGTCCTTATGTAATAACAAGTCTGGAGCATCTATTATTATGTCTGTATGTTGTGCCATTCCTTTATTATTTGCACTAGAAGTTATGAATTAATTGCTATTTGCCTTCAGTAAAGGAACAGAGGGGAGGTGACCAGTTGGGGGTGTGTACCTGCACAGACTGACTCTAGCCAATCAGTGCTGCCATTTTCAGTCTGTACAGGTACACCCCCCCAACTTGTTACCTCCCCTCTGTTCCCTTACTGAAGACAAATAGCAATTCATTCATAACTTCTAGTGCAAATAATAAAGGAATGGCACAACATACAGACATAAGAATAGATGTTCCAGAATTGTTAATACGTGGGGAAAGCATGAAGCTATTAAAACAGGCATGTCAGGAGAGGTGAAAGGTCCTCTTTAATAAAAAAGACATGTTTGGAATGTTGACATGTCCTCCTTAAAGGGAATATGTCATCAGAAAGTGACATATTATTTAAATCACATTTTTATGTTTTTATAATTTTTTTTTAGAATTGTTGATTTTTTAAAAATGTTCCATGTCCCCATCTATATTTAAAAAAAAATGTCAAGTGTGTATATGGCTCATGCAGCTGCTCTCAAAAAACAGAAAGTGCTTTTTTTTATATAGTGACATGGAAAATGAAAACAAAAAACAAACAAACACATGTTTAACATAAACATTCCCTTAAAGGTAAACTGGAAGTTTCCCATTGGAAGTATTCAATGGAGTCTCCAGAATAAATGTACAGAACTAGTACTAGAATCATGTATGGCCACTAGTTCTTCTCATCAGACCAAGTGACAGTGATATTGGATTTTCCCACTTTTCAGTACTGATCTTTTACTGCTTGTACCCTGGCTTTAGCTACCAGTGATTTGTTTTTGAACCTGGCGCCAGTTTATGGTCCACAATTACAGGCGTTAAGAACAAATGTTTATGCTGCTATTTTCCATTTGTAGATAACCTCTAATGTCTCTCTTGAGATGGCTTTATTGTAGAAAATTGACCATCACCCTATAATATCCGCTATAATGCTCACATAAATGAATCTTAGATTCAATGTATATTGCTACAATGATATAATTGTCTATTAAATCAGAAGGCCGGGAAATAGGATACTTTATTTAAATGTCACTTTGCTCTGATATTGTAGCATAAAGGAGAGATTTTAATTTTTATTTGCCTACTTATAGATTAATCAAGTTGCACTTTTGTATCTCACTGTATTTCTTGTTCTGCAATCACCGATTCTGTTTAATATCATGATAATTTTATCTGTAGCCATATTGCTGTGGCCTATGACACGGAGCATTGCTGATTTTCTAGCCTAATCTTATCAGAACTCAGAGTCTAATTATAGAGCAGCCGAAAAAACAGGTCTCCACTTTCCGGATCACTGCTTGAGAAAGAAATGTTATTGAAACAGCTGACAAAAGTCATTTTTATAACTGATATGGGCAGTTTTCTAATATAGAAGCAACATCTTCCTAGAAACTCCCTTTGTCTTTAGGACTTGTACTGCAAGAATATTTCCATAGTGTCTTGGGTAGAGTGTAACACATAGATTTTAGTAAGGGATATGTAAGAACATGATATCAAAAATGAATTTATAGAAAACAGTTCTCTGCCAAAACTACACACAAAAAATATGTTTTACATTATACTCCTTACACTGTACTACATACATTCTTTGCTACCACCTTAGGTAGCTATCAACTCAATGAGTGCCTGGTAGATATTCCTCCTGACCTCCATACAAACGCATGGTCGGCTGAGCTGGTGCATATGTTCTCTATAGGAAGATGAGAAAAAGTGGCTGCCAGACACCCATGAGAACAAAAGGGATCCTTCTTTCTCCTAACATCTGCCATTGGGAAGATTTGGATAACCCCCATACTCATCAGATAGTTGACCTATCCAGCTGGCAGGCCCATCGAGGAAGAATGATGGCAGACAGACCCTCTAGCAGCAAATACTAAATGGTGAACAGCACTCCCAAATTGTAGAATGAGGTTCCTCTAACATGAGCTTGATCTAACTCACCCCACAAGGAAGAATGGAGCCAGCACTAATTATATTGAAAGTAGGTGCCTTGCTTATTACAGAAGTTCCAAGGAGCGGTGCTTGGTCTATAAGACTCCTCACACCATTTAGGCGCTCTCCATAAGGAGATAAAATATCCACCAAATCCTAACCTAGGCCTCTCACCCAGCTAGTACTCTACGCTGCACTGATGAGGGGCAATCCCCAGAAACAGCCATATTCAGATGAGGTGCTGGCTTATTTATTATCCAAGTTATGTCTCAAGGCCTGTTCAAAAGGTCTAACATTGACTTATGGAATAGCTGCTTACATTTGATGGCATTAGAGACAGAGCTTGTTAAGAGCTCATTTGCATATACCGCCTTTATAGTACTGATTGGTTATGAAGTTTCAAAATGTACCTATTGTATTCCAACTCAAAGAAAGCATTTTGAATTGTTTGTAGGGCCTTATTGTAGTTCTGTTATACAAGGGACATAGTTGTGTGGTGCCACCTTATCGCATATAATAAATATAAGGAAAGATAAAGATAGATCACAGCCATTGACTCTTTTCCCTAAATTTAATGCATATAGGTAATATAGCAAAGTGTAGCTCACATGACAACAGCTGGACTACAATGTCTGGTATCATAGATTACTGAAGGTGCCATCCCAGGGAGGTTGTAGTTCTTATACAGCTCCTATCCATACACCCTGTTGGAGGACCTGGCTAGTCCATGCATTTCTTAGGCAATTTACTAATTTCAATGAGCATAAGCAGTGGTGCTGTATTCAGAATGAGGACTTTCTGGCCTTTTCCTCCAAAGATAACAGCATATCACAGGCTGGACCTGATAAGGCAACCTCCTAGATCAGGAATCAGCAGCCTTCGGCACTCCAGCTGTTGTGAAACTAGAAATCCTAGAATCCTTCATTCATTTCTGTGAGAGTTCTGAGAAGAGCAGAGGAAGTATCCATGCTAGTATCCATGCGAGTTTTAGTTTCACAACAGCTGGAATGCCGGAGGTTGCCTACCCCTGTCCTAGATCATCATTGGAGAACCAGTCACAGATTATGCTGTAGTCCATACAGGGCAACTCTTTAAAGGCTATTTCCACCATCTTAAACAATCATTGTATTACCAAATGAAATTAATATGATGGTAACATGATAACTAGTGAGTGGATTCTGTAGTCTTGCTTTCTTCCATCAGTATGACTGTAGGAGCAGGTTTGCATAATGCTGAAGACCCAAAACAACAGGAAATATTTATTTAAGATTAAGGACCCATTCACACAACTGTGTGAATGGGTCCGCATCTATTCCGCAGTTTCGCGGAATAGATGTGGCCCCATTCACTTCAATGAATGCCGCTCTGTGCCGCGGCTCCGCAAGAAAATATAGAACATGTCCTATTCTTGTCCGCAATAGCGGACAAGAATAGGCATCTTCTATGGGGTGCTGGCAATGTGTGTTCCGCAAATTGAGGAACTCACACCGTTCGGCATCCGTGGTATTGCGGATGTGCACTTTTGCGGATCTGCAATACTACGGCCGTCTGAATGGTCTCTAACTGCAACGTTACTTAAAAGGGTTTTCCAGGTGTAGAAGAGTGCTGACCTATTCTTAGGATCCACACCACCCCATCCCCTATCTGATGTTTGAGAGGTCACCTTAAAACACATCGAGCACAGGGCAGTACAATGGATAGCGAATGTGCTTGCTATTGCAGTCAAGGCATGTGAATGGGACTGAACTGTATGTAGGCCGTGTGATTGATGAATCGGTAGGGGTGACAGGCGCTTTACACCCACTGATCTGATATCCTGAGCATAGGTCATCAATATTCTACCCCAGAAAGCCGCGCAATGAGATAATAGACAAAAAATAGTTGCAAAGGTGAACATAGCCTTTAAAATGTTAGTATTATTTTAGAAAATCTGAGTATTTGCAATTGTAAGAATAGTTAAGAATGCTTGAGCATTCAGCTACCACCTATTTGTCACTATGGGCAATTGCTCCACTTTTATGGACCAATTTAACCTCCCTGGGAGTGTCACATGCATGTTTAAGGTAAAGCATGGAAAATAGCAAGTATCTACTTTAAATCTACTCATCTAATTCACAGCATATTACATTTACAACAAAGGGCATTTTGTAAAATGCAGGTTCTTTTATTTCAAATGTTATTGAAGTACAGACATTCAAAACCTAAAATGAATATATCATTATTAATCTTAGCAAAAAAAAAAAAGTAGAATAATATTAATTATTTCAAATGGATAGTGCCCCTTTAATAGCCGTCTCTCTATTTATATATTAACACATTAGGGGCTTGCAATTGGCTGTGTACATCACATACAAATGACATTACCTATTACAAAGCCCCAGGGCTATAATTAGAATGACATACTATTTCATATGTACCTATAAACCAGCTCTGCTACAACCATCAGTGTCACACATACACAAAGAAGAAATGCAGGAAATTCAATTAAGTCTGAAAGTTCCCCCTTCATTCCAATTAAAGGCTTGAAAACAAATGGGAAGTAAGTGTTCCTTGGCTACATCCTACTTGATTAATGCTTTTACAAATGCTTTAATTTCAAACAAGAGCTGGAAACTAGGAGCTTTGTTTTATCCAGCATACGCTTTACAGTTCATTTCAGGTGATGTATCTATCATCTATCTATCTATCTATCTATCTATCTATCTATCTATCTATCTATCTATCTATCTATCTATCTATCTATCTATCTCTTATCTACATAAACTGTATGTAATGTAATAAAATATAGTCAGACATACAAACAATATTGTTGAGCATTTTAGGCACATTACACTCAGGGATGAGCCATTCATGAGGCAGAGTGTATCACCGGTAAGTCCGGCTTCCTCAGAGTACTCCGGAGATATACGTGGGGCGTTATTTCATCCCACACAGGCTCACCCTATTAGTCCAGGGTTTACACTATGGTGCTTTATGTTTGATCAGGTATCACTTTTTGTTATTTGATGCTTCATTATCATTGATTTATTGATTTTTTGCTGTATATTGTATTGCAGTAGATCGGCACTTTATTCCATCCCGGACTCCACATGTTGAGTCCTTATTTATGGACTCTGGTGGCCTATGTATTTGTGCTTAGTTTATTTTTACCAGCAAATGGTTTATTGTATACAATTTTTTAATGTGTGTATAATTGTGTTGTGCAATAAAATTGCTCTATTGTTTTTACTATTGTTGGATGTGTACTTTATTTTGGTTTTGTTGGGCCTTATTGCTTTTGATATTGTGTCTATTGTTTCTGAACCATTAGTGCACTCCGTTTCATGGTTAGTGTGCCTCCTATTCTCTTGGTTATTGGAAATCCAATATGAACATTATAAATTAAAACACCATTTCTGCACAGACTATCAATATGCTCCACATGCAAATTTATATCTAAAACATGAGGGCTCTGCAGTAAACATTCTACATATTTTTATCTTCATTTTTATCTTCATCTCCCCGTATCACTCCATCTCTGCAAGGTTCAGGTTTGGGTTATCTAAGAATCCCGTTATGGATTCTGCTGCCACGGACCATAACGGAATTCTATGACGGTATGCACTACAGAAGCCGATAAGAGGCATTCCATTTTGCATCTCAGATATTTTAAATAGTACCTGCTCTTTTTAAGATGCATTTATTTATTTATTTTTATTTTTTGCTATCTTGATTTTTCTTATTCATTTTCATTGCTCTGACGGTTTTGAGAAGAACAGAGTGGGCACTTTATTTCAGTGCTGCAAACAATACTTTCCCTTCTGCTGTCTCATCACAGCAGTCTACGGTCATACTACAATCTGTTATTCTACTCTGTCTTGGAAAAAACAAACAAACAAACAAAACAAGAATCTGATGGACTCGGGGCTCAGGGGGCATGCACTTTCTAAGTGAGTGTGTCCTTTTGCTGAAGCTAGTGGGAATGTTCTTCCATCTCAGTGAGCAGGACAGAGAAATAAGAAAATGAGCAAACAGCAGGTGGAGCCATACAGATAGACTTTGTTGAATAAATCAGTGCCTACAATACATTTTTAATTACGTGCAATTAGAAAAGTAGTCAGAAGCAGGTGCTGGTTTGAAAACTACAGAATATTATTTGTGAGACAACCTCTTTAAAGGGGTTGTGTTATGTCCTAATGTTATCCCCTATACCAATGAATGGAGCAGCAGATTTGGCATGGCTGCTGCCCTGGATTCATCTCTATGGGAGTGCTGGAGATACCAGAATGTTGTGCTCAGCTATTTTCAACAGCAGTGGTCATGCACAACCTGCCAAACCATTCATTTGATAGCTGGTGGTACCAGCCGTCGGGGCTCCACTGATCAGATGGCTATCTTGTATCCTATGGATAGGGGATAACATTAGTACTTGGCGCACCCCCTTTAATTAGCATCTCAATCTTTTTACACTGGTATCTTTTACATCTTCCTTTCACATTTTTGTCAATTGACAGTCAATAAAACGATGTTAGAAAACTCTAATCACATGGCTATATTATGGCTTTGTTTAGCCTTTAACAGTAAGAAGTTGATGAATTGTAAAGAGCCTTAAAGAGGACCTTTCACCACTCCTGACATGCCTGTTTTAATAGCTCCATGCATTCCCCACGTACTAACAATTCTGTATGTTGTGCCATTCCTTTATTATTTGCACTAGAAGTTATGAGTGAATTGCTATTTGCCTTCAGTAAAGGAACAGAGGGGAGGTAACCAGTTGGGGGTGTGTACCTGCACAGACTGACTCTATCCAATCAGTGCTGCCATGTTCAGACTGTGCAGATACACACCCCCAACTGGTCACCCCCCCCCCTCTGTTCCCTTACTGCAGGCAAATAGCAATTCATTCATAACTTCTAGTGCAAATAATAAAGGAATGGCACATCATAGAGCCATAAGAATAGATGCTCCAGAATTGTTAGTACGTGGGGAATGCATGGAGCTATTAAAACAGGCATGTCAGGAGTGGTGAAAGGTCCTCTTTAATAGCAACCACCCAAAAGATCTATAAGACTCCATTATACCTCTCTACATGTTTCTGATCTCCTAATGAAACATGTAAAGTATTTCCTATTGGATTCTTTATTAATTTGATGGAACCTGCACTGGAAGGCATAATACTTATGGTTTTAGGTGAGAATTTCTCCACAGTATGATGCAATATAAGGAACAGAGATGTTCTGCTTTTCCTGGACAACCTCTCCAAAAATTGTGGACAGCCAGCTTTTTAAAAAAGGATAATGGTTATAAGTGGTATATATTATGTCTCTAGCTTATAATACTAAGACTATACTGTATTAGCAGCCTTTGCTGTTATAGCTATGGTCCTGAGTATTAGAGATGAGCGAATCTATTCGCTGCTTCGTAGATTCAATATGAATCTTGGAAATTTTCTGCTGCAAAGCGAATCCGGATTTTTTGAGATTCGCTTCGTTAGATTCGAAAATGTTCTTAAAGCTTTCTACGCATTCGCTACGTACTTGTCCGATAAATTGTATGCTAATGTTACGTATAAGTTACTTTATACGCTGATGTGTACGAATTCAGGTAATTAGCGAACTTTTACTGTTCGTTATTCGTGTGGCAAAATGCCCGGGAAGAAAGCGGTCACCTGACCTAGTGGGAAGGGCTTGCTCTGATTGGCTCATAGACTGCTAAGATGAGCAGAAGCACTGTCTGTGAAGTTCTGAGACTCTGAGACCTGTTTTGTTAAAATTGGGGTGTAATTGTTCTGAGAGTCTATATTACACATATCAGGGATACTGCAGGGCCAGTGCAGGGCAAATGCAGGGCTAGTAATTAATCAGGCAGGGGGAGAGAGATAGGGAGAGAGATAGGGAGAGACAGGGAGAGAGACAGGGACAAAGACAAAGACCAGCTGCAGGGCTACAGTCAAGTGAAAAATGTCTGGCATGGAAAAGCAAAAGGGGTCCAGTTCCAGCCAGACCTCGAGCTCAAAAAAAAAAAGGAGAAGGTAGCAGTGCCAAAAGACCTGTAGCCGGAGCATCTACTAGTAGTATTCGCAATACTTGGCCAGTGTTCCACCGGGCTAACCCACCAAGGCGCAAAACTGTAGTGGAGGAGAAAGTGGATGAGGTAGTGGAGTGGATGACACGCTCATCTCAGTCTCAGCCGGATGATCTGCTGTCATCTGCTGATACAGTATCATGTAGCCAGGGGTCAGACTCAGAGCTTTCCTCCTGCTCCACCATTCCACTCCAGCAAAGCCTGTAATTTTCATACGCAATTTTTACGCTCACGCGTAGGTGTTCACATAAGTTGCGTACCTTTAACAACTGTATGTTCGTTATTAGTGCGCGAATGTTCACAAAACACCACATAATAATTTATGATTTGTACACAGCTTCGCCGAATAGATTTGTATGAGGTACGAATCTTTTGAAAAGTTCGACGAACATTCAGCGAAGCGAATTTTGAATGATTCGCTCATCTCTACTGAGTATTAATAGATGATGAGAGAGATCTTTGTATTGTCCTGTGATATAGTTACTAGGTCACCCCCTCAGCCTTTTGTTTCAAAACTAAGTAAGTTTAACTGGATAATGCACATATAATCAACATATTCCTCATAACACCTTTTCCATACAGCTAGTTTCCCACAAATTAGCCTCTTTCACACAAGTGATACGGAAAGAGTCAGGGTCTGTTCAGGGAACAACTGATGGTCTTGCACGTAACTTCAATCAGTTTTGTCTGCATTTTTTCTGTTCGGAATGCATCCATTTTGCATGTGCATTTAGCAGGCATGAAGAAACACTGAAGAACAACACTCAACGTCTCCTATCAACCATCAGTAAGAAAACCCATTGCATCTGGACTAGAGATGAGTCAATCTTCAAAGATTCGAATATTCGCTGAATTTTTAAAAAGATTTGCCTCGGATAAGATTCAATTCGGTCAAAGTTGCGTTAAAAAATATTGGTGTTCTGCGAACATTCCTGAGAATACGTATGCATGAGAGTAAAAAGTGCGTAGGAAGCTTTAGCGTATTATTGTCTAGCCCCGCACAAATAACAAAAATACAGTAAAAGTACGCTACTTAACTGAATATGTACGCATTAGCATACAAATTATCAGATGCGTAGCATTAGCGTACAAATGATATGATGCGTATGTAGCGTTAGCGTACACAAATTTAAGAAGAATCTTCCGAAGTGAATCTGAAAAGATTCGGATTCGCTTCGGTGTAGGAAATAAGGAACACTCGTATAGAATCTACGAAGCGGCGAATAGATTCGCTCATCTCTAATCTGGACACCTTCCTTTTCTTATGTATCCCCATTAATTTCTATGGGTCAAAGGCTGTGTGAAAAATGGACAATATAAAACATGCTGCAATTTTTCTGAACGCAAAGATGATAAATGAAAAACGATGCTCATGAGAACAGACCCATTGAAATGAATGGGCAATCACTGTATGTAGAAGCACCCTGATAAATGCACAAACATACCTGCAAGCACTGGAAACATTGCATTACTAAATACTTCACTAAAACTGCTTTACTACTATACTTATTAAATGTGACAATATGAAGCTCTTTGTGTCAGGTCCAGTTTTATTTATTTATTTTTTTGCTTTGAAATGAATGGATCACAATTCAGTCTAGATGCTGGCCATTCACAAAAGGATCGTAAAACTCACTTGTGTGAAATTGGCCTTAAAGGGGTTGTCTCACTTCAGCAAGTGGCATTTATCGTTTAGAGAAAGTTAATATAAGCCACTTACTAATGTATTGTTACTATCCATATTGCTTCCCTTGCTTGCTGGATTCATCACATTATACACTGCTCATATCCATGGTTTCAATGACCCTGCAATCCAGCAGCGGTGGTCGTGCTTGCACAATATAGGAAAAAATGCCTGTCTCTCTGGTGGCCTGGACCAGGAGAGTGGTGGTCGTGCTTGCACATTATACAAAAAAACACTGGCCTTCCTGTTGACCAGGATCATGGGATTGCACATAGGCAAGGTGCTTTTTTCCATAATGCCACTGTTGCTGCATTGCAGGGTGGTCGTAACCATGGAAACAAGCTGTGTATAATGTGATGGGAAAATGAATCCAGCCAGTAAAGTAAGCAATATGGACAATCACAATACATTAGTAAGTGACTTGCATTAAATTTATCTACATAATAAATGCTATTTGCTGCAGTGAGACAACCCCTTTAAGGAGGAAGAGTATTGGTCGTCCCATACCTCAGCATCCTATGCGTTCTGAAGGTCATTGGTGTAAAGCCTTAATGTTGATGCCCTGATGAATACCCTGAGAATACCCTATAGCTCACTGCAGGTGAAGCTATTGATCCCTTTCATTTGGCGGCATTGCGGACGGCGAGGATTACTATGGGGGGCACAGCAGGGACAACCAAGAGAATGGGGAAAACACAGGAAAAATACAAGATGTGTGCACATAAAGGAGAAGAATAATACAACAGGCACTTTACAATCTGAAGGAGCAGCACTATCTAAAGGGGCCATATCACACCCTTACATACTGTATAGATCCAGTAACAGATTGTTCTCCATCAAATAACCCACTGTATTTTATTCTATTAGATATAAAAATATTATTAAACATGTTGTACAGAATGTGTTATCAGGTATTAACCTATTTTTAAAGAATTTTGGTGGTTACTTGTTATATTTTTCTAGCAGTCATCTCATTATCATCACAGGCAGGATGACAGATATCACCTAGAGGTGATATCTGCTTTAAAGCACATCTTGAAATACTGTTAACACAGCTCAGGCAAGATAGCCGCCCTCCTTATCATGTCCAGGAACTACTGTAGAATCAGAAAATCTACTATCAGAAAATGAAAACAGATTAGAAAAAAAGGATGTGTACCGTTATCTGGTTTTAACAGGCAGAAATATTGTTATCGGTCAAGGATGACAGTAAAGATGTGTGTCATACTAGGCCTTAACACTTCTATCTAGCTACAGTTTGCAGAGTTCATCATGTAGAAGAAACTGGCTCTGCTGAAATTCATGATTAATGAACTTGCGGAAAGAACAGAAAAGTCTCATTAAGCCAGATTTGTATTATGCAATTTTTCTAGCAATCATTGTATAGCTTGCTCTGCTGCTCACTTTTCTGTTTCTGTGTGAGAAACAGCAGATTTCCAATAACCTTTTGTTCTAGTTAAGCCAGCAGTTCATCATCAGTTTCGAAACTCGCCAGCAGATAACTCTTTGTTAGCTATAATATCTTTTGTAATATTTATATATTTGTAGTTAGCACTAAAAGTGGATTTAAGCCACCATCAATATGCTGTATAGGTAAACCATGCTGGAGGTGGACCTAGTCTGGCTGGTCCCATAAAGTCTGATGGGTGGTAAAAGCCTGCAACAAAATGGGAGGCAGATTTTGATTAGAGTAAGGGTAGAGTAAGGGCTCATTCAATGGGATGCAAAAGATGTCATCCGCATCCACTAAAACAAAACTAAAACATGTCCTATACTTGTCCATTTTGTAGACAAGGACAGGACATTTTTACAGAAGTTAAAAAAATGGTGCCTTGCACTCGGCTGGAATCCATGTTCTAATGGCAGCCTGGGGAAGGCAACAATTATAGATGAGCGAAGTTTAGGAAACTTCAATTCAGCAGCTTTGTCGAATTTCACAAAGAAATTCACTTTGTGACAAATTACTTCATCACAAAGAGCATTTCTTTGTGAGAAGTGGGCACAATGACCGGGAACAGCAATTGCGCAGTCCCCCGACATTGAACCCCTCAGATGCAGTGTTCATTGCTGATCGCGGCATCATAGATAAAAAATTAGGGCTTTCAGAGGTTCATAGATGAAAAAAATACTCACCTTATCCATTTGAGAGCAAAGAGGCCACTGTGGCCATCTTGATTGAAGATCCCACGCAAAATCTCGCACAACGCTTGATGACATAATCGTGCTGGCCAGCGTGGTGATGTCATATGTCACCGCGCACGAGATTTCAATCAAGATGACCACAACGGCACTCAAATGGATTAAGTATGATTTTTTTTTTTTTTTTTACCAACATTTCAGGGAAAATGGATTAATTACCACGAAGCACAAGGAAATTTGGCTTTGCGGTGAATCAAATTTTTCCAAAATTCAGATCGAAGTCTACTTTGGATACTTCGATTCACTCCTTGCTCTTGACTGAGTGTGCTCCTGAGACAAGTGACTGAGCTAAGGCTTCATTCACATCACCGTTAAGCCTTTCCGTTCTCATGCTCCGTTTAGGAGCAGGAGAACGGAAAGGACGGATTCGGCACATAACTGAGCCGAACGGAGCCTAAGGACCCCATAGACTATAATGGGGTCCGTTATGGTACCGCTCAGAAGATGATTTTGGAGCGGAGACAAAAGTTGTGCATGCAGGACTTTTGTCTCCGCTTCAAAAATCATCTTCTGAGCGGAAACCTAACGGACCCCATTATAGTCTATGGGGTCCTTAGGCTCCGTTCGGCTCAGTTATGTGCCGAATCCGTCCTTTCCGTTCTCCTGCTCCTAAACGGAGCATGAGAACGGAAAGGCTTAACGGTGATGTGAATGAAGCCTTAGTGACCAGTAGAGTTATAAGAGTTGTAAAGAAGTTGTAACAAGTTTGCAGTAAATACTTTATTCTTGTTAATTGATTGCTGTTTTGTAACTAGGATGGATAGCAAGATTTCAACAGTGCACAGTCTGCCACATGTATGAACAACAGGAGCAGCAGTTCCTGGGTGAATACCGCTGTGGTAGATGTGAGCATGTTGCCAATCTGGAAGCTCACATTAGAGATCTGGAGAAGCATATTGCAACACTGAGGGAAACAAGAGATCTTGAGAGGGGCCTGCTTCTCACAGAACAGGCAGTTATGGGGTCTGTTATGGAGGGTGGAGAGGAAAATCAGGAGGCCCATGTAAGGAGCTGGGTTAACCCAAATAGAGGGAGTGGCAAGGGGTCTAGGAAAAGGAAGGCCAGTCCTGCTTCTGTGCACCCAAGCAAAATTGCCAAGTTAGGTGATGATGCGAGGGTGTCAGTCTCAGAAATGGCAACCCTAGTGGATACTGGTCTCCCTAACAGCCGGGGGAACAGTCCATCTAGTAGTGGGGGGATGGTAAAGCAGGCAGGCCGAGACAGCTAGTAGTGTTAGGGGATTCCATAATCAAGAAGACGGATAGAATAATTTGTCGCCAAGACCGCCTCAACCGAATAGTTTGCTGTCTCCCTGGTGCCAGGGTTCGGCATGTGGTGGAACGGGTGGACAAATTACTGGGAGGGGCTGGGGATGACCCAGCTGTCGTGGTCCATGTGGGAACCAACGACAGAATAAATGGTAGGTGGAGGTCTGTTAAGAATAATTATAGAGAACTAGGAGCCAAGCTTAAGGGATGGACCTCCAAAGTTGCATTCTCAGGAATACTTCCTGTGCTATGCGCATCGCAGGACAGACAGCGGGAGCTGAGGGAGTTGAATGCATGGCTCAAGTCTTGGTGTAAGGGAGAAGGGTTCGGGTTCTTAGAGCACTGGGCTGATTTTTCATTGGGGTACAAATTGTATTCTGTGGATAAATTGCACCTGAATGGAAGAGGGGCTGCTGTGCTGGGGGAGAGAATCCTAGAGGGGGTGGCTGAGTTTTTAAACTAGGGATGTGGGGGGGAGGACATGCAGAAAATAAAGCAAAGCATGCAGTGGTAGATAGGTTAGAGAGTGGTCAGAACAGAGTGGTGGGTGGAGAAGTGGACCAAGGGGGGAGGATAACAGCAGTGGATAAGGAGATCCATGTGTTACAAATCAGCAGAAACAACATGTCTAGTAAAAAACATCAATAAATTACATTTCTAAACCTAAATGTACAAAAACACATGGTAATTTAAAGTGTATGTTCACAAATGCCAGAAGTCTAGCAGGCAAAATGGCTGAGCTTGAGGTCATGGTACTGAAGGAGGAAATTGATATAGTTGGAGTTGCTGAGACATGGCTGGACTCTTCGCATGACTGGGCTGTCAATCTCCAGGGTTATACTCTGTTTCGGAGGGATAGGGAGAATAGGAAAGGAGGAGGAGTATGTCTTTATGTCAGAAGTAGTATAAAAGCGAGTATGAAGGAGACAATAGTGGGTGATGATTGTGTGAATGCAGAATCTGTGTGGGTGGAATTACAAGGGGAGACTAACAATGAAAGAATTATTTTTGGTGTAATTTATAGACCCCCAAACATCACTGAGGAGATAGAGGATCAGCTGCATAGACAAATAGAGCGGGCTGCCCAGGCGGGTACAGTAGTGATTATGGGAGATTTTAACTTCCCTGGTATTGACTGGGGACATGGATCGGCTTCAACTGCAAAGGAGAGAAATTTTCTTAACTTATTGCAGGATAATTTTCTGGGCCAGTTTGTAGAAGAACCAACAAGAAGTGATGCACTGTTGGATCTGGTTATATCTAACAATGCAGAGATAGTTGAGGAGGTAATTGTTCGGGAAAACCTTGGTAATAGTGACCACAATATAGTTACTTTTATCCTAAAGTGTAGAAAGTAGGGATGAGCGAACTTTTGAAAAGTTCGGTTCGGTTCGCTTCGGCGAACTTTCTTGAAGTTCGGATTCGTACGAACCGAACCTAAAACGAACCTTATACGAACGAATATACGCATATTTGAGAATCTACACTAATACGTACGCTAATGCGAACATTCCCGCACAAATAACGAACATACAGTCTAGCGTTGTCAAAGGTACGCTACTTAACTGAATATGTACGCATTTGATGTGCCGTTTTTATTTTAACCAGATTCGTCTTAAAAGTTCTTAAACGAATCTGGTTCGTTACGGTTCTGTTCGCTCGTCCGAACGAACGTTCGGACGAACGAAAATAATAACCCATCTCGGCCATTCTCCTCCCAAAAGGGTGGTTTGACACGAGGGTCACACCAGGATACAAGGGATTGTAGGAGTAATAAATAATCCCTTGTATCCTGGTCTATTCTGTGGAAAAAGTAAACTTTATTTACGAACCTGATTCATACGAACTTGACGAAAGTTCGGTTCGGGGACGAACCGAACGTTCGGTAAAGTTCGTAACGAATCTGGTTCGTTACGGTTCGGTTCGCTCATCCCTAGTAGAAAGCATAAACATGCTGGGAGATCAAAAACATTTGATTTTAAAAAGGCCAATTTCCCAGGGTTATGGGCCACACTCCAGGACATAGACTGGGAGCAGCTGTTGTCAAATAGTGACACAGATGATAAATGGGAGACCTTCAAATCTACACTGGGTAACTATACTGCAGAATTTATTCCTAGGGGGAACAAATACAAACGCTTAAAATTAAACCCTGCGTGGCTTAATGCGGATGTTAAAAGGGCAATACATGAAAAACAAAGGGCATTTAAAATATACAAATCAGAGGGGTCTGCTATAGCCTTTAATAACTACAAAAGGGTTAATAAAGATTGTAAAAGGACTATAAAAGCAGCAAAGGTTCAAAATGAAAGGCTGGTGGTCAGGGATAGCAAAACCAATCCCAAAAAATTCTTCAAATATATAAATGCAAAAAAACCTAGGTCAGAGCATGTAGGACCCCTGAATAATAGTGATGGGGAATTGATTACTGAGGATCAGGAAAAGGCGGAGCTACTGAATGAGTTCTTTAGTTCTGTATATACACATGAAGAGGTGGGAGCTGCTGTCGGTAGAGTAAGTGCTGGTGATACTTCATGTAATATACTCAACTGGTTCAATATAGATATGGTCAAAGCTAAGTTAAACAAAGTAAACGTGAATAAGGCTCCAGGACCGGATGGGTTACACCCAAGAGTTCTTAAGGAACTTAATTCAGTAATTTCTTTGCCCTTGTATATAATATTCAAAGATTCTCTGGTGACTGGCATAGTGCCAAGGGACTGGTGTAAAGCAAATGTGGTGCCCATCTTCAAGAAGGGCTCTAGGTCATCCCCGGGGAATTACAGACCGGTGAGCTTAACGTCCATTGTGGGGAAACTTTTTGAGGGTCTAATAAGGGACTATATACAGGAATATGTTTTGGATAATTGTATTATAAGTGATAACCAGCATGGTTTTACTAAGGACAGAAGCTGTCAGACTAACCTGATTGGTTTTTATGAAGAAGTGAGTAGAAGTCTGGATAGAGGGGCGGCTGCGGATATTGTGTATTTGGACTTTGCAAAAGCGTTTGACACGGTCCCTCATAGACGTCTGACGGGTAAATTAAGGTCGGTTGGATTAGAAAATCTACTCTGTAACTGGATTGAGAACTGGCTGAAGGAGCGTACTCAGCGAGTGGTGGTGAATGATTCCTACTCTGAATGGTCCCCAGTTATAAGTGGTGTACCCCAAGGTTCAGTGCTGGGTCCACTTTTATTTAATTTATTTATTAATGATATAGAGGGAGGAATTAACAGCACTGTTTCAATTTTTGCAGATGACACTAAGCTCTGTAGTAGAGTCCAGTCTATGGAAGATGTGCAGAAGTTACAAGCTGACTTGGACACACTGAGTGTTTGGGCATCCTCTTGGCAGATGAGGTTCAATGTGGATAAATGTAAAGTTATGCATCTGGGTACTAACAACTTGCATGCCTCCTATGTCCTAGGGGGAGTAACACTGGGAGAGTCACTTGTAGAGAAGGATCTGGGTGTCCTTGTAGACCATAGACTTCAGAATAGCATGCAATGTCAATCGGCTGCTTCTAAGGCCAGCAGAATATTGTCATGTATTAAAAGAGGCATGGACTCGCAGGACAGGGATGTCATATTACCACTGTATAAAGCATTAGTACGGCCTCATCTGGAATATGCTGTTCAGTTCTGGGCTCCGGTTTATAGAAAGGATGTCCTGGAGCTGGAAAGGGTGCAGAGACGGGCAACTAAACTGATAAGGGGCATAGAGCATCTTAGCTATGAAGAAAGATTGAAGGAGTTAAACTTGTTTAGTCTTGAGAAGAGACGTATAAGGGGGGACATGATCAATCTGTATAAGTATGTAAATGGCCCATACAAAAAATATGGTGAAAAACTGTTCCAGGTAAAATCCCCTCAAAAGACAAGGGGGCACTGCATCCGCCTGGAGAAGCAAAGGTTCAGACTCCAGGGGCGACAAGCCTTCTTTACTATAAGAACTGTGAATCTGTGGAACAGTCTACCGCAGGAGCTGGTCACAGCAAAGACAGCTGAGGGCTTCAAAACAGGCTTAGATAAATTCTTAGAGAAAAAGAAGGTCACCACATATTAAAAAATGTAGAGTCATGTCTTAAGGTTACCCCCTCCCCTTCATCACTCCTACCCCCTCCCTTGGTTGAACTTGATGGACATGTGTCTTTTTCAACTGTATTAACTATGTAACTATGTAACTATGTAACACTAGCAACTATGTAACTGTAACTTGTATCTATTAACATGTTAATTAGGTGCTCACAGTGCTGTAAGAGAAGGACATCCAGGTGAGACAAGAGGACATTTGCATAAATAATAAAAGTCTTTTTCTTGGTAACAAAGTAACTGATTTTCACAAGATTTGAGCAGAACCAACCCTATGCTACTTGGTTTATTTGGGTTGCTACTGTTGATAGGTGCTCTTTAATACATTTTATATTGTTGTCATATGTCTTCAGTAGATTCATATAAGTATCATTTTCCAGTATTAGTGGAATTGTCCTATTACTACTTCTACTTCTCTAGTCTTGTGTTTCTTCTTTCATGGAGGTGACTTGAGCACTGCTGTTTCTGTAAATGTTCTGGATAAACTGGCAATAGAGTTCTTAAATATTTTTTGCCTGCCAAATTACTAAGTAAATTATTTCCTGTTTGACCTTGTAGATTGTGGTAAAGTTTAGCAATCCAGAGGGCTCTTTTCGGTCATTTATTTCACATCCAAGAAGAAAGTTTAAATTGCTCACATCACATTCTTTGAAGTCCTTTCTTGCTTTCACAATTTTATTTCTGCCATACAGTCTAATCCATGTAATATAAAGTTGAAGCAAAAATCACTGAAAAAGATAAAATAAAAAACATCCTGCACAATGTAATAATTAATATGCGAATGTAAAAGGCTACATTTATAAAAGGAAGATCTCAGACAATAATGCACTATATAAAACACAATAGATGCAAACATTATATATGGATAAGCCGTCACTCTGATATGATAAAATCTGAGACTCTTAGCCAATATATTTTGATCAAAACACATCTGTGCCCGCTTACTAGCGCCAAGGTGGTCTCAGTCAGGCAGGTCCTACCCTAAACCTACCTATGTATGCCATATGGGCATCTATATTCAAGAGAGCAGACCCTCCACATATGTATGTGCAGAGTCTGTTCTCCTAAACATAGATCCCCAATGACATATAGGTAGGTTTAGAGTAGGTCCTGCCTGACTGAGACCACCTTGGTGCTGGTAGCCAGGCAAAGATGTGTTTTGATCAAAATATATTAGCTGAGAGTCTCAGGATTTATCATACCAAAATAAGGGGTTAGTCCATATATAATGTTTGTGTTAGTGCATTATTTTCTGTGATATGTATATATATATATATATATATATATATATACATAAAGTGGAAAAAAAGAATGCCAACCTTTCTAGCCCAATGTCAAAATTTAAAAACAGCAGGGAGCAATACTGTATGTTAATACAGAAATGTTAAAATTAAAGGGAATCTGTCAGCAGTATTATGACAACTTCTACTACTTAGTAACCATGAAATGTGCTAAATACTGTAAACATATAAGAGTGCAGCACCCAGTCCCTTTGAACCGTGCACCTAATGGAAGCTCACCTGAACATAATAAAATTATTTTTTCTCAGCAATGCGGGCACATATGAATATGGGACCAACACAGATGCCTTCAGCTGCCAAGTGCATGTGAAACAGGTCAGCCAGGTGTACAGGTACAAATCTGCTGACAGATGTCCTTTAATACAAATGGTACATTTATTTGCAAAGTGTCACAAATATCTAATAAGGGAGGGTTCTATAGTAGATGCTCACATGGATCCCAAGGTGATACAGTCCCCAGTATGCCTTTCTTATTGTGTAGAGGTCTTTATGACCACTCTGCCCAACAATTAATGGAAGAGTTCAGGGATTTGCATTCGAGGACAGATTTGTCTTGAGCAGTGAGAGTTTTTCGGGTTGTAACACGGGTTAATGGGACTGCGTTCTGCACCACTATATCTTAATTTAGCACATTTCATGGTTATTAAGTAGTCAGGAAGATTCCTTTCTTTATAAAATGAAGTGGTCCCTAAGTAATATACAGTTGAGATGAAATACTGAACTAGAGTGTGAGAAAGCTGGACTAAATTAAATAAAATAGGATTCAGATGGATATAAAAGATATGCACAAATACTGAGAATTTAAGTAAAACAAGATTGTGTTCTGTTGTGGAAGTGTCTCATGTGGCAATCTTCTCCTTCTTCTTGGAACATCTTAAAAGAAGAAAGAATTAGAGGTGAAATCCCTGGAAATTCAATAATGACCCTCTTGTTGAGAACACATGTGCTTTGGGAAAGACTGAGAAAATTCAGGTGGTGAGTAAGGGAAAGATGGCTATTTAACATGCAGCAATATTATTTACTGAATGGGGCATATTTATCAATGTATTTTCACCAGTTTTGGGCACAGAACGTGTTTATGTGAATCTCCTGTTTCATTTATTCTAATATATGCAAATATGTCAGGAGAAATGGATGAAAACAAAGCAAAAATCATGTGTGAAAGTTTTCTGATACTTTTCTTCCTAGAGAAATGCAGTAAACAAACATCAGCATTGTGATCAGCACATTCTCTATTGAGGAGTCTTGCCCACAATGCCCTGTAGAGGAGGCAGCTCTATTGCTCGCTCATATGGTCTGGGGCGGATTGGCCATAGACCTTACAGGGAAGTTTCCCGGTGGGCCAATGCCCAAGGGGCCACCTGGACCCTCCTCATGGCTGGCTAGTGGATGTTTTTGGGGATGTATTTTGTGCTGCTTGCAGTATTTAGTGATGGACTGTGGTATTTGCTCTGTTGGGGGTGGTATAATGTGCTATAATATGGTATTGTTGGCCCTGCCTTCCATCAGTTTGGACCTAACTACAAAATGGGGCCACTTTTAGAGATTCGCACCTCATTCAAATCTATTCAGCAAAGCTGCGTGCAAATCATACGTTATTATGTGGTGTTTTGCGAACATTTGCGCACTAATAACGAACATACAGTTGTTAAAGGTATGCAAATTGTGTGAACACGTACGCATGAGAGTACAAATTGCGTACGAAAATGACGGGCTTTGCTGGAACGGAATGGTGGAGCAGGAGGAAAGCTCTGAGTCTGACCCCTGGCTACATGATACTGTATCAGCAGATGACAGCAGATCATCCGGCTTTGATTGAGATGAGTGTGCCATCCACTCCACTACCTCATCCACTTTCTCCTCCACTACAATTTTGTGCCTTGGTGGGTTAGCCTGGTGGAACAGTGGCCAACTATTGCGAATTCTACAAGTAGAAGCTCCGGCTACAGGTCCTTTGGCACTGCTGCCCTGTGCCACCTTCTCCTTTTTTTTTGGAGCTCGAGGTCTCGCTGGAACCCTTTTGCTTTTCCATGCCAGACATTTTTTCACTTGCCTGCAGCTTGTTTTTGCCTCTCTCCCTGTCTCTCTCCCTATCTCTCCCCCTGCCTGATTAATTACTAGCCCTGCATTGGCCCTGCACTGGCCCTGCATTATCCCTGATATGTGTAATATGGATTCCTAGAACAATTAGTCCCCAATTTTAACAAAACAGTTCTAAACAGTTCAAAACAGTTCTGTCCTTCTGCTCGTCTCAGCAGTCGCAGCACAACGTCTCAGCAGTCGCAGCGTCACTGGTTTACCGAGCCTAAGCCAATCAGAGAAAGCCCTTCCCACTAGGTCAGGTGACCGCTTTCTTCCTGGGCTTTTTGACACACGAATAATGAACAGTAAAAGTTCGCTAATTAACTGAATTCGTACGCATCAGTGTATGAAGTAACTTATACGTAACATTAGCGTACAATCGAACAAGTACATAGCGAATGCGTAGAAAGCTTTAAGAACATTTTCGAATCTAACGAAGCGAATCTCAAAAAATCCGGATTCAATTCGCAGTGGAAAATTTCCAAGATTCGTATCGAATCTACGAAGCGGCAAATAGATTCGCTCCTCTCTATTATGCAATTAAAATTAAAGGGGATGTCTCTCTTTAGTAAGTTGCATTTATCATGTAAAGAAAGTTAATACAAGGCACTTACTAATGTATTGTTATTATCCATATTGCTTCCTTCACTGGGTGGATTCATTTTTTTTCCCCATCACATTATACACTGCTTGTTTCCATGGTTACAGACCACCCTGCAATCCATCAGTGGTTCAATCCATCAGTCAATGGGTGACGGATCCGTCACCCATTGACTTTCAATGTATTTAGTGACAGATCATTTCTTTCCATTTTGATTTCACACAATATGGAACGGATGCATCCTGATGTGCATAATCAAAACGGATCAGTTTAATTCTGGTTTTGAGATCCTCTGCCGGATCTCAATATAGGAATTAACAATGTAGCCTAACTGAATTTGGTTTGACCAGAGGTCAGACCCCCACTGATATGATGATGTGACTTCATATCCTAGCAATACACCATTATTACCTTATATGATTGGCACATCCCCTTAATAAAAATAATTACTACATTTTATATTTTCTATAGTCTCATTTGGGTTTTATCTTTGTGCACTTTTTCCTTTGCTTCTTTGTTGGCTTCTGAGGTGAAGCACCATGGTCTACAGTATGTATGCTATGTCTGGGATTTAGACCTTTCTCCTTTATTTCTAAGCTATTTTTTAATATTACTTGATTAAATAATTTCTATAAGAACTGTTTGTTAGACAAGATTAGCAAATAATTTACACTATTGTATATTTACTGTAAATATTTTTGCTGCTAAGTTTATATATGAAATTGCTAATATACACTGCCTCCTAGTGGACAGGTAAACTTAGTTTCAATGCCACTTCAAGAAGAATTCTACAAAGAAGGTCTGGTACCTATAAAACTATTGCTATTGAAATTAAGCAGCTTTTACAGTTATTGAATATATTTTCTAAAGAGACGGTTTATGTTTTTAAAGAAAACATGTCATCACTTCCACTCAATGAAATAAACATAGGGGCATATACAGTATCTCTATACGATACTAGGGTATGTATAGGCGAATTCTCAGTCTTCTAAATTTCTTCTGCTGCCAAATAACTTTATGTTTATCTTTATTTATACACCACCAACACGTTTAACAGCACTGTACAAATGGACCATGTCCAAAATTGGAATTAAAGTGACACAGCAATGCTAACTTTGTCCAGGGGACCAGGGATTGACTGGGAACTTAAAGTGGCTCTGGAAAAAATACTCAAAGTGGCCCCATTTTGTAGTCAGGTCCAAATTGATGGCAGGCAGGGCCAGCAATACCCTATTGTGGCACATTAAACCATCCCAACAGAGCCAAATACCACAGTCCATCACAAAATACTGCCAGCAACACAAAACACATCCCCAAAATCTTCCACTGGTGGCTGTGAGGAGGGCCCAGGTGGTCCCCTGGGCAGCGATCCACCAGGAAATTTCCCTGTAAGGTCTATGACCAATCCACCCCTGCAGATCCATACTATTGGCAACAGGAATTTTATTACAGTTTTATGAACCAGTCACTCTAGTATCTCAGATAACACAATTATTTTGTGGGGGTAGCTAGCTGAGAAATTGCTGGAGTAGAAATATCTGGGATGGGGTTAGACTGTGTGGGCCATGAACTGTAGTTTTCAAAGGATGCCTAAAATTTAGAATGTTAAGAGCTACACTAATGGTCCAGGACAGGGAGTTCCAAAGAATAGTTGCAGCACAAAAATCCATAGATAGAACAAAATAAAAGGGTGTAATAAGAGCGGATGAAATACATGCAATTGGCTGAGCAAAGAGCATAAGTAGATTTCATCAATCACATGATTCAGAGGGATGAGTTGTCATGTGTTTGGCTATAAAGCATCATGTGACAAGCTATCATTCCACTCTGCTCTGGATGTCTTTTAACATAGTTTGTTTTGGCAGAGACCTTATGCTTTTCTAAGGCTAGTGATCCCCAAAGTCAATTCTACTTTACTGTGTGTTATGGACAATGGCTGTTTGACCACTGTGCCAAGTAATAAGTTTGGTCCAAACTATTAGGGGGTTATTCTGGTGCCTACACGGTATCCACTCTTTAACCACTGTTCTGAGATGTAAACTTTGCTGCTGGTTAACAACTAGAGTGCTACCTAAGATGGTCCTGGTGTACTTGGCAGCTGACCAACTGGGGTCAGAAACAATAGTGCAAAGCACCAGAGACACTGGCATGCCACCAATCCAGAACCAGAATATAGGCAAATTCAAGGGAAACACATAATAGAGGCATGAGATGAAACATAGAGCACTGCCATATGGACAGACTTCAGGAACGCAGATATAGGGTGACAGCAAATGCATGTACAGTAACATGGCAAGGTGGTCTTCAGGAACTAGGACACTGTTTAGACACAGCAGAACTTGGCAAGACAAACTTCAGAGACTTGGAAACCATTCAGACATAGCAGAACCTGGCAAAACGGATTTCAGGAACTAAGATATTGTTCAGAAATAGCAATATAGGAATACTGATAAAAGCCAGCACACAGAGACAGACAGAAAGCTCCATACAAACTCTAGAAGAGCATAGCACTAGGTCAGAATTCAGACATGGACATAACCAGAACGTTCCAGACAGAAACTTGAGAAAGTGAGACATGGCAAGAAAGACATGAAGGTGGTGACATAATTACACATTCAGGGCAGGTCACAGAACTCAAGAGGCATCCCCAACTGACACAGAACTCAGGAACATATATAGCAGACACACACAGACACACATAGCAAGGGAATGATTAAACCTTGCAATACAAGACTGAGAATGGATAGAAGCACATTGGCCCAATTCACACCATAAGTAACCGTGACAAGGATACACAAAGCAGTGCAACATGAACCACCATTGAACACAACAGCACAAACCCACAAGCAACTGATGCTGGATCTTGTGGAAGAATATTTCTTTAGTAATTAACAGACTGAGGTGCAATTAAACATCCCAAGCTCAAAATTTGTCTTGCTTGGGTCAAGCTCAGCTGCTGATAGCTCTATCCGAGTACCTCTCATATGGTGGTTTTTCACCACAAGGCTGGAAAACAAAAACCACTGCTGTGTGCAGGAGCTGCATTGTTAAAGTAAACCATGGGCATTCAAATAGAAACATAGGTACCAGAGCCATATTGCAGCACATGAGGGAGCATCACTGGATCCTGTGGGAGAATATAACTGTCAATCATTCAGAACAAGACTGCCATCTTTCTCCTGGTTTTCTTTGCAGCAGCCAAGTCATATCCACAACCAGTACATTGTACTTGTCATTGTTAGTAACTTATTCTCCTGCTCAGACCCCTGCCCCTCCTCTGTTCTGTCATCAGTGATGAACAATGGAATGTGTTGCCAGAAAACAACTCTACATGCTCAACAATCTGGTTGTGTGCAAGCTAAACTCCCACCTGACCAAGTTGCTGACTGTGCAGTTGCTGCCGTAACAATTAGATGTAGTAATTGCTGTTTAGTTCTGTGCCTTCAAGGAATTTTATTCTTCTCTATAGCATTCATTCTTTTTGGTTGGTGGCTGTAAAATGTGTCTTGCCATTCTGCAAATGTGTCTCACTTCCGTGCATTCACCAAAATTTAATTCAGCAGGTTATTGCTCCCTTTGGCCAGCCATCTGTAAAACTTGTCTCATTGTTCTCTAAATGTGATTCACTTCCACAACTTCACCAAAATTTAATTCAGCATAGATTTCTGCCTCTGGCCAGCTGACTGTAAAATGTGTCTTGTCATTCTCTACAAGTAGCATGGTTCCATGCCTTCACTCAAATGTTATTGTTCTCTATGGCATTCATACTTTTTGCCAGCAGTCTGTAAAACTTGTCTCATCGTTCTTCAAATGTGGTTCAGTTCCATGCTTTTACCCAAATTTTATTCATCAGACAGAAATACTTCTGGATAGCCATCTGATAAAATTGTCTTGTTTTCTAAATGACTGTGCCCTGTTCCCTGACCACAAGGGAATTTGACAAGGCAGATTGGAACAGTAGCTGGAACACTGGCCCATTTTGCTCATTGAAAAAACCTACAGAGAGAACACCTCACAATATTCACAAATCCAATGTCCATGGGACAACCATATAGAACCAAACAGCCGAAAAAAGTACCATGGAACAAAAATAAGACCAAAATATATAAATCTTTATTAGCATAATTCTACAATAAATATAATTAGAGATGAGCGAGTAGTGAAATATTCGAAAGTTCGAAATTCGATTCGAATAGACTGCGAAATTCGACTATTCGACCGGATATCGAATCCCATTAAAGTCTATGGGAAAAAAATGCTCGCCACTTGGAAATCTCAATTCGACCACTTGGAGGTCACCAAGTCCACCCTGGAACCTCAGAAAAGGATGCCAACACTGCTGGAATGCAACTGGGACAGCAGGGGAAGCATGTCTGGGTGCATATAACGCGCCCAAGTCGCACTATTACGCCACTATCACAGCCTCTCAACAATACACTCCAAACACAATCTAACCTCTCTGTAAAGTGAGACCATACAAGGAAACCTTCTTTCCTCAACATTGCCATGGACCCCAAGCCAAACTAGACAAAAAAGAAGATAAAATTCTGCACCCCTTAAAATCACGTTGCCTATGACAACCACAGATGGCATAGGCAAGGGGGAAAGCAAATAGACCCCACCCCTAATTGTCATTGTGTGTGTGTGTGAGATGTGGTCAGACATGTCTTCTTTAAAATGTAAAAACAACTCAAAAACACATGCAGAAGCCTTAAAATGCCCAAATTGTTGGCGCTTGAGATGTCAGTGACCCGACCTGGCCAGTGTCATGTCTAGCAGGTAAAGCAGTGGGGATGTTGAGGGATGCGTAGGACCGCAAAAGGCAGGAAGAGGCCGTGGGCTGGTCATAGGCTCATGGAAAATTTTGTGGCGGCCCAAGAGGTGACACCTCTTAAAAATTATGTGGAGGCCCAAGAGGTGAGACCTCTTAAAAATTATGTGGAGGCCCAAGAGGTGAGACCTGTTAAACATTTTGTGGAGGCCCAAGAGGTGAGACGTATTAAAAATTATGTGGAGGCCCAAGAGGGGAGACCCATTAAAAATTATGTGGAGGCCCAAGAGGGGAGACCTGTTAAAGATTTTGTGGAGGCCCAAGAGGTGAGACGTATTTAAAAATTATGTGGAGCCCAAGAGGGAGACCTGTTAAGATTTGTGGAGGCCCAAGAGGTGAGACGTATTTAAAAAATTATGTGGAGGCCCAAGAGGGAGACCTGTTAAAGATTTTGTGGAGGCCCAAGAGGTGAGACGTATTAAAAATTATGTGGAGGCCAAGAGGGGAGACCCGATAAAAATTATGTGGAGGCCCAAGAGGTGACACCTCTTAAAAATTATGTGGAGGCCCAAGAGGGGAGAACCGATAAAAATTATGTGGAGGCCCAAGAGGTGACACCTCTTAAAAATTATGTGGAGGCCCAAGAGGTGAGACCTCTTAAACATTTTGTGGAGGCCCAAGAGATGAGAACCTCTTAAAAATTATGTGGAGGCCCAAGAGGTGAGACCTCTTAAAAAATTATGTGGAGGCCCAAGAGGTGAGACCTGTTAAAGATTTTGTGGAGGCCCAAGAGGTGAGACGTATTAAAAATTATGTGGAGGCCCAAGAGGGGAGACCTGTTAAAGATTTTGTGGAGGCCCAAGAGGTGAGACGTATTAAAAATTATGTGGAGGCCCAAGAGGGGAGACCTGTTTAAAGATTTTGTGGAGGCCCAAGAGGTGAGACGTATTAAAATTATGTGGAGGCCCAAGAGGGGAGACGCGATAAGAATTATGTGGAGGCCCAAGAGGTGACACCTCTTAAAAATTATGTGGAGGCCCAAGAGGGAGAACGATAAAAATTATGTGGAGGCCCAAGAGGTGACACCTCTTAAAAAATTATGTGGAAGGCCCAAGAGGTGAGACCTCTTAAACATTTTGTGGAGGCCCAAGAGATGAGGACCTCTAAAAATTATGTGGAGCCCAAGAGGTGAGAACCTCTTAAAATTATGTGGAGCCCAAGAGGTGAGACCTCTTAAACATTTTTGTGGAGGCCAAGAGGTGAGACCTCTTAAACATTTTTGTGGAGGCCCAAGAGATGAGACCTCTAAAATTATGTGGAGCCAAGAGGTGAGACCTTTAAAGATTTTGTGGAGGCCCAAGAGGTGAGGACCTCTTAAAAATTATGTGGAGGCCCAAGAGGTGAGACCTCTTAAACATTTTGTGGAGGCCCAAGAGGTGAGACGTATTAAAAATTATGTGGAGGCCCAAGAGGGGAGACCTGTTAAAGATTTTGTGGAGGCCCAAGAGGTGAGACGTATTAAAAATTATGTGGAGGCCCAAGAGGGAGACCCGATAAAAATTATGTGGAGGCCCAAGAGGTGACACCTCTTAAAAATTATGTGGAGGCCCAAGAGGTGAGACCTGTTAAAGATTTTGTGGAGGCCCAAGAGGTGAGACGTTTTAAAAATTATGTGGAGGCCCAAGAGGGGAGACCTGTTAAAGATTTTGTGGAGGCCCAAGAGGTGAGACGTATTAAAAATTATGTGGAGGCCCAAGAGGGGAGACCTGTAAAGATTTTGTGGAGGCCCAAGAGGTGAGACGTATTAAAAATTATGTGGAGGCCCAAGAGGGAGACCTGTTAAAGATTTTGTGGAGGCCCAAGAGGTGAGACCTGTTAAACATTTTGTGGAGGCCCAAGAGGTGAGACGTATTAAAAATTATGTGGAGGCCCAAGAGGGAGACCTCTTAAAAATTATGTGGAGGCCCAAGAGGTGAGACCTCTTAAACATTTTGTGGAGGCCCAAGAGGCCCAATTTTTCTGATTTACGGACCAATTCTACGGCGGTTAAGGAGGAGGAGGGAGGAGTGGAGGAGGAAATGGCACTTCATACACATGGCACTTCACTTTTGGCTGCTTTCCACTGTTGGAGAAGCAAAGTCCGGGTCAATCCACTTGCTGTTCATTTTGATTAGCGTCAGCCTGTCGGCACTGTCGGTTGACAGGCGGCTGCGCTTATCGGTGATAATGCCCCCGGCAGCGCCGGAACACCCTTTCTGATAGCACGGCTGGCGGCAGGGCAGGCAAGCACCTCCAAGGCGTACAGGGACAGTTCCAGCCACGTGTCCAACTTGGATTGCGAAGACCCAGTACAGTTTGTTCTCCACTATCCGGACAACACGTGTGTCCCGGGAAAAGCAGCCCAGCATGAAGTCAGCCATGTGTTGCCAGACTCTGAATAGGTATGACGTCACTGCCCCCACCAGAAGGATCACTTGCCATTTCCTCCTCTTCCTCTTCCGCCTCCTCTCCGCCCCATCCGCGCTGAACCAATGGGACGCGCACAGGCCTGACTGCTACCCTCGCCGCCAGCATCCTCCTCCTCTTCCACAGCCACCTCCACGTCGTCCTCCTCCTCCTCATCCTCCTCCTCCTGCAACTGCCACCGTGAAGCAGACAAAAGTGTGGTCTGACTGTGTAGCTCCGTTGCGTCTCCTCCTGCCCCCGTCTCCTCTGTGTGCAATGCGTTCTCCCTTATTGCGGATGAGGGATTCTTTAAGGACGCATAGGAGCGGGATGGTTACGCTCGGCCCTGCTGGCTGTGGCCTCACTTCTCTGTCTGAACTGTCCTCTGCCTGTGGCCATCCCTCTGCCTGTGGCCATCCCTCTGCCTGTGGACATCCCTCTGCCTGTGGACATCCCTCTGCCTGTGGACATCCCTCTGCCTGTGGCCATCCTCTGCCTGTGGACATTCCCTCTGCCTGTGGACATCCCTCTGCCTGTGGACATCCCTCTGCCTGTGGACATGCCTCTGCCTGTGGACATCCCTCTGCCTCTTGCTGCCTTTTCGGTGCTGCGCAGACCACCACCTCTCCACTGCTTTCCTCGCTGGACATCACCCTGGACCGGCGTCAGTATCGGACAGTACAAAGCGGTGGTACATTTCATACTCCAGCCGTGGCCTGTTTTCATTCTCCCAATGCCTTGAGACATGTACTGAATGTAAATGAAGGTTGTTGTAATCGCGTCTCTCTGTGACAATAGCTCGATACTATCAACTGCCAATTTTATTTTAACTTTTTTTTTTTTTAGCGAACAGTTTTTTTCAACTTACTGATGTTTTCCAGTCTCTGTTTGGAAACTTTCTATGACTTTTTTCGTACTGGGTGCATTTTGGTATAAATATGCAGAGAGTTATTTATGGTTTAATCGCAGAACGATGCAAAGGAAAGCGTCGTCTAAAGGGAAATCATTTACCTCAGATAATTCAACCAGCAACTATGGCCCCCAACAGCATTTCCGCGCCCCCGTCCTCGTCCACGTCCTATTCCGCTAGCCCCCCTCCGCATTTTATTTTTTTTGGTTACAATATTTTGCCTTCACAGCCGTGAAATAATTTTGCAACGGAGAACGCCACAGTACAGTTGCCACATTATAAGGCCAATATTTTTATAGTATAATTATGTGGATGCCCAAGAGGTGAGACCTGTTAAAAATTTTGTGGAGGCCCAAGAGGTGAGCCATAAATATATACATTTTCTTATTTACGGAGCAATTCTACGGCGGTTAAGGAGGAGGAGGAGGAGGAGGTGGAGGAGAAATGGCACTTCATACAGATGGCACTTCACTTTTGGCTGCTTTCCACTGTTAACCTCTTAAACCTTTTGTGGGAGGCCCAAAAGGTGAAGACCTCTTAAAAATTATGTGGAGGCCCAATAGGTGAGACCTGGTAAAACATTTTTGTGGAGACCCAAGAGGTGAGACC